>CM055731.1:6083503-6123035 GCA_029465975.1 Dallia pectoralis
AGTGTGTATTCATGAGTAATGACTGATAGGTTTAACACATTGTATACTATGGTGCATGTTGCAGCAGTGTGTATTCATGAGTAATGACTGATAGGTTTAACACATTGCATACTATGGTGCTTGCAGCAGCAGTGTGTATTCATGAGTAATGACTGATAGGTTTAACACATTGTATACTATGGTGCATGCAGCAGCAGTGTCACCTCAGTTTGGCAGTTGACATCAGTAAACAGTCGACTACGGGTGGCCGCAAGCACACATCATCACAATTTCAGCAGCTATCTAGTTATGTGTGCTTGACTATGGTCAAGGACACATATTGTAATCTCTAGTTATTATTATTATTATCATTGTAATCACATATATATTATTATTATTATTATTATTATTATTATATCAATTTTGTCCACCCCTACTCCTCCCACAGTTTTTGCACTAGATGGACAAAAAAGGTGTCAAAATGTGCGTCCCGAACTCTATTTAGTTGGCATTGTTTTGTAGAAGGTTTCGTTATGTAGTTTACGAAATATTAACGATAATGTCGCTAATTAATCCCCATTGAAATACATTGACGGAATCTTCAAAACTAGAGTGTGAGAGCCCATTCAGCAGAAAATGTAGAGAACATTTGTAAACTGCTACTGCTGCCTGAGTTTCAACCCTTTACACACAAATGGCATATCAAAACGTTCATCTATTTGTGCTGTCACTCAAAATGTTCAAATATAAGCTGTAACATATATATTTATTTCGTTATGTCCTTTTGTTTCCAACTTGCGCCTCCCCATAGACATCCATAGAAACGGTGATTTTCTCCACTCTAATTTGAAAGCGATTTTTGGTGTTTTTTTTGTTCGTTTGTAAATTGTGATAGCGCCTACATTTCTGGGGTTACAGATACATGTTATACATCAAAATGTCCGCCTGGTTCTTAGGATTCTCATGATGTAATTGTTTAAACTGTGTGAGTAAAACTCTGGTTAGTAGAGCTAAAAGTATACGACCATGTCTGAATCTTTTGAAATGATAGACAGTGAAGCAGCATTTTCTGGTTGTTGATTGGCTAAATAGTAGGAACATTCTGGAAGGGGCGGGGGGGAGGAGGCAGCGCGCTCTGATATCGATGAGAACAGCTGGTCCTCCTGACAAAGGCATGGCTGGCAGGCAACAGCCACAGACACTGCAATCAACAGCCACAGACATATCCTGCAGCAAAGAAAGAATGAATGAATGGGTAAGTTCTTTCTCTGGGTCTCTGTTTACACGTTAGCATGTTAGCTAGCGTTAGCGCGCTAGCTATCGTTAGCATGTTAGCTAGCGTTAGCGCTAGCTAGCGTTAGCTACTACTGTAAGTTTATGCATACATTCAGACAGCCTGCAGCAATGAATGGATGGGTAACTTCTTTCTCTGGGTCTCTGTTTACACGTTAGCATGTTAGCTAGCGTTAGCGCGCTAGCTATCGTTAGCATGTTAGCTAGCGTTAGCGCGCTAGCTAGCGTTAGCTACTACTGTAAGTTTATGCATACATTCAGACAGCCTGCAGCAATGAATGGATGGGTAACTTCTTTCTCTGGGTCTCTGTTTACACGTTAGCATGTTAGCTAGCGTTAGCGCGCTAGCTATCGTTAGCATGTTAGCTAGCGTTAGCGCGCTAGCTAGCGTTAGCTACTACTGTAAGTTTATGCATACATTCAGACAGCCTGCAGCAATGAATGGATGGGTAACTTCTTTCTCTGGGTCTCTGTTTACACGTTAGCATGTTAGCTAGCGTTAGCGCTAGCTATCGTTAGCATGTTAGCAGTTTATAATGCTGTTTCATATGCTACTATGGTGCATGCAGCAGCTACTACTGTAAGTGTATTCATGAGTAATGACTGATAGGTTT
Organism: Dallia pectoralis; assembly: GCA_029465975.1. Taxonomy (NCBI): domain Eukaryota; kingdom Metazoa; phylum Chordata; class Actinopteri; order Esociformes; family Umbridae; genus Dallia; species Dallia pectoralis. Next base: position 6,085,390 of record CM055731.1, read on the forward strand.
AACACATTGTATACTATGGTGCATGTAGCAGCAGTGTGTATTCATGAGTAATGACTGATAGGTTTAACACATTGCATACTATGGTGCATGTAGCAGCAGTGTGTATTCATGAGTAATGACTGATAGGTTTAACACATTTGTATACTATGGTGGTTTAACACATTGTATACTATGGTGCATCAGCAGCAGTGTGTATTCATGAGTAATGACTGATAGGTTTAACACATTGTATATACTATGGTAAGCATATTGCTGAGCAGTTTAAACATTGTGTGTATTCATGAGTAATGACTGATAGGTTTAACACATTGTATACTATGGTGCTTGCAGCAGTGTGTATTCATGAGTAATGACTGATAGGTTTAACACATTGGATACTATGGTGCTTAGCAGCAGTGTGTATTCATGAGTAATGACTGATAGGTTTAATACTATGGTGCTCTTTTGCAGCAGTAGTGTGTATTCATGAGTAATGACTGATAGGTTTAACTACATTGTTTAACACATACTATGGTGCATGTAGCAGCAGTGTGTATTCATGAGTAATGACTGATAGGTTTAACACATTGTATACTAAAGCAGCAGTGTGTATTCATGAGTAATGACTGATAGGTTTAACACATTGTATACTATTGTGCATGCAGCAGCAGTGTGTATTCATGAGTAATGACTGATAGGTTTAACACATTGTATACTATGGTGCTTGCAGCAGCAGTGTGTATTCATGAGTAATGACTGATAGGTTTAACACATTGCATACTATGGTGCATGCAGCAGCAGTGTCACCTCAGTTTGGCAGTTGATATCAGTACACAGTCGACTACGGGTGGCCGCAAGCACACATCATCACAATTTCAGCAGAAATTGTACGCTATCTAGTTATTATTATTATTATTATCAATTTTGTCCCCGCCTACTCCTCCCACAGTTTTTGCACTAGATGGACAAAAAAGGTGTCAAAATGTGGCGTCCCGAACTCTATTTAGTTGGCATTGTTTTGTAGAAGGTTTCGTTATGTAGTTTACGAAATATTAACGATAATGTCGCTAATTAATCCCCATTGAAATACATTGACGGAATCTTCAAAACTAGAGTGTGAGAGCCCATTCAGCAGAAAATGTAGAGAACATTTGTAAACTGCTACTGCTGCCTGAGTTTCAACCCTTTACACACAAATGGCATATCAAAACGTTCATCTATTTGTGCTGTCACTCAAAATGTTCAAATATAAGCTGTAACATATATATTTATTTCGTTATGTCCTTTTGTTTCCAACTTGCGCCTCCCCATAGACATCCATAGAAACGGTGATTTTCTCCACTCTAATTTGAAAGCGATTTTTGGTGTTTTTTTGTTCGATAGCGCCTACATTTCTGGGGTTTTGTTATACATCAAAATGTGCCTGGTTCTTTTTTGATTAATTGTTTAAACTTTGTAAAATTAGTAGAGCTAAAAGCGACCATGTCTGAATCTTTTGAAATTTGAAGCAGCATTTTCTGGTTGTTGATTGGGGGAACATTCTTACAGATACAGCTGGTCCTCCTTATACACTCAAAATGTCCGCCTGGTTCTTCAAAATGTCCGCCTGGGATTCTCATGATGTAATTGTTTAAACTGTGTGAGTAAAACTCTGGTTAGTAGAGCTAAAAGTATACGACCATGTCTGAATCTTTTGAAATGATAGACAGTGAAGCAGCATTTTCTGGTTGTTGATTGGCTAAATAGTAGGAACATTCTGGAAGGGGCGGGGGAGGAGGCAGCGCGCTCTGATATCGATGAGAACAGCTGGTCCTCCTGACAAAGGCATGGCTGCCAGGCAACAGCCACAGACACTGCAATCAACAGCCACAGACATATCCTGCAGCAAAGAAAGAAATGAATGAATGGGTAAGTTCTTTCTCTGGGTCTCTGTTTACACGTTAGCATGTTAGCTAGCGTTAGCGCGCTAGCTATCGTTAGCATGTTAGCTAGCGTTAGCGCGCTAGCTAGCGTTAGCTACTACTGTAAGTTTATGCATACATTCAGACAGCCTGCAGCAATGAATGGATGGGTAACTTCTTTCTCTGGGTCTCTGTTTACACGTTAGCATGTTAGCTAGCGTTAGCGCGCTAGCTATCGTTAGCATGTTAGCATGTTAGCTAGCGTTAGCATACATTCAGACAGCCTGCAGCAATGAATAGCTGTTTACACGTTAGCAGCTAGCGTTACTAGCTATCGTTAGCATGTTTATGCATACATTCAGACAGCCTGCAGCAATGAATGGATGGGTAACTTCTTTCTCTGGGTCTCTGTTTACACGTTAGCATGTTAGCTAGCGTTAGCGCGCTAGCTATCGTTAGCATGTTAGCTAGCGTTAGCGCGCTAGCTAGCGTTAGCTACTACTGTAAGTTTATGCATACATTCAGACAGCCTGCAGCAATGAATGGATGGGTAACTTCTTTCTCTGGGTCTCTGTTTACACGTTAGCATGTTAGCTAGCGTTAGTTAGCATGTTAGCTAGCGTTAGCAGTTTATAATGCTGTTTCATATGCTACTATGGTGCATGCAGCAGTAGTGTGTATTCATGAGTAATGACTGATAGGTTTAACACATTGTATACTATGGTACATGTAGCAGCAGTGTGTATTCATGAGTAATGACTGATAGGTTTAACACATTGTATACTATGGTGCATGTAGCAGCAGTGTGTATTCATGAGTAATGACTGATAGGTTTAACACATTGTATACTATGGTGGTTTAGTGTGTACATTGTATACTATGCATACTATGCATGCATTGCAGCAGCAGTGTGTATTCATGAGTAATGACTGATAGGTTTAACACATTGTATACTATGGTGGTTTAACACATTGTATACTATGGTGCATGTAGCAGCAGTGTGTATTCATGAGTAATGACTGATAGGTTTTTATACATTGTATACTTGACAGGGAGGTATGAACCAGTCAATAAAAATAAGTACATATTAACTGAGAAGATTTAAACATGTGCTAAACTCCTGTCCATTGTACTGTCTTCTCTTTTTCACAGAGGTCACGGTGATAGGATAGGATGCAAAGGCCCAGGAAAAACATTTGAAGTTTAACAAACCTTGTATACCAATGAACTATTACTGGTAATTTCATGTAAACTGTTGAGGGTTTCCCTTCTTTAAAGAAGGCTACCTGATGAGTCCATGTTTATTCTATAGGTTCAAAAGTCACTGCGTTGGCAGGAAAGTGATATGACTAGGGGGCCTGTATGGTAACTTCCTGTTGAGCTTGACTGCCAGGCACAGTGTGTATTCTAATGAGTAATGACTGATAGGTTTAATCCCACATTGCATACTATGGTGCTTGCAGCAGTAGTGTGTATTCATGAGTAATGACTGATAGGTTTAACACATTGCATACTATGGTGGTTGACTATGGTGCATGTAGCAGCAGTGTGTATTCATGAGTAATGACTGGTTTATACTATGGTGGTTTAACACATTAGCAGCAGTGTGTATTCATGAGTAATTGTATACTATGGTGCATGCAGCAGCAGTGTGTATTCATGAGTAATGACTGATAGGTTTAACACATTGTATACTATGTGCATATGCAGCAGCAGTGTGTATTCATGAGTAATGACTGATAGGTTTAACACATTGTATACTATGGTGCTTGCAGCAGCAGTGTGTATTCATGAGTAATGACTGATAGGTTTAACACATTGCATAGTATGGTGCATGCAGCAGCAGTGTCACCTCAGTTTGGCAGTTGATATCAGTACACAGTCGACTACGGGTGGCCGCAAGCACACATCATCACAATTTCAGCAGAAATTGTACGCTATCTAGTTATTATTATTATTATTATATCACTTTTGTCCCCGCCTACTCCTCCCACAGTTTTTGCACTAGATGGACAAAAAAGGTGTCAAAATGTGCGTCCCGAACTCTATTTAGTTGGCATTGTTTTGTAGAAGGTTTCGTTATGTAGTTTACGAAATATTAACGATAATGTCGCTAATTAATCCCCATTGAAATACATTGACGGAATCTTCAAAACTAGAGTGTGAGAGCCCATTCAGCAGAAAATGTAGAGAACATTTGTAAACTGCTACTGCTGCCTGAGTTTCAACCCTTTACACACAAATGGCATATCAAAACGTTCATCTATTTGTGCTGTCACTCAAAATGTTCAAATATAAGCTGTAACATATATATTTATTTCGTTATGTCCTTTTGTTTCCAACTTGCGCCTCCCCATAGACATCCATAGAAACGGTGATTTCCTCCACTCTAATTTGAAAGCGATTTTTGGTGTTTTTTTGTTCGTTTGTAAATTGTCATAGCGCCTACATTTCTGGGGTTACAGATACATGTTATACATCAAAATGTCCGCCTGGTTCTTAGGATTCTCATGATGTAATTGTTTAAACTGTGTGAGTAAAACTCTGGTTAGTAGAGCTAAAAGTATACGACCATGTCTGAATCTTTTGAAATGATAGACAGTGAAGCAGCATTTTCTGGTTGTTGATTGGCTAAATAGTAGGAACATTCTGGAAGGGGCGGGGGGAAGGAGGCAGCGCGCTCTGATATCGATGAGAACAGCTGGTCCTCCTGACAAAGGCATAGCTGCCAGGCACCAGCCACAGACACTGCAATCAACAGCCACAGACATATCCTGCTGCGATTTTTGGTGTTTTTTTGTTCGTTTGTAAATTGTCATAGCGCCTACATTTCTGGGGTTACAGATACATGTTATACATCAAAATGTCCGCCTGGTTCTTAGGATTCTCATGATGTAATTGTTTAAACTGTGTGAGTAAAACTCTGGTTAGTAGAGCTAAAAGTATACGACCATGTCTGAATCTTTTGAAATGATAGACAGTGAAGCAGCATTTTCTGGTTGTTGATTGGCTAAATAGTAGGAACATTCTGGAAGGGGCGGGGGGAAGGAGGCAGCGCGCTCTGATATCGATGAGAACAGCTGGTCCTCCTGACAAAGGCATGGCTGCCAGGCAACAGCCACAGACACTGCAATTAACAGCCACAGACATATCCTGCAGCGATGAAAGAATGAATGGGTAAGTTCTTTCTCTGGGTCTCTGTTTACACGTTAGCATGTTAGCTAGCGTTAGCGCGCTAGCTAGCGTTAGCGCGCTAGCTAACGTTAGCATGTTAGCTAACGTTAGCATGTTAGCTAGCATTAGCGCGTTAGCTAGCGTTAGCGCGCTAGCTAGCGTTAGCTACAGCTGCAGCATGAATGAATTGGTAAGTTCTTTCTCTGGGTCTCTGTTTACACGTTAGCATGTTACCTAGCGTTAGCGCGCTAGCTAGCGTTAGCGCGCTAGCTAGCGTTAGCAGTTTATAATGCTGTTTCATATGCTACTATGGTGCATGCAGCAGTAGTGTGTATTCATGAGTAATGACTGATATGTTTAACACATTGTATACTATGGTGCATGTAGCAGCAGTGTGTATTCATGATTAATGACTGATAGGTTTAACACATTGTATACTATGGTGCATGTAGCAGCAGTGTGTATTCATGAGTAATGACTGATAGGTTTAACCCATTGCATACTATGGTGCATGTAGCTGTAGTGTGTATTCATGAGTAATGACTGATAGGTTTAACACATTGCATACTATGGTGCTTGCAGCAGTTGTGTGTATTCATGAGTAATGACTGATAGGTTTAACACATTGTATACTATGGTGGTTTAACACATTGTATACTATGGTGCATGTAGCAGCAGTGTGTATTCATGAGAAATGACTGATAGGTTTTTATACATTGTATACTTGACAGGGAGGTATGAACCAGTCAATAAAAATAAGTACATATTAACTGAGAAGATTTAAACATGTGCTAAACTCCTGTCCATTGTACTGTCTTCTCTTTTTCACAGAGGTCACGGTGATAGGATAGGATGCAAAGGCCCAGGAAAAACATTTGAAGCCGGTGTGAAGCAAACCTTGCCCCCCACCAATGAACTATTACTGGTAATTTCATGTAAACTGTTGAGGGTTTCCCTTCTTTAAAGAAGGCTACCTGATGAGTCCATGTTTATTCTATAACAAATCAAAAGTCACTGCGTCAGGGCTGGCAGGAAAGTGATATGAGACAGGGGGCCTGTATGGTAACTTCCTGTTGAGCTTGACTGCCAGGTTAATACTAACTACGTTTATACAATACTAAAGCATGTGAATTGTTGCTGCTTGCTCTCCCTCCCTTTAGGCATCCCCCATTGCATACTATGGTGCTTGCAGCAGTAGTGTGTATTCATGAGTAATGACTGATAGGTTTAACACATTGCATACTATGGTGGTTTAACACATTGTATACTATGGTGCATGTAGCAGCAGTGTGTATTCATGAGTAATGACTGATATGTTTAACACATTTGTATACTATGGTGGTTTAACACATTGTATACTATGGTGCTTGCAGCAGCAGTGTGTATTTATGAGTAATGACTGATAGGTTTAACACATTGTATACTATGGTGCATATAGCAGCAGTGTGTATTCATGAGTAATGACTGATAGGTTTAACACATTGTATACTATGGTCCTTGCAGCATCAGTGTGTATTCATGAGTAATGACTGATAGGTTTAACACATTGTATACTATGGTGCATGCAGCAGCAGTGTCACCTCAGTTTGGCAGTTGATATCAGTACACAGTCGACTACGGGTGGCCGCAAGCACACATCATCACAATTTCAGCAGAAATTGTACGCTATCTAGTTATGTGTGCTTGACTATGGTCAAGGACACATATTGTAATCTCACATATATTATTATTATTATTATTATATCACTTTTGTCCCCGCCTACTCCTCCCACAGTTTTTGCACTAATGGACAAAAAAGGTGTCAAAATGTGCGTCCCGAACTCTATTTAGTTGGCATTGTTTTGTAGAAGGTTTCGTTATGTAGTTTACGAAATATTAACGATAATGTCGCTAATTAATCCCCATTGAAATACATTGACGGAATCTTCAAAACTAGAGTGTGAGAGCCCATTCAGCAGAAAATGTAGAGAACATTTGTAAACTGCTACTGCTGCCTGAGTTTCAACCCTTTACACACAAATGGCATATCAAAACGTTCATCTATTTGTGCTGTCACTCAAAATGTTCAAATATAAGCTGTAACATATATATTTATTTCGTTATGTCCTTTTGTTTCCAACTTGCGCCTCCCCATAGACATCCATAGAAACGGTGATTTCCTCCACTCTAATTTGAAAGCGATTTTTGGTGTTTTTTTGTTCGTTTGTAAATTGTCATAGCGCCTACATTTCTGGGGTTACAGATACATGTTATACATCAAAATGTCCGCCTGGTTCTTAGGATTCTCATGATGTAATTGTTTAAACTGTGTGAGTAAAACTCTGGTTAGTAGAGCTAAAAGTATACGACCATGTCTGAATCTTTTGAAATGATAGACAGTGAAGCAGCATTTTCTGGTTGTTGATTGGCTAAATAGTAGGAACATTCTGGAAGGGGCGGGGGAAGGAGGCAGCGCGCTCTGATATCGATGAGAACAGCTGGTCCTCCTGACAAAGGCATAGCTGCCAGGCACCAGCCACAGACACTGCAATCAACAGCCACAGACATATCCTGCTGCGATTTTTGGTGTTTTTTTGTTCGTTTGTAAATTGTCATAGCGCCTACATTTCTGGGGTTACAGATACATGTTATACATCAAAATGTCCGCCTGGTTCTTAGGATTCTCATGATGTAATTGTTTAAACTGTGTGAGTAAAACTCTGGTTAGTAGAGCTAAAAGTATACGACCATGTCTGAATCTTTTGAAATGATAGACAGTGAAGCAGCATTTTCTGGTTGTTGATTGGCTAAATAGTAGGAACATTCTGGAAGGGGCGGGGGAAGGAGGCAGCGCGCTCTGATATCGATGAGAACAGCTGGTCCTCCTGACAAAGGCATGGCTGCCAGGCAACAGCCACAGACACTGCAATTAACAGCCACAGACATATCCTGCAGCGATGAAAGAATGAATGGGTAAGTTCTTTCTCTGGGTCTCTGTTTACACGTTAGCATGTTAGCTAGCGTTAGCGTTAGCGTTAGCTAGCGTTAGCGTTAGCGCTAGCTAACGTTAGCATGTTAGCTAACGTTAGCATGTTAGCTAGCGTTAGCGCGCTAGCTAGCGTTAGCTACACAGCTGCAGCATGAATGAATTGGTAAGTTCTTTCTCTGGGTCTCTGTTTACACGTTAGCATGTTACCTAGCGTTAGCGCGCTAGCTAGCGTTAGCAGTTTATAATGCTGTTTCATATGCTACTATGGTGCATGCAGCAGTAGTGTGTATTCATGAGTAATGACTGATATGTTTAACACATTGTATACTATGGTGCATTAGCAGCAGTGTGTATTCATGATTAATGACTGATAGGTTTAACACATTGTATACTATGGTGCATGTAGCAGCAGTGTGTATTCATGATTAATGACTGATAGGTTTAACACACAGTGTGTATTCATGAGTAATGACATGTTTAACCCATTGCATACTATGGTGCATGTAGCAGTGTGTATTCATGAGTAATGACTGATAGGTTTAACACATTGCATACTATGGTGCTTGCAGCAGTGTGTATTCATGAGTAATGACTGATAGGTTTAACACATTGTATACTATGGTGGTTTAACACATTGTATACTATGGTGCATGTAGCAGCAGTGTGTATTCATGAGAAATGACTGATAGGTTTTTATACATTGTATACTTGACAGGGAGGTATGAACCAGTCAATAAAAATAAGTACATATTAACTGAGAAGATTTAAACATGTGCTAAACTCCTGTCCATTGTACTGTCTTCTCTTTTTCACAGAGGTCACGGTGATAGGATAGGATGCAAAGGCCCAGGAAAAACATTTGAAGCCGGTGTGAAGCAAACCTTGCCCCCCACCAATGAACTATTACTGGTAATTTCATGTAAACTGTTGAGGGTTTCCCTTCTTTAAAGAAGGCTACCTGATGAGTCCATGTTTATTCTATAACAAATCAAAAGTCACTGCGTCAGGGCTGGCAGGAAAGTGATATGAGACAGGGGGCCTGTATGGTAACTTCCTGTTGAGCTTGACTGCCAGGTTAATACTAACTACGTTTATACAATACTAAAGCATGTGAATTGTTGCTGCTTGCTCTCCCTCCCTTTAGGCATCCCCCATTGCATACTATGGTGCTTGCAGCAGTAGTGTGTATTCATGAGTAATGACTGATAGGTTTAACACATTGCATACTATGGTGGTTTAACACATTGTATACTATGGTGCATGTAGCAGCAGTGTGTATTCATGAGTAATGACTGATAGGTTTTTATACATTGTATACTTGACAGGGAGGTATGAACCAGTCAATAAAAATAAGTACATATTAACTGAGAAGATTTAAACATGTGCTAAACTCCTGTCCATTGTACTGTCTTCTCTTTTTCACAGAGGTCACGGTGATAGGATAGGATGCAAAGGCCCAGGAAAAACATTTGAAGCCGGTGTGAAGCAAACCTTGCCCCCCCCACCAATGAACTATTACTGGTAATTTCATGTAAACTGTTGAGGGTTTCCCTTCTTTAAAGAAGGCTACCTGATGAGTCCATGTTTATTCTATAACAAATCAAAAGTCACTGCGTCAGGGCTGGCAGGAAAGTGATATGAGACAGGGGGCCTGTATGGTAACTTCCTGTTGAGCTTGACTGCCAGGTTAATACTAACTACGTTTATACAATACTAAAGCATGTGAATTGTTGCTGCTTGCTCTCCCTCCCTTTAGGCATCCCCCATTGCATACTATGGTGCTTGCAGCAGTAGTGTGTATTCATGAGTAATGACTGATAGGTTTAACACATTGCATACTATGGTGGTTTAACACATTGTATACTATGGTGCATGTAGCAGCAGTGTGTATTCATGAGTAATGACTGATATGTTTAACACATTTGTATACTATGGTGGTTTAACACATTGTATACTATGGTGCTTGCAGCAGCAGTGTGTATTTATGAGTAATGACTGATAGGTTTAACACATTGTATACTATGGTGCATATAGCAGCAGTGTGTATTCATGAGTAATGACTGATAGGTTTAACACATTGTATACTATGGTCCTTGCAGCATCAGTGTGTATTCATGAGTAATGACTGATAGGTTTAACACATTGTATACTATGGTGCATGCAGCAGCAGTGTCACCTCAGTTTGGCAGTTGATATCAGTACACAGTCGACTACGGGTGGCCGCAAGCACACATCATCACAATTTCAGCAGAAATTGTACGCTATCTAGTTTCACTTAAAATGCTAAAACAGAGTGTGGATTTGAAAGACCAGCTAAGCACTTGTTACTGCTGAACAGAAAATGAGTGGTTGTATTTTGATTTATTTTCTTTGGAATAATTCTTACAACACTCAGCTTTAACCCCAAAGGTGTTTCCTATTCTGTAGCAAAAACACAATCATATCAAGAATACAGAAAACATATTGGTCAAATAAAAAACACAAATATGCCTTAAACGTGTACATAAATGTCCCAAAACATTGTTGGTGTGTTGGGCATTTAAGATTGTTCTTGTGGCGCCAGACATATTTCGTATTAGTGAAATGACATTTTGGATCTGGCAGCTATGAGGCAGATCCTTTCTCAGTCCAATCTCAAAATCATTATGATGTTCATAATTTACTCTGAAATGTATTTGGAAGTGAGCTTCTCTCAAAAATATGCACCTTTCTTCTGATATTTCCCGCTGTATCATTGGGGATGTTTGACTCCTCATCCCAGAGCAGTTATGCATGCTTCAGTGGTTTCCAGAGATTAGAGAATATGCAGAGGATCAGTATTCAAGAGGTGATGTGAAACAACAACAGAAACAAACAGAAGTCTGATTAATCACGGGGATAACTTAAACATTTATATGTAAGCATATTTAATATGTGCCTGTGACTAGATACCAGTGGGTTGCCAGTGACTCTAAAAATTGAGGATAAAATACCTCCTGTGGTATTTTTAACAAGTTCTTAGGAATGGGCGATATAAAGGATATGCAATATAAACTATATAATGCATGTTGATGACGCAATCCACCTTCGACGTTAAATCCGTCTGCAATGCATCATCGTATTCATCAACTATAATAAACATGGTTGAAAGCGAAACGGAGGTGAAAAAGACAGGTGCAACATCCATTATGTGGACTTGGTTCGGATTTAAGGCGTCCGACGAGCAGCAGACTAATCTGTTCTACCATCTCAAAATAAAACATGTCACTGAATACCAGCATTGCCAGGAAATGCAGCCAACATCCAGTCCAAAGAACGCAGGACAGAAAAAACAGGAACGGTACTACTGGAAGTCCCCGCGATGGATTGAAATTACCAGGGCCATAATTATTTACTTGTGTAAAGGACAGGGTCCCCTTTCAAACAGTAGAGAGATGCAACTTTAAAGCCATGATCAGAGCTGTTGATCTACGATACAAGGTGCCAAGTCGCACATACAGAAACCGAGATGCCAAAATTGTATGCCGAGCTCCGTGAAAATTTTGAAAATAAGCTGTGTGACTTTAATGTTTTGCCACTAAAACGGACCTGTGGTTGAGCCGTACGAAGGATCCTATAATCAGCCTGACTATTCACTATATAACAGACCTGTAGTTGAGCTGTACCATGTAGCCTAATATCAGCCTGACTATTCACTATATAACAGACCTGTAGTTGAGCTGTACCATGTAGCCTAATATCAGCCTGACTATTCACTATATAACAGACCTGTGGTTGAGCCGTACCATGTAGCCTAATATCAGCCTGACCATTCACTATATAACAGACCTGTAGTTGAGCTGTACCATGTAGCCTATTATCAGCCTGACCATTCACTATATAACAGACCTGTAGTTGAGCTGTACCATGTAGCCTAATATCAGCCTGACCATTCACTATATAACAGACCTGTAGTTGAGCTGTACCATGTAGCCTAATATCAGCCTGACTATTCACTATATAACAGACCTGTAGTTGAGCTGTACCATGTAGCCTAATATCAGCCTGACTATTCACTATATAACAGACCTGTGGTTGAGCCGTACCATGTAGCCTAATATCAGCCTGACTATTCACTATATAACAGACCTGTAGTTGAGCTGTACCATATAACCAGCCTGACTATTCACTATATAACAGACCTGTGGTTGAGCCGTACCATGTAGCCGAATATCAGCCTGACCATTCACTATATAACAGACCTGTAGTTGAGCTGTACCATGTAGCCTAATATCAGCCTGACTATTCACTATATAACACACCTGTAGTTGAGCTGTACCATGTAGCCGAATATCAGCCTGACCATTCACTATATAACGGACCTGTGGACCACTTCTGACGCAAATCGTACACAACGTTTTATAAATGAGGCCCCAGAAGTTTCACTACAAAACGTACAAATCAGTCAGAAGGAGAATGTTTCCCCAACTAATTTCCGAGCTAGGTACTCTTGACAGAGAATTAGTTATATTCCTTCACTGCGGCTTTGGAGTAAAACCCCCAGATTTTCTCTTTAAAAAAACACGAATAGTTTCAAAACAAAGTATTCACACTTTTTTTCCTAGTCTATCTAAATGAAAGTCCCTTTTAAAGGATTCTAACTGGCAACTACTACATAAGCTATCTATCAGCTCTGCCGCATACTAACAGATATGCTGAAATACAAATCAAGTTCCCAATGTCCCATTGTAGCACACCCTACATAAGGTTACAAGTAAGAGTTGCTGTTGTCATCAGTAGTGTTGTTTGCTGTGGAGTTGCTCGTCCAGCAGTCTTGATGCTTTCTGTTGCTGCGTAATCCAAACGGTGGAATGGCTGTGATAATGTTTTTTTCCAAAGAGAGAAAATATTTGATAAATTATACTATGACTTGTTAATGGGTCGTTTCAACCTGTTTTTTAATTTTGATTTCCCTCTTGCCTTTAAACAGTAGAAGAGGAACAATCTCTCCCTCAATGGACCAACCTCTTCTGTCAGATACAGAAAATGTTTTGTCTAGTTACATTATAACCCTGTCATCTATCAGTTAGCATTGACTTGTAATCTGTATATACTCTACAGAATAGACACTCACAGTACCTTCCTAAATGATGGAAGAAAAAGTTGATCAGAAAACAACAATATATTATTGTTAATGTATGGAACAGAGATCTGTCCTTCTCTATGTCAGGGTTGGCACTCCCTCTGCACTCCCTCTGTCCTTCTCTATGCCGGGGTTGGCTCTCCCTCTGCCAGCAGAGAGAGAGGGAGAAATCAGGTCCGATCTAAATCACCTAAATTCTAACACACCTATGAGTCATCAGGTAGTGGATAAATAGTTCCTTGTGTCCTCAGCCTGGTGCGAGGTATTGTTTGTTTCGACTTGCTGAGCGTTTTGAACTAGTGATTTCTAAAACCTGTGTACCAGTTCCTAGCCTGTAATCTACTCCGTGTCTACATGTTCTGTGCCTATAAGTGACTCCCGTATTCAACTACCTGCCTGTTCATCGGATCTCGACTACGCCTGCCCCACCTGTACCTTGTTCGGACTCTGATCTCCAGTGACTAACCCAAGCCTGCCTGACCACTCCTTGTCTTGCTGTGATTAAATAAATACACCAGCTCTCCTTATCTGAGGTCATTCGTTACAGGTAATGTATTATTTTGTGTTAAATTATCTCTTATATTTAAAGGATGCTTTTCTCTGGAATGTCAATGGAGCATTTATAATATATTCATTTGCAAGTGTATCCCAAGCTTTACAAAAACGACATATTTGATGGACCAGTGTAGACAAAAACGTGATTATCCCGAGTCCTCGATTATTTTTCGAAATCTGAGATCCAATATTTGAGAACCCAGTAAGTGATTTAGAATATGAAGAATTATATTTGTCTAGTTTACATTTTAAAAAGTGAAATGTAATAACCAAAGCACATTTAAGTCACATAGATACTTTAAAATGATTTAATGGGCAAATTCATTATGAAGTTACATTAATATATTTTTGCTCACATACAAAAACTGCTTTTTAGCTTCCAGAATCTTCCTCTGGCCCTGTAGGCCCCCTTCTGCCCTTCAAGGCCACACCTGCCAGACTAATTTACATCTGTGTCCTCTAATTCAGGCAGTTCTGTGTTGAGTATGATGTTGTATCTCCCCAGAGGCCACTCAATATTCTGGAGCACTGTTGGCAGGTCTTAACCTGGGGTCATCCTGGTCCTTCGTCTTGTCCAGTCTGTGACAGATGAGGACTGACCTTTAGGAACGTCCTCGGGAATGTAGCATTACTAAGAAAACCAGCAACCCGCCTCCCATGTTAAATAGAGGTGAAGATAGGAGGTGAGCATTGCTGGCAAGTTCTGTCTGCCTCTATCAATGTAATTATAAAAATCCCAATACTTCAATCAGAATGGATACAGTTCCGACATAAGCTATTCCTGACAAAAATATCTAGAAATTATTGAAGATTCAGCAGAATCCGAAACATCTGGAGCTTTAGCATTTATAAGGACTTACAGCCAAATAAAATAGTGATTAAGATGCAATGTGTAAGATATAAGTTAAACACTATTTGAACAATATCCCATGGACTGGCTGTAGGGCATTGCCTTTTGTTTTGTGTATCAGCACCAGGACAAAATCCAAAGTGTTTGTGCCGCACTGCTTGGGGAGGGCAATTAATCTCTTATCGATCTGATGTTCATTTAGCCACGATGAGGTAGTTTGTATTATTTGTGCATTGTTTGGCTTCGGAGGGTACTCTCAAATCATATTTAATCAATAACCCATTAAATACGGTGTTTCTCTGGGCAGAGAGAGAGTTCATTAGGTGGAAGAAGATGATTCCTCCACAGTTAAGACACACTGTGAATGAGCTTTAAGGTGACGTGTAAGTAACATGCCAGGATACAGGACACACTGTGAATGAGCTTTAAGATGACATGTAAGTAACATGCCAGTATACAGGACACACTGTGAATGATCTTTAAGGTGACGTGTAAGTAACATGCCAGGATACAGGACACACTGTGAATGAGCTTTAAGGTGACGTGTAAGTAACATGCCAGTATACAGGACACACTGTGAATGAGCTTTAAGGTGACGTGTAAGTAACATGCCAGGATACAGGACACACTGTGAATGAGCTTTAAGGTGACGTTTAAGTAACATGCCAGGATACAGGACACACTGTGAATGAGCTTTAAGATGACGTGTAAGTAACATGCCAGGATACAGGACACACTGTGAATGAGCTTTAAGGTGACGTGTAAGTAACATGCCAGGATACAGGACACAAAAAATCTTAATTTATATTTATTTATGAAGTTGTACTTAATGACATGTCATCCAAATTGTACGGTGGCCCTGAAGTGCAAATCACAACGGCAAATAGGAAAACACAACGGCAAATAGGAAAACACAACGGCAAATAGGAAAACACAACGACATTAACTTCAACCGGAAAAGGTAGGGCCTATCTAGCAGAGAACGGACCCTTGTGATTGGTTGACAACATATCAACTATTACGTCGTATGTATGCCCTGCATCAAAATAATTCCTAACAGTAACCAGGATTTTTCAAATACCTCCCCCCCTTTTTTAATCAAAAGAAAATAAAAGTCTGAGTTTGAATGTTTGCGAAATGCTGCTAACCTACCTGTAATAGAGGTAGTATCAGGGGCGGACTGGCCATCTGTGTGATCTGGTACTCCATGACACAGTTATCACTTGTAATTTCCCCACCAATCTGTTGGAGTTGTGGTTAGTGCGCTTGGCTGTGGATCAGGGCGATGCGGGTTCGATTCCCCCTATTAAATGCCATATTATGTCTTTACATTTTATTTTCTGAATTCTAATGTTGACCATGTGTATGATGTATTTAAAACGGCTAAACTTCAACATTTTAGCTCTAAAATTCCACACGCAGTAGCTAATATTAAGAAATATGTTGTGCTTTTACTTTTTTAGTCCCAGCCCGTCCCTGGGTAGTATCAGCTGGCTTTTTTAAAGTCCCATTCATTAAAGCTGTATAGTTATCACGACCAGAGTAAAGGACCCAAGCGCAGACACGGAGCCGGAGACCAGGTAACAATCAAATGATTTATTAAGGGGATAGGCAGATCCGTAGTCGGGGACAGGCAAAGGTTCGGTTACCGGGAGTAGGCAGGTTCGTAGTCAGGACGGAAACTGGTCACAAGGACGATAAAGCACAGGCAGGTCACTGGGAAAACACTGGGAGGTACGCTGGAAACGAGTGTACAGGACAAACGATCTGGCAACAGGTAACAGGAAAAGCTGACATATAAAGCCCAGGGGACAATCAGTACATGGGGATCACCTGGTGGAAAAGGGGTGGAGACAATGACACGCCAGGTGAGACAGATCAGGTTGTGACAATAGTATTGCAATCGAAGTTCGCACTAATTCTACAATTCTAGTGAAATGCACCTAGTCGTTATCTAAGGGTCGGGATTATGTTCACCAAATACTGAATATCATCCATGGGCCATGTCGGTCTCATTCCGCGCTCACAAGAGTACAAAGGTATAGGGAAAACATGACATGGATTTCAGGAGAAATAACTTTTGTTAATGTGTAAGGCAATTCAAATTTGTGAAATAGACCGACCGGGATTTTATATTTTCGGTGCTGAAAAGAAAGACGTTATGTTTTAGCAGTCACATCGATATTGCCCGCATAATCATACAGTAGATGATCAATATGGGGTGGACAAATTGTCCTTCTTTGAATATTGGGGGGACGTGTCCCCCCCCCCATAGGATTACGCCTATGTGTAAACATATATATTAGACGAGTTAAGTCCTGAAGACAACGACTACAGCCAACTATTTCTGTTTTGACTGACAAGACAAGTAGGCTACGTGTCCGTGACGACGATCCGTAGACTTCTCAACTCGTCGGTTATTTTCCATTCACAATGAAATTACTCAAATAATATAAATCACAAAAAATAATACCGAGGATATGACCTCGGTGTCCTCAATGGTAGTTACGGCACTGATTCCTAACAATATAAAGTATCTTCGGTACTCATGTTTTAAAAATATGCGCTTTTTATGTTTTTCACCTCTCCTTCCTAAAAGACAGACAGTCCGTCTGTCCAATCACAAGGGTCCGTTCTCTGCTAGATAGGCACAACCTTTTCCGTTTCAAGTTAATGTCGTTGTGTTTTCCTATTTGCCGTTGTGTTTTCCTATTTGCCGTTGTGTTTTCCTATTTGCCGTTGTGTTTTCCTATTTGCCGTTGTGTTTTCCTATTTGCCGTTGTGTTTTCCTATTTGCCGTTGTGTTTTCCTATTTGCCGTTGTGTTTTCCTATTTGCCGTTGTGTTTTCCTATTTGCCGTTGTGTTTTCCTATTTGCCGTTGTGTTTTCCTATTTGCCGTTGTGTTTTCCTATTTGCCGTTGTGATTTGCACTTCAGGGCCACCGTAAAATTGAACCAAAAAAGCATGTAAGTTCTCTGTGAGAACTCCCACAGAAGCCAGTCTACCGCCACCTGCAGACAGGCTTCGGCGGTCGTCCTCTCCGGGCCTTCTGAGCTGCCATCGTTATCTCCTCCTCCTGCACACCTGGTTCAGTCTCGTCATCACTACACCTGGTGTCCATTATCTCATTAGAGGACTATTTAAGTTCCCTGTGCTTGGTCTTGTCTTTGTGTAGAATTGTTGAATGTTACGCGTTGCTTACCTATGGAATCTCGTTGTGAGATCTAGTTTATTATACTCCGTGTGAGGAGTCTGCGTTATTCACTAAGTGCGCTGTGACGCATCTTTATCATTGAAACTACAGCGTTTTACGCGCTCTACTGCGTTCATTGGACTGGTGTCTTTTACAATAAAAGAATCAGAACGCTATCCATTTCTCTGCCTGGCTGCATCCTTGGGTCCACCTACACTCTGTGACATTCTCATACAAAACAACAACGTCATACACGATTTGGTGACCTAAATAAAAGGGTTCCCACTACGACTTGTTATCACTGTCTTTAAATCATTCTAAAGCAATCTTTAAGGGTCAGTAATCTTACAATCAATCCCTTTTCCTGGCACAGTTGCCTGTGACATCCTGTCACTTATTAGCCATGATGGAGTACAGAATGTGCACTCATCAGTTGTTAGTTTGCACTGCTAAATACTGCAATGAATAGACAAATGGTGGTGTGCTCGCTTTTTCGTGTTTAGTATTCCTTTGCTGACACAAATTTGGAAATGCATTGCATGCTTGTTGATACAATCACAGAGGGAGAAAAATAAATAAAAATAATTCAATCAAATGCTTCATTAATTCAAAATGAATATACACGACATACACATTTTTCGAAATGAATTGATTATTAAACAGGTTCACACTTTTACAACAATGTAATACCATTAATTGTTCATGCACTTGGCATGCAGAAATGTTTATAGTACACACTGATGACATGATCGACCCTCTGAAAGAACAAAATCATTGCTAGGCAAAGTCCCGCTATACCTAAGCTCTCTAGTCACCATATCTCTACTGTCACAGGCCGGCTCATGACCTGTGGCAAGACAGACGCAGACAACATGTATAGGCCAATTAACAAGTGTCTTTATTATAAATCCAACCATCTACTTTAACCAAAGAAAAGGAAGTGAGAGTGTGTGAATGTCATAATGTATGGTGCATGTGAAATGCATGGCTGTGTGGATATTGGGTGTGTACATGACTCGGATGAGAAACTAAGGCATAAGTATAAAGGCACAAACAAAACAGGATCATACCTGGAGGAGCAGAGAGAGAGAGGTTAGTGGAGCAGTGTTAAATAACCTGAGCCCAGGTGGCTCCAATCACAAACGACCCTCCCCCGCCTGCAGAAGAAACCGCCCCTGCCAGGCAGAGGGGCCGTGACACCCCCCTCCTTAAAATGAGGGTTCTACCCTCAGCCCAAAATTCTCCCAACATGTTTACAACAATCCAAAATTCCCCAAAAAAAAAAAAAAGGATACCAGTCTCAGCCCCTAGCAGTCGCCCCATGTCCCCCGGCTGACTGTCCGCCCCTCAAACTCAGCAGCCCTGGTACCTGGGGAGCAATTTAAGAGAAAGAGGCGCAGACAACCAGCAAGGACCAACAGAGAGACCATACGAACTAGGGTAAAGGAGCACGGGACAGGGCATCAGCAATGATATTATCCTTACCGCTAATGTGTCTAATATCAAGGTTGAATGGTTGCAAGAACAAAGCCCAACGCATAAGGCGCTGGTTGGGATTTTGCAAGGACTTGAGAAAAATTAGCAGGTTGTGGTCAGTGAACACAGTTAAAGGGGTCAAACCAGAACCAACATAAACTTCGAAGTGCTGTAGAGCCCAGATGAGTCCTAGAGCCTCCTTTTCAATCACCGAATAGTTTTGCTGATACTTGTTAAATTTCCGAGAGAAGAAACTGACTGGACACTCAACATTGTCCTCATTTTCCTGGAGAAGCACAGCCCCAGCACCGAGTTGACTGGCGTCTACCTGTAATTTGAAGGGTTTTGCAAAATTTGGTGCTGCCAACACGGGTGTCGAACACAAAAGAACCTTAACTGCATCAAATGCCTCCTGACACTGGGTGGACCAGATATATTCAGCCTTGGCCTTCAACAGATTGGTCAGTGAGGACACTACCACCGAAAAGTTTACAAAACGCCCGGTAGTACCCAGCCATTCCCAAGAAGCGCATCAGTTCTTTCTTTGTTGAAGGCTGTGGGAACTGCTTCACAGCCTGAACCTTGGCTTCCACCGGACGGACAAAACCCTGACCAACAACCTTGCCTAGGTATGTGACTGTTGCCTTAGCAAACTCACACTTTGCCAAATTAACAGTTAACCTGGCCCATACCAGTCTTCCAAACAGGGCTTGTACCCTCTGGACATGCTCATCCCAAGAGTCAGAGTAGACGACCACGTCGTCCAAATACACGGCACACCCTTCCAGACCTGAGACCACCCGGTTCATCAGCCTCTGGAAGGTGGCTGGAGCATTCCGCAAACCAAAAGGCATAACTGTATAAGAGAACAAACCCGATGGAGTTATAAAGGCAGCAATCTCACGAGCTCTTTTGGTAAGGGGTACTTGCCAATATCCTTTAAAAGATCAAGTTTGCTAACATACTTTGCTGAACCAACTTGATCAATACAGTCCTCCATCCTAGGAAGAGGGTAAAGGTCTGCTTTAGTAATATGGTTTACTTTTCTATAATCAGTGCAGGGCCTGAAAGTGGAATCAGACTTTTTGACCAGAAGACAGGGTGAAGCCCAATTTGAATAACATGGCTCAGCAATACCATTGTCCAACATATACTGTACTTCTGTCTCCATGTTCAGTCTTTTCTCTTGAGATACACGAT
The DNA here is from genome assembly GCA_029465975.1 of Dallia pectoralis. Lineage (NCBI taxonomy): Eukaryota > Metazoa > Chordata > Actinopteri > Esociformes > Umbridae > Dallia > Dallia pectoralis. The sequence goes on from CM055731.1 coordinate 6,105,788, forward strand.
AAAATCTCTGTTTGATAGGCTTAGCATCTCCGATGTCTATATCATGCTTAATTAAGTGGGTTTTCGATGGGGTATCAGAAAACAGAACAGGGTAGTTACTGATTAGAGTTACCAATTCGTCACGTTTCTCTAAATCTAAGTGGTTTACTAAAACCCCAAGATTTTGCAAAGTCTGTGAATTTTTCAGCCGACCCTGCAAAACCTCATCTGAAACCATAACTACCTCTTCTCCCCTCTCCACAAAGTTAAAGCCACAAGATTCAGCGACTGGAGCCGCAATCAGGGACGACCTCACTGCTGGAGTGCCTTCACCTTTGCCTAGATCACGGGAATGATAACGCTTTAACAGGTTCACATGGCACAATTTAGAGGACTTCCTATGACCAGGGGTTTCAATAAGATAGTTCAAATCTGACACTTTGCGCAACACAGTAAAAGGACCACAGTATTTTGCCTGAAAGGGTGAACTTACAAGCGGCAAAAAAGCGAGTACCCGATCACCGGGACTAAACTCACGTAACTCAGCCTGCCTGTCATATCTCTGTTTCATTTTCTTTTGAGAACACTCTAGTTTTCCTTTCGCCAATTCACCAGCCCTGTACAACTTCAACCTAAAACCATTCGCATAGTCAATAAGGCTCCTAGGTGGTTCCTCAGGCAAACAACCATCCTGCAGCACTGCTAAAGGCCCCCGCACTTTATGACCAAACACTAAATCATTAGGGCTAAACCCTGTGCTTTCCTGTACTGCTTCACGAGCAGCTAGTAGCAGCCAAGGTAAGCCCTCCTCCCAATCTGCAGACAGTTCTGTACAGTATGCACGAAGCAAGGATTTTAACGTCTGATGAAAACGTTCCAAAACTCCCTGGCTCTGAGCATGGAACGCAGTAGACTTGTTGTGTTTGACCTTAAGCTGTTTGAGAACCTGAGCAAATAAATGTGAGGTAAAGTTAGATCCCTGATCTGACTGGATGATTTTTGGGATCCCAAATGTTGAAATAAACTGCGTTAACGCTTTAACTACTGATTTTGAAGTTATAGTACGCAAAGGGAAAACTGCCGGATATCTAGTTGCTTGACACATAACAGTTAACAAGTAGCTATGACCTGACTTGGACCGTGGTAAAGGACCAACACAATCGATAATCAGATGCTCAAAATGTTGCCCTATGGCTGGTATTGGATATAAAGGTGCTGGCTTTACAACCTGATTTGGCTTACTTGTGCGCTGACACGTATGACATGTTTTAATAAACTGAGCTACATCCCGCTTTAAACGTGGCCAGAAAAAATAACGGAGTATGCGATCATAAGTCTTACGAACACCCATATGACCTGCCACATCATCATGTGAAGTTTGCAACACTTTATTTCGCAAAGTAATAGGCACAACTATCTGAAACATTGGTTCTCCTAGACCCTGATCACAGTGTGGAATCCATTTCCTGACCAACAGCCCATCAAGAAGAAAATAACACTGTGCACTATTCCTCACCACTGAATCAGGAACAACTTTCTCAAACAGATCAGCCAAACTAGTATCTGCCTTTTGCTCAGCCACCAATGATTTTCTTGAACTAGTCAACTGTTCTGTCTGGAGTTTAACTGGCAACTCAAAATTTTCTGGCTTACTATCAACTCCCTTACGAGAGATAGATCGGGTAACAGCACAAACTGGAAATACCTCTGGAAACACACTGCTGCAATCTGGAGATACACATTGACGTGGCACTGAAGGATGCTTCTTAAGGATATTTAATTTGCCATCTGCCCACACCTTACTACCCGCCAGGTCATTACCTAAAATCATGTGGACTCCCTCTACTGGCAACTGGGGTCTAACTCCCACAGCTACATCACCCTCTACCAAACCACATTTTAGGGTAACTTCATGTAAAGGAGAAGAGAATGGAACTAAACCCATACCACATACCATTACACAACTGCCAGTATCAGACCACTTCGAGAACTGCAAAACAGATTCCAGAATAAAAGAATCTAAAGCTCCCGTATCTCGTAAAATCTTAACTGGAACGTTTTGGTTGCCATCTACTAGGGACACTATACCATCTGAAATGAAAGGTGAAAAATCACAGCGGGAAGACTGAGAACCCAACTCAACCAATGGCTGAGAAAACTCAACCTGGTGGTCAGAGGCTGTAACAGGAACTACCGTCACAGCAGGTTTAACTTGACCTGACTTTTTTGATTTAAGTATAGGACAGTCTCTTTTCCAATGTCCTTCAACTAAACAGTAGCGACAGGTATTAGCATTAACCGGTGCTTTAGGTCCCCCAGAACCAAACATCTTCTGAGGCCTTTGAAAAAAACCTCCCGAAAAAGGTGACCTACTATTCCTAGGAGTACAGTTATTTGCATGGTACATGTCACTGTTTGACTCAAAATGACTTTTATGAGTTAGCCTGTACTCATCTGCAAGGACTGCTGCATCACTTGGAGATTGAACTTTACGTTCATTAATGTATGTAGCAACCCGGTCAGATACAGAATTCTTGAACTGTTCCAATACAATCAAATTAGACAGACTCTCAAAAGTGCTTACCCCAGATGCTGTACACCAACGATTAAATGCACAAATCAAATCACGAACAAACTCAGAAAAGGTTTGTGAATCTAGCTTTTTCCTGTAACGAAAACGTTGACGATACGCTTCTGGCACAAGCTCGTAGACCTTCAGAACTGCTGATTTAACGTTGGCATACACTTTACTGTCAGCTACACTAAGTGCTGAAAAAGCCTCACGTGCTTTACCTGTAAGTACACATTGCAACAACAGAGTCCTGTCCAGATCTGACCAAGCTCTGGCTCCAGCAATACGCTCAAATAAAGTAAAGTATAAATCTGGACCTGACTCATCAAATTTAGGCAACAAACGAAGATTCTGTGAAACATCAAACTGTGGTACTCCTTCTGGTCTATTTGTATTTTGCAATCGTGCTATCTCCAACTGCATTTGCAAAAGCTCCCTCTGCTGCTCAAAAGTTAATGAAGGGCAAGACTGAAAACTTGCCCCCCCACTGCTAGCAGACTGACCCCAAAAGACACCCAATTCCTTAAGACCCTGCTTTAATTCAATTTTCACAGCCTCTTTAAGTTTTTTATCAGTAATCTCAATCCGATAATGTTCAGCTATTTCAACTAACTGCTCCTTAGTACACAAATCTAACGCTAACTCTGAAGGAGCCTGAACAAAACTATTCAAAAAGGAAGACATTTTCCTCAACCAATCCAACTATTACCAATGCACCAAAAATTTATACAACTCACCTGCTGCCAGTCTGGGTTTTAAGTACAGGAGCCACACCCCACTAACCTCCAAAAACTACTAACTAACTGGCCCCTAGTCTTCGTGCAGTCACATGTGGTGGGGTTTTATGCACACAAAACCAGTGGAGTGGAAAAGACAACCAGAAACTGGCGGCCCTCCACATCCACGGAGGTGCTCCCGAGCCGATGTAAGGGAAATTGGAAAGGGAAGCTCTACCCACGTTCACTGCCACCTACAACAAAAACCACCACGAGCCTCCTATTGACACTCGCTGATAAGCCTCAACAGGAGAGGACTCCCATCAAAACCCAGAAAAGGCACAGAGTGAACTGCTAACCAATTTTAGCTCCAAAGCTAACTAAACAAACAGGGCCACATGGCTCTCAACGCTCTCTCCAACAGTATTGGCCCAAACAAAGCATCCCCTCAAAAACAATTTGGCAATGTAAACTAAAATGACAAAACAAACCCAAGTTAACTACACAACAATACTCAAATAAGCCAAACTGCAAAACAGACGTATCAACAATAAAGCTAGACCAACTTTAACCAACTATAACAAACAATTAACCTTAACTTTTGGACGAGCCCCCATTTGTCACAGGCCGGCTCATGACCTGTGGCAAGACAGACGCAGACAACATGTATAGGCCAATTAACAAGTGTCTTTATTATAAATCCAACCATCTACTTTAACCAAAGAAAAGGAAGTGAGAGTGTGTGAATGTCATAATGTATGGTGCATGTGAAATGCATGGCTGTGTGGATATTGGGTGTGTACATGACTCGGATGAGAAACTAAGGCATAAGTATAAAGGCACAAACAAAACAGGATCATACCTGGAGGAGCAGAGAGAGAGAGAGGTTAGTGGAGCAGTGTTAAATAACCTGAGCCCAGGTGGCTCCAATCACAAACGACCCTCCCCCGCCTGCAGAAGGAACCGCCCCTGCCAGGCAGAGGGGCCGTGACACTACCCACCCACAGTCTACACTCAACCAGGTAGGTACATTGCCTTAGTCACCCCGAAAGTCTGCACCACTTTTGGACGCCAATCCTTCCAGTTTTCAGCCGCCAATGACTGGAACGAATTTCAAAACAAACTAATACTTGTAACCCGTTGTGTCACCCGTTGCCTTTAAAAAACGTATGTCCAAACTTTTGTCCGACCACTGTACTTGCTAATTGTCATCTGGTTTTTATACGCACCTTTTTCTTTACTTTTGCAATGTCCAATTTGCACAGTGGAACATTTTCACCTGTACTGCGGTCATACCTGGTTATATTTTTTGGATCATTCAATTTGCTCAGGGATGAAATGCTATTCCTCCCACCATCACGGTTTTACTATGTGTGCATGCTACCTGCTAGATATACTTTAACTTTTTTCATTCTGTATATTGACTCTTCTTTGTATTTTATATTGTAGTTATTGCCCTATCAATGCTGCTCAACTGACCTACCTACAACCCATTCCGTATTACTTATGTATATTGATCCTCCATTTGATTCTGTATTGCCATGTAGAATCCCACTGGTATTTGCACTCTTGTATTCTCTGTATTGATTGTGCAACTGTATGTTGTCTTGTACGTTTTAGCTTTGTCTTGGCCAGGTCGCCAATGCAAATGACTATTTTTTTTAATTGCACTACCTGGTGAATAAAATGTGCAAGACAACATACATTTACACAATAAATACACAGAATACAAGTGTGCAAATAGCAGTGGGATTCTTCCAGGCAATACAGTTCTAGCAAAGCCAGAAAATGTGTGACCTACCATGGAGTAAACATAGCCCATAACATAACGAATTTAGTACAATGAAACTCATCAATTTTGTATTAGAATATAAATGGTTGTTAATCTGTCTAGACTCTTATTATTTCAAAGATGTTGTACTACATCAGCCAATAGTATCCAAAGTGTAACTTCTGCAAAATGCATTAAGTCTGTAATTCGCACGCAATATTATGAATTTGTAAGTGCTTAATATCCTGGACTGAACCATTACCAACTACACATGCAAGCCATCAAATTTACCCTGAAGCCTTGATAAAGCCCCATACATTTAGACTCACACACTTTAAAATGCCACACGTCGTTTCTCTTGAGGAAGAGATTGCCTTATCGTTTACAGAGATATGGGTTCTGCAGACTCCCTTTGGTCAGTCGCCCGTCTCCCTTGGAGACAGCAAATGTGATTGAGGTGTCAGCACTGGCATCTTTGGATTATGGAAGCCTCATCTTGGCAGCAGGTGGTGCCTCAGTCAGTAATGGAAGTCTCATTTTCCACAGATATAACTGAGGCCTGGTTCTGATAGCTGTCAGCTGAAAAAATAAAGTTTCAACCTATGCTTGTTAAAAGTAACCTTTAAGCCAGTTTTAATGAGTAATTGCTTAGGATGCGAAGAGCACGCTGGTTATTATTTGGACACTTTTTGTAGGTATTTTGAAGGTATTCGGCGGGTGTTATTTCAAATCAATATGCATGTCATCAAGAAAAAATCCACTTTAAACTCAGTATAGTTCAATAGTCCACAGAAATTCAGCCCAATAAAAAGGTTTGTTACCCTGAAGCATATTAATTAAGTAAAGGACTATGGCTTGACCAAGTCAATTATTAGTCCTCATAAGAATAAAGAAAATATGAGTTTTAGGAGGTGAAGCATGTTGTGTGTGTGTGTGTGCGTGCTCGTGTGTAGGCAGACTTTGTTTCTTTTCTGGAGGTGCCAATTAGCTCTCAGAGATGACAAGATGAGCACAACTCAGGCATTGGTTCAGCGGTAACGAGCGTGTATGGTCCACCCTCCCTCCCTCTCTCTCATTGTGTGTGGGCAGCCAGTCGTCTCATTACAGCACTTAGACTAAGCTTCCAACAGCCTTCACTCTCATTTTCTTGCTCCTTACTTCGTCCTCTTCAGCTCCCCCTCACTATCTTCTACTTCACTCGCTTTCCTCTCATGTATTTTAATTTTTTCCCAGTGCACATGACATCCTCTTTAAAATATATTTGAGGAAACATTATATTTTCTATTGTGCTCTAGGATCCACACTTTCCCGGCGTGGATATTGTTTCAAATTTCTTAATTGGATTAAATGTAAATTCTTCAAAAATGTATCCACAGTGTAATTTGAAGTCTAAAGTGTTTGAATTCTCAGTCTGTAAATCATAGTCATTGGAGCTAGGGTGATGACTGATATTCTTTTCAGGGTGGATGCTGACATACTTAGCCTTGTCAAAGTCTCTTCACGGCTTACTGCACAATCTGTTGAGATTTCTGCCTGGATGGCTGTCCACCAAATCAATCAGTACTTCACACAATTTGACATATTGAGTCTCTCAGCATTGGTCCCAGGAAATTGATGTCTTTGAAAATCGCACTCCCTACAAAACCAAAACATAATCTTCACTGCCAGCAAAGGCTGAGGTTTTCTAAGACTTTTGAACAACAGATAATTTAGAAAAACACAAAAGTAATTAAACACCCAGTAGACATATGATTAGCTGGTCGAATGAACAAACAGGGCCTTGCATTCTACTGAGGAAACATATAATACCTCTAAACGGGTTAAAGCATAGCATACCCACCCATGGCAAAGTGCCTTATGTCAATTTCAAGGAAAGCTCTTTCCTAACAGGTCTGGTTTCATATAGAGCCCTGGTTGGTGAGCAAAAACAAAGCTCATAGAAACACTCAACTAACATCAGCTTTGTAACAATAGAATAATCCCATGTGTAGAGGTCTTTAATTCCCAGTCGACAGCGATAACGTGTCGTGTGATCTTTGTTTTCAAACAAGCTAAGGTCAGATGATTCAAACACTTGCACTCTGAACATGAGAGGAAATCCCTCAATATGCCATTTGCAAAAACTCTGCTTTATGTTTCCCACACTTTATTGAGTTACTTCAATTGGTAAAAGCATGAACCAAAATGCAGGTGATTACTGTCTAAAATCCCATTAAGAGAGAAGCATTTATTGTACTGGGTTGTTTTTGCTAGGATGGAGGGCAGACTAAAACACCCAACCTTCACCCGGATTGCGTTCTTGTTTCATCAGGGGGCAAAAGTGTTTTTAAAGGGGGGTTTGTTTGCCTAGACAGGGGAATGTTCTAGTAATTTATGTATTTGTAACATTGCCCTTAACGTAATCTAAATGTTCAGCTCAGTACTAGGATACCTAACCTTAGCTATAACTGTAATCCTAAATGTAGTTCATAATGATATGTGTTAGATCATTGTGATGCAATCACAAGAGAATGTACCATAATGTGCTTTAGCAATCAAAAACATCTCTTTACCAACACAATTGCGAAAAATTAAGGACAAACATCAGTGCAAATTTTTTAGTAAGCAAGTTAATAGCAATGGAGATATCTTAATACTGAAAATTATTTCTGTTGTACATGTTTGTTCTGGCCACAATAGGCCATTTTCACCCAGACCGTGTTTATAAATAAGGTTGTGGCCGAATCTTCAGTAACAGCGTGAGTCAAAATCAATCCAGTCACGGGAAATTGGCTCTGTTCAGAATTCAAATGACCAGACTGAAAGTGGAGGCAATGCACCTAGAGGGCAAACATCATTTAGAACTGAGAAGGGAAAGTAATTTTGTGCAGGCATGTAGTCCGGCAGACGTTATTTTTCATACAGATTTGTTGATTTTGCTAGGTAAAATTGGTTCCTTTAGATCTAGCCCAGTAGACAAAGTAAAGTGTTTCCCCTTCCCAAATACTTAATGATGGAAGGTAGAATAAAGGTAGAATAACCCCTTGTGCATTCCTGAAATGTATGTACTATGTAGAAAATAAGGTGCAATTTTTACATGCAACCATTGACTGAGCCACATAGACAGTTATTAATCCAATCATAATGCACAATAACAACAACTCCCAGTGGGTCCAGGAGACACAATCAAGAAGTGTCTTTCTAATGCACATCTTGCCAAGCCATATAGATTTTTTTCACTGCTTGTTTGATGAGAATGTTTGCTTGAAGAGAAATATGTAAATATATAAAAGCAATATATAAACCAACTCCAATATATAAAAACATCTAAACTTGCTGGGGCCTGTCCAATTGCAATAGGATAACCTTCGAACTGTGTTGAACTGAGTGTTGAACAGAATACGTGAACATTTACATCTATGCCAATTGCACATCCTTACACTGAACTTCATCTCATTTTACATACATGGCTCATTGACACACTGCCCTGCATATCATTTTTGCACTGCTCTATTGCACTTCTGGTTGGATGCAAACTGTATTTTGTTGTACTGTACTTGTACTGTTCAATAAGAATAAAGTTGAATCTAATCAAATAAGGATGCCCTGTCCACCACACAAAACATGGACGGGGCAGGGCGAATTTGCCGATCGTGTATGAGACTGTCAGCATTGTCATTACGTCGCAACATGGAGTTCATCCGAAAAGTATTCCACATTTTCTTGTTACAGCCTTATTGCAAAATGGATTACATTCATTTTTTCTTCAAAGCTCTACACACAATACCCCATAATGATAACGTGAAAAACGTGCAGTGCATCTCAGAGCACAAACCAAGCCACAAAGTAGGGATGTTTAAAAAAAACTATTCATTGCGCAAAGCCTTCCAACACAGTGCACCGCAGGGACATCTGCTGGACAAAATGTCATATGACATGTTTGATTTATATGCATTGCATGACCCGGAGCAGCACATCATTTCGTGGGGTTCGCGGCCACCAGCACTTTTCTCAGTCGTTATCGTTGCATTCGAGGTAATGTGAATAATGAATGAATACTAAAGACCAATGAAAATGCTAACTGCAACAAAAATGGAATTTGAAGGCAAAGGCTGACATTTTTTGTTCAACAAAATCGGATTAACCGCAACAGTAAGGCTGGCACATTGTATTGTAGTCTGAAGCAAGCTTCTGGTACACGGCATCGAAACAGTAAAGCTCGTAAAACTGAACGGTGCTTCAGAGTTTTGTTTTAATTCGGCCTATCCCTACCATGGAATCCAAGGAATTGTCTGTAGACCTCTGAGACAGGATTGTATCGAGGCACAGAAAAATGTCTATAGCATTGAAGGTCCCAATAAGCACACTGGACTTCGTCATCTGTAAATGGAAGAAGGTTGAAACCACCAGGACCTAGAGTCCTAGAGTTGGCCGCCCGGCCAAATTGAGCAAACGGGGGAGAAGGGCCTTAGACAAGGAGGTGTCCATGAACCCGATGGTCACTCTTCAGTGTTGCTCTGTGAAGAGAGGAGAACCTCCCAGAAGGAAAACTCTGCAGCACTCCACCAATCAGGCCTGTAGCCAATTTGAAGCCATTTCTCAATAACGGCACTTGACAGCCCATCTGGAGATTGCCAAAAGGTACCTGAATGACTCTCAGACCATGAGAAACAATATTCTCTGGTCTGATGAAACAAAGATTGAACTTTTAGGCCTGAATGCTGAGCGACATGTCCAGAGGAAATCACCGCTCATCACCTAGCCTGCATAACTGCTGTGAGAGGACAGTGATTACTGATATGGCTTGCTCAAACAGACTGCGGTAACACTTTAAGGGTCCGGTAATAACCATGAACTAATACATGAATTCACATGAATTAATTACTTATTAATGCATTAAATAGGTGCGCATGTGTTAATAAACACAAACTCATGATTATTTAACCGTTGAAACACACATCAATACATATTAATTAATACATTAAACATCGAGTTAACTACAAGTTAATTATTGCATCTACTAACAATGAACTGTATGTGGTTGTGTTAATAAACATAATAGGGAACAAATAAACGATCTATAAAAACCAGAAATTAATACATTAATATATTGAAATTCAAATATGTTTTGATGCTAATTAGGTATGTTTGCATGGGTTAAAAAACATGAATATATGTCTAGTTCAAGATTGTATGGCCCAGTAACAAACAAGAATTTATTCATAAGCACATGATGCAATTATTTGCTGAGGGTTTAAGCATGGTTTGATTCAGTCTTAGTATTAATATTTACATAATATATGCATATTACTATTCCTTATTGTCTACCTTTTATTAATTCATTAATTAATTCCTACATTTATAAATGTCAATAGGAACGTTTTATAGCGGCCAATTATACATTTACAAAAAGTAATTATGTGTGCTTGACTATGGTCAAGGACACATATTGTAATCTCACATATATATTATTATTATTATTATGTGTGCTTGACTATGGTCAAGGACACATATTGTAATCTCACATATATATTATTATGTGTGCTTGACTATGGTCAAGGACACATATTGTAATCTCACATATATATTATTATTATGTGTGCTTGACTATGGTCAAGGACACATATTGTAATCTCACATATATATTATTATTATGTGTGCTTGACTATGGTCAAGGACACATATTGTAATCTCACATATATATTATTATTATTATGTGTGCTTGACTATGGTCAAGGACACATATTGTAATCTCACATATATATTATTATTATTATATCAATTTTGTCCCCGCCTACTCCTCCCACAGTTTTTGCACTAGATGGACAAAAAAGGTGTCAAAATGTGCGTCCCGAACTCTATTTAGTTGGCATTGTTTTGTAGAAGGTTTCGTTATGTAGTTTACGAAATATTAACGATAATGTCGCTAATTAATCCCCATTGAAATACATTGACGGAATCTTCAAAACTAGAGTGTGAGAGCCAATTCAGCAGAAAATGTAGAGAACATTTGTAAACTGCTACTGCTGCCTGAGTTTCAACTCTTTACACACAAATGGCATATCAAAACGTTCATCTATTTGTGCTGTCACTCAAAATGTTCAAATATAAGCTGTAACATATATATTTATTTCGTTATGTCCTTTTGTTTCCAACTTGCGCCTCCCCATAGACATCTATAGAAACGGTGATTTTCTCCACTCTAATTTGAAAGCGATTTTTGGTGTTTTTTTGTTCGTTTGTAAATTGTGATAGCGCCTACATTTCCGGGGTTACAGATACATGTTATACATCAAAATGTCCGCCTGGTTCTTAGGATTCTCATGATGTAATTGTTTAAACTGTGTGAGTAAAACTCTGGTTAGTAGAGCTAAAACTATACGACCATGTCTGAATCTTTTGAAATGATAGACAGTGAAGCAGCATTTTCTGGTTGTTGATTGGCTAAATAGTAGGAACATTCTGGAAGGGGCGGGGGGAAGGAGGCAGCGCGCTCTGATATCGATGAGGACAGGTGTTCCTCCTGACAAAGGCATAGTTGCCTGGTTACAGACAAAGACTCTGCCTGCACCAATGAACGAATGAATGAATGGGTAAGTTCTTTCTCTGGGTCTCTGTTTACATGTTAGCATGTTAGCTAGCGTTAGCGCGCTAGCTATCGTTAGCATGTTAGCTAACGTTAGCATGTTAGCTAGCGTTAGCGCGCTAGCTAGCGTTAGCTACAGCTGCAGCATGAATGAATTGGTAAGTTCTTTCTCTGGGTCTCTGTTTACACGTTAGCATGTTACCTAGCGTTAGCGCGCTAGCTAGCGTTAGCTACTACTGTAGTGATGAGTAATAGGTTTAACACATTGTATACTATGGTGCTTGCAGCAGTAGTGTGTAGTCATGAGCAATGACTGATAGGTTTAACACATTGGATACTATTGTGCATGCAGCAGCAGTGTGTATTCATGTGTAATGACTGATATGTTTAACACATTGTATACTATGGTGCTTACAGCAGTGTGTATTCATGAGTAATGACTGATAGGTTTAACACATTGTATACTATTGTGCATGCAGCAGCAGTGTGTATTCATGAGTAATGACTGATAGGTTTAACACATTGTATACTATTGTGCATGCGGCAGCAGTGTGTATTCATGAGTATTGACTGATAGGTTTAACACATCACATAATATGGTGCTTGCAGCAGTAGTGTGTATTCATGAGTAATGACTGATAGGTTTAACACATTGTATACTATGGTGCATGTAGCAGCAGTGTGTATTCATGAGTAATGACTGATATGTTTAACACATTGTATACTATGGTGCTTACAGCAGTGTGTATTCATGAGTAATGACTGATAGGTTTAACACATTGTATACTATTGTGCATGCAGCAGCAGTGTGTATTCATGAGTAATGACTGATAGGTTTAACACATTGTATACTATTGTGCATGCAGCAGCAGTGTGTATTCATGAGTATTGACTGATAGGTTTAACACATCACATACTATGGTGCTTGCAGCAGTAGTGTGTATTCATGAGTAATGACTGATAGGTTTAACACATTGTATACTATTGTGCATGCAGCAGCAGTGTGTATTCATGAGTATTGACTGATAGGTTTAACACATCACATACTATGGTGCTTGCAGCAGTAGTGTGTATTCATGAGTAATGACTGATAGGTTTAACACATTGCATACTATGGTGCTTGCAGCAGTGTGTATGTATGAGTAATGACTGATAGGTTTAACACATTGGATACTATGGTGCAGGTAGCAGCAGTGTGTGTTCATGAGTAATGACGGATAGGTTTAACACATTTGTATACTATGGTGCATGCAGCAGCAGTGTGTATTCATGAGTATTGACTGATAGGTTTAACCCATTGCATACTATGGTGCATGCAGCAGCAGTGTGTATTCATGAGTAATGACTGATAGGTTTAACACATTTGTATACTATGGTGATTTAACACATTGTATACTATGGTGCATGTAGCAGCAGTGTGTATTCATGTGTAATGACTGATATGTTTAACACATTGTATACTATGGTGCATGTAGCAGCAGTGTGTATTCATGTGTAATGACTGATATGTTTAACACATTGCATACTATGGTGCTTGCAGCAGTAGTGTGTATTCATGAGTAATGACTGATAGGTTTAACACATTGTATACTATGGTGCATGCAGCAGCAGTGTGTATTCATGAGTATTGACTGATAGGTTTAACACATCACATACTATGGTGCTTGCAGCAGTAGTGTGTATTCATGAGTAATGACTGATAGGTTTAACACATTGCATACTATGGCGCAGCAGCAGCAGTGTCACCTCAGTTTGGCAGTTGATATCAGTACGACTACGGGTGGCCGCAAGCACACATCATCACAATTTCAGCAGAAATTGTACGCTATCTAGTTATGTGTGCTTGACTATGGTCAAGGACACATATTGTAATCTCACATATATATTATTATTATGTGTGCTTGACTATGGTCAAGGACACATATTGTAATCTCACATATATATTATTATTATTATATCAATTTTGTCCCCGCCTACTCCTCCCACAGTTTTTGCACTAGATGGACAAAAAAGGTGTCAAAATGTGCGTCCCGAACTCTATTTAGTTGGCATTGTTTTGTAGAAGGTTTCGTTATGTAGTTTACGAAATATTAACGATAATGTCGCTAATTAATCCCCATTGAAATACATTGACGGAATCTTCAAAACTAGAGTGTGAGAGTCCATTCAGCAGAAAATGTAGAGAACATTTGTAAACTGCTACTGCTGCCTGAGTTTCAACCCTTTACACACAAATGGCATATCAAAACGTTCATCTATTTGTGCTGTCACTCAAAATGTTCAAATATAAGCTGTAACATATATATTTATTTCGTTATGTCCTTTTGTTTCCAACTTGCGCCTCCCCATAGACATCCATAGAAACGGTCATTTTCTCCACTCTAATTTGAAAGCGATGTTTGGTGTTTTTTTGTTCGTTTGTAAATTGTGATAGCGCCTACATTTCCGGGGTTACAGATACATGTTATACATCAAAATGTCCGCCTGGTTCTTAGGATTCTCATGATGTAATTGTTTAAACTGTGTGAGTAAAACTCTGGTTAGTAGAGCTAAAACTATACGACCATGTCTGAATCTTTTGAAATGATAGACAGTGAAGCAGCATTTTCTGGTTGTTGATTGGCTAAATAGTAGGAACATTCTGGAAGGGGCGGGGGAAGGAGGCAGCGCGCTCTGATATCGATGAGGACAGGTGTTCCTCCTGACAAAGGCATAGTTGCCTGGTTACAGACAAAGACTCTGCCTGCACCAATGAACGAATGAATGAATGGGTAAGTTCTTTCTCTGGGTCTCTGTTTACATGTTAGCATGTTAGCTAGCGTTAGCGCGCTAGCTATCGTTAGCATGTTAGCTAACGTTAGCATGTTAGCTAGCGTTAGCGCGCTAGCTAGCGTTAGCTACAGCTGCAGCATGAATGAATTGGTAAGTTCTTTCTCTGGGTCTCTGTTTACACGTTAGCATGTTACCTAGCGTTAGCGCGCTAGCTAGCGTTAGCTACTACTGTAGTGATGAGTAATAGGTTTAACACATTGTATACTATGGTGCTTGCAGCAGTAGTGTGTAGTCATGAGCAATGACTGATAGGTTTAACACATTGGATACTATTGTGCATGCAGCAGCAGTGTGTATTCATGTGTAATGACTGATATGTTTAACACATTGTATACTATGGTGCTTACAGCAGTGTGTATTCATGAGTAATGACTGATAGGTTTAACACATTGTATACTATTGTGCATGCAGCAGCAGTGTGTATTCATGAGTAATGACTGATAGGTTTAACACATTGTATACTATTGTGCATGCGGCAGCAGTGTGTATTCATGAGTATTGACTGATAGGTTTAACACATCACATAATATGGTGCTTGCAGCAGTAGTGTGTATTCATGAGTAATGACTGATAGGTTTAACACATTGTATACTATGGTGCATGTAGCAGCAGTGTGTATTCATGAGTAATGACTGATATGTTTAACACATTGTATACTATGGTGCTTACAGCAGTGTGTATTCATGAGTAATGACTGATAGGTTTAACACATTGTATACTATTGTGCATGCAGCAGCAGTGTGTATTCATGAGTAATGACTGATAGGTTTAACACATTGTATACTATTGTGCATGCAGCAGCAGTGTGTATTCATGAGTATTGACTGATAGGTTTAACACATCACATACTATGGTGCTTGCAGCAGTAGTGTGTATTCATGAGTAATGACTGATAGGTTTAACACATTGTATACTATTGTGCATGCAGCAGCAGTGTGTATTCATGAGTATTGACTGATAGGTTTAACACATCACATACTATGGTGCTTGCAGCAGTAGTGTGTATTCATGAGTAATGACTGATAGGTTTAACACATTGCATACTATGGTGCTTGCAGCAGTGTGTATGTATGAGTAATGACTGATAGGTTTAACACATTGGATACTATGGTGCAGGTAGCAGCAGTGTGTGTTCATGAGTAATGACGGATAGGTTTAACACATTTGTATACTATGGTGCATGCAGCAGCAGTGTGTATTCATGAGTATTGACTGATAGGTTTAACCCATTGCATACTATGGTGCATGCAGCAGCAGTGTGTATTCATGAGTAATGACTGATAGGTTTAACACATTTGTATACTATGGTGATTTAACACATTGTATACTATGGTGCATGTAGCAGCAGTGTGTATTCATGTGTAATGACTGATATGTTTAACACATTGTATACTATGGTGCATGTAGCAGCAGTGTGTATTCATGTGTAATGACTGATATGTTTAACACATTGCATACTATGGTGCTTGCAGCAGTAGTGTGTATTCATGAGTAATGACTGATAGGTTTAACACATTGTATACTATGGTGCATGCAGCAGCAGTGTGTATTCATGAGTATTGACTGATAGGTTTAACACATCACATACTATGGTGCTTGCAGCAGTAGTGTGTATTCATGAGTAATGACTGATAGGTTTAACACATTGCATACTATGGCGCAGCAGCAGCAGTGTCACCTCAGTTTGGCAGTTGATATCAGTACGACTACGGGTGGCCGCAAGCACACATCATCACAATTTCAGCAGAAATTGTACGCTATCTAGTTATGTGTGCTTGACTATGGTCAAGGACACATATTGTAATCTCACATATATATTATTATTATGTGTGCTTGACTATGGTCAAGGACACATATTGTAATCTCACATATATATTATTATTATTATATCAATTTTGTCCCCGCCTACTCCTCCCACAGTTTTTGCACTAGATGGACAAAAAGGTGTCAAAATGTGCGTCCCGAACTCTATTTAGTTGGCATTGTTTTGTAGAAGGTTTCGTTATGTAGTTTACGAAATATTAACGATAATGTCGCTAATTAATCCCCATTGAAATACATTGACGGAATCTTCAAAACTAGAGTGTGAGAGTCCATTCAGCAGAAAATGTAGAGAACATTTGTAAACTGCTACTGCTGCCTGAGTTTCAACCCTTTACACACAAATGGCATATCAAAACGTTCATCTATTTGTGCTGTCACTCAAAATGTTCAAATATAAGCTGTAACATATATATTTATTTCGTTATGTCCTTTTGTTTCCAACTTGCGCCTCCCCATAGACATCCATAGAAACGGTCATTTTCTCCACTCTAATTTGAAAGCGATGTTTGGTGTTTTTTTGTTCGTTTGTAAATTGTGATAGCGCCTACATTTCCGGGGTTACAGATACATGTTATACATCAAAATGTCCGCCTGGTTCTTAGGATTCTCATGATGTAATTGTTTAAACTGTGTGAGTAAAACTCTGGTTAGTAGAGCTAAAAGTATACGACCATGTCTGAATCTTTTGAAATGATAGACAGTGAAGCAGCATTTTCTGGTTGTTGATTGGCTAAATAGAAGGAACATTCTGGAAGGGGCGGGGGGGAGGAGGCAGCGCGCTCTGATATCGATGAGAACAGCTGGTCCTCCTGACAAAGGCATAGCTGCCAGGCACCAGCCACAGACACTGCAATCAACAGCCACAGACATATCCTGCAGCAAAGAAAGAATGTATTAACGAATGAATGGGTAAGTTCTTTCTCTGGGTCTCTGTTTACACGTTAGCATGTTAGCTAGCGTTAGCGCGCTAGCTATCGTTAGCATGTTAG
>CM055731.1:6123535-6168730 GCA_029465975.1 Dallia pectoralis
TAAGTTCTTTCTCTGGGTCTCTGTTTACACGTTAGCATGTTACCTAGCGTTAGCGCGCTAGCTAGCGTTAGCTACTACTGTAGTGATGAGTAATAGGTTTAACACATTGTATACTATGGTGCTTGCAGCAGTAGTGTGTAGTCATGAGCAATGACTGATAGGTTTAACACATTGGATACTATTGTGCATGCAGCAGCAGTGTGTATTCATGTGTAATGACTGATATGTTTAACACATTGTATACTATGGTGCTTACAGCAGTGTGTATTCATGAGTAATGACTGATAGGTTTAACACATTGTATACTATTGTGCATGCAGCAGCAGTGTGTATTCATGAGTAATGACTGATAGGTTTAACACATTGTATACTATTGTGCATGCGGCAGCAGTGTGTATTCATGAGTATTGACTGATAGGTTTAACACATCACATAATATGGTGCTTGCAGCAGTAGTGTGTATTCATGAGTAATGACTGATAGGTTTAACACATTGTATACTATGGTGCATGTAGCAGCAGTGTGTATTCATGAGTAATGACTGATATGTTTAACACATTGTATACTATGGTGCTTACAGCAGTGTGTATTCATGAGTAATGACTGATAGGTTTAACACATTGTATACTATTGTGCATGCAGCAGCAGTGTGTATTCATGAGTAATGACTGATAGGTTTAACACATTGTATACTATTGTGCATGCAGCAGCAGTGTGTATTCATGAGTATTGACTGATAGGTTTAACACATCACATACTATGGTGCTTGCAGCAGTAGTGTGTATTCATGAGTAATGACTGATAGGTTTAACACATTGTATACTATTGTGCATGCAGCAGCAGTGTGTATTCATGAGTATTGACTGATAGGTTTAACACATCACATACTATGGTGCTTGCAGCAGTAGTGTGTATTCATGAGTAATGACTGATAGGTTTAACACATTGCATACTATGGTGCTTGCAGCAGTGTGTATGTATGAGTAATGACTGATAGGTTTAACACATTGGATACTATGGTGCAGGTAGCAGCAGTGTGTGTTCATGAGTAATGACGGATAGGTTTAACACATTTGTATACTATGGTGCATGCAGCAGCAGTGTGTATTCATGAGTATTGACTGATAGGTTTAACCCATTGCATACTATGGTGCATGCAGCAGCAGTGTGTATTCATGAGTAATGACTGATAGGTTTAACACATTTGTATACTATGGTGATTTAACACATTGTATACTATGGTGCATGTAGCAGCAGTGTGTATTCATGTGTAATGACTGATATGTTTAACACATTGTATACTATGGTGCATGTAGCAGCAGTGTGTATTCATGTGTAATGACTGATATGTTTAACACATTGCATACTATGGTGCTTGCAGCAGTAGTGTGTATTCATGAGTAATGACTGATAGGTTTAACACATTGTATACTATGGTGCATGCAGCAGCAGTGTGTATTCATGAGTATTGACTGATAGGTTTAACACATCACATACTATGGTGCTTGCAGCAGTAGTGTGTATTCATGAGTAATGACTGATAGGTTTAACACATTGCATACTATGGTGCAGCAGCAGCAGTGTCACCTCAGTTTGGCAGTTGATATCAGTACGACTACGGGTGGCCGCAAGCACACATCATCACAATTTCAGCAGAAATTGTACGCTATCTAGTTATGTGTGCTTGACTATGGTCAAGGACACATATTGTAATCTCACATATATATTATTATTATGTGTGCTTGACTATGGTCAAGGACACATATTGTAATCTCACATATATATTATTATTATTATATCAATTTTGTCCCCAATTTTGCCTACTCCTCCCACAGTTTTTGCACTAGATGGACAAAAAAGGTGTCAAAATGTGCGTCCCGAACTCTATTTAGTTGGCATTGTTTTGTAGAAGGTTTCGTTATGTAGTTTACGAAATATTAACGATAATGTCGCTAATTAATCCCCATTGAAATACATTGACGGAATCTTCAAAACTAGAGTGTGAGAGCCCATTCAGCAGAAAATGTAGAGAACATTTGTAAACTGCTACTGCTGCCTGAGTTTCAACCCTTTACACACAAATGGCATATCAAAACGTTCATCTATTTGTGCTGTCACTCAAAATGTTCAAATATAAGCTGTAACATATATATTTATTTCGTTATGTCCTTTTGTTTCCAACTTGCGCCTCCCCATAGACATCCATAGAAACGGTGATTTTCTCCACTCTAATTTGAAAGCGATTTCTTGTGTTTTTTTTCGTTTTTGTAAATTGTGATAGCGCCTACATTTCTGGGGTTACAGATACATGTTATACATCAAAATGTCCGCCTGGTTCTTAGGATTCTCATGATGTAATTGTTTAAACTGTGTGAGTAAAACTCTGGTTAGTAGAGCTAAAAGTATACGACCATGTCTGAATCTTTTGAAATGATAGACAGTGAAGCAGCATTTTCTGGTTGTTGATTGGCTAAATAGTAGGAACATTCTGGAAGGGGCGGGGGAAAGGAGGCAGCGCGCTCTGATATCGATGAGAACAGCTGGTCCTCCTTACAAAGGCATGGCTGCCAGGCAACAGCCACAGACACTGCAATCAACAGCCACAGACATATCCTGCAGCAAAGAAAGAATGAATTAATGAATGAATTGGTAAGTTCTTTCTCTGGGTCTCTGTTTACACGTTAGCATGTTAGCTAGCGTTAGCGCGCTAGCTATCGTTAGCATGTTAGCTAGCGTTAGCGCGCTAGCTAGCGTTAGCTACTACTGTAAGTTTATGCATACATTCAGACAGCCTGCAGCAATGAATGGATGGGTAACTTCTTTCTCTGGGTCTCTGTTTACACGTTAGCATGTTACCTAGCGTTAGCGCGCTAGCTAGCGTTAGCAGTTTATAATGCTGTTTCATATGCTACTATGGTGCATGCAGCAGTAGTGTGTATTCATGAGTAATGACTGATAGGTTTAACACATTGTATACTATGGTACATGTAGCAGCAGTGTGTATTCATGAGAAATGACTGATAGGTTTAACACATTGTATACTATGGTGCATGTAGCAGCAGTGTGTATTCATGAGTAATGACTGATATGTTTAACACATTTGTATACTATGGTGGTTTAACACATTGTATACTATGGTGCTTGCAGCAGCAGTGTGTATTTATGAGTAATGACTGATAGGTTTAACACATTGTATACTATGGTGCATATAGCAGCAGTGTGTATTCATGAGTAATGACTGATAGGTTTAACACATTGTATACTATGGTCCTTGCAGCAGCAGTGTGTATTCATGAGTAATGACTGATAGGTTTAACACATTGTATACTATGGTGCATGCAGCAGCAGTGTCACCTCAGTTTGGCAGTTGATATCAGTACACAGTCGACTACGGGTGGCCGCAAGCACACATCATCACAATTTCAGCAGAAATTGTACGCTATCTAGTTATGTGTGCTTGACTATGGTCAAGGACACATATTGTAATCTCACATATATATTATTATTATTATTATGTGTGCTTGACTATGGTCTCTAAAAGTATACGACCATGTCTGAATCCCATTCGTTTGACACAGACACTAAACAGGAGGAACATTCTGGAAGGGGCGGGGGGGAGGAGGCAGCGCGCTCTGATATCGATGAGAACAGGTGTTCCTCCTGACAAAGGCATAGTTGCCTGGCCACAGCCAAATACACTGCCAGGCAACAGCCACAGACATATGCCTGCAGCAATCAAAGAATGAATGAATTGGTAAGTTGTTTCTCTTGGTCTGTGTTTACATGTGAGCATGTTAGCTAGTTTTAGCGCGCTAGCTGGCGTTAGCGCGCTAGCTGGCGTTAGCATGTTAGCTAGCGTTAGCGCGCTAGCTAGCGTTAGCATGTTAGCTAGCGTTAGCGCGCTAGCTAGCGTTAGCTACTACTTTAAGTGTATGCATACATTCAGACAGCCTGCAGCCATGAATGGATAGGTAAGTTGTTTCTCTGGGTCTCTGTTTACACGTTAGCATGTTAGCTAGCGTTAGCGCGCTAGCTAGCGTTAGCTACTACTGTAGTAATGAGTAATGACTGATAGGTTTAACACATTGTATACTATGGTGCTTGCAGCAGTAGTGTGTAGTCATGAGCAATGACTGATAGGTTTAACACATTGTATACTATGGTGCTTACAGCAGTGTGTATTCATGAGTAATGACTGATAGGTTTAACACATTGTATACTATTGTGCATGCAGCAGTAGTGTGTATTCATGAGTAATGACTGATAGGTTTAACACATTGCATACTATGGCGCAGCAGCAGCAGTGTCACCTCAGTTTGGCAGTTGATATCAGTACACAGTCGACTACGGGTGGCCGCAAGCACACATCATCACAATTTCTGCAGAAATTGTACGCTATCTAGTTATGTGTGCTTGACTATGGTCAAGGACACATATTGTAATCTCACATATATATTATTATGTGTGCTTGACTATGGTCAAGGACACATATTGTAATCTCACATATATATTATTATTATTATATCAATTTTGTCCCCGCCTACTCCTCCCACAGTTTTTGCACTAGATGGACAAAAAAGGTGTCAAAATGTGCGTCCCGAACTCTATTTAGTTGGCATTGTTTTGTAGAAGGTTTCGTTATGTAGTTTACGAAATATTAACGATAATGTCGCTAATTAATCCCCATTGAAATACATTGACGGAATCTTCAAAACTAGAGTGTGAGAGCCAATTCAGCAGAAAATGTAGAGAACATTTGTAAACTGCTACTGCTGCCTGAGTTTCAACTCTTTACACACAAATGGCATATCAAAACGTTCATCTATTTGTGCTGTCACTCAAAATGTTCAAATATAAGCTGTAACATATATATTTATTTCGTTATGTCCTTTTGTTTCCAACTTGCGCCTCCCCATAGACATCCATAGAAACGGTGATTTTCTCCACTCTAATTTGAAAGCGATTTTTGGTGTTTTTTTGTTCGTTTGTAAATTGTGATAGCGCCTACATTTCCGGGGTTACAGATACATGTTATACATCAAAATGTCCGCCTGGTTCTTAGGATTCTCATGATGTAATTGTTTAAACTGTGTGAGTAAAACTCTGGTTAGTAGAGCTAAAACTATACGACCATGTCTGAATCTTTTGAAATGATAGACAGTGAAGCAGCATTTTCTGGTTGTTGATTGGCTAAATAGTAGGAACATTCTGGAAGGGGCGGGGGGGAAGGAGGCAGCGCGCTCTGATATCGATGAGGACAGGTGTTCCTCCTGACAAAGGCATAGTTGCCTGGTTACAGACAAAGACTCTGCCTGCACCAATGAAAGAATGAATGAATGGGTAAGTTCTTTCTCTGGGTCTCTGTTTACATGTTAGCATGTTAGCTAGCGTTAGCGCGCTAGCTATCGCGTTAGCATGTTAGCTAACGTTAGCATGTTAGCTAGCGTTAGCTACTACTTTAAGTGTATGCATTACATTCAGACAGCTGCAGCATGAATGGATTGGTAAGTTCTTTCTCTGGGTCTCTGTTTACATGTTAGCATGTTACCTAGCGTTAGCGCGCTAGCTAGCGTTAGCTACTACTGTAGTGATGAGTAATAGGTTTAACACATTGTATACTATGGTGCTTGCAGCAGTAGTGTGTAGTCATGAGCAATGACTGATAGGTTTAACACATTGGATACTATTGTGCATGCAGCAGCAGTGTGTATTCATGAGTAATGACTGATAGGTTTAACACATTGTATACTATTGTGCATGCAGCAGCAGTGTGTATTCATGAGTAATGACTGATAGGTTTAACACATTGTATACTATTGTGCATGCAGCAGCAGTGTGTATTCATGAGTAATGACTGATAGGTTTAACACATTGTATACTATTGTGCATGCGGCAGCAGTGTGTATTCATGAGTATTGACTGATAGGTTTAACACATCACATAATATGGTGCTTGCAGCAGTAGTGTGTATTCATGAGTAATGACTGATAGGTTTAACACATTGTATACTATGGTGCATGTAGCAGCAGTGTGTATTCATGAGTAATGACTGATATGTTTAACACATTGTATACTATGGTGCTTACAGCAGTGTGTATTCATGAGTAATGACTGATAGGTTTAACACATTGTATACTATTGTTGCATGCAGCAGCAGTGTGTGTATTCATGAGTAATGACTGATAGGTTTAACACATTGTATACTATTGTGCATGCAGCAGCAGTGTGTATTCATGAGTATTGACTGATAGGTTTAACACATCACATACTATGGTGCTTGCAGCAGTAGTGTGTATTCATGAGTAATGACTGATAGGTTTAACACATTGTATACTATTGTGCATGCAGCAGCAGTGTGTATTCATGAGTATTGACTGATAGGTTTAACACATCACATACTATGGTGCTTGCAGCAGTAGTGTGTATTCATGAGTAATGACTGATAGGTTTAACACATTGCATACTATGGTGCTTGCAGCAGTGTGTATGTATGAGTAATGACTGATAGGTTTAACACATTGGATACTATGGTGCAGGTAGCAGCAGTGTGTGTTCATGAGTAATGACTGGATAGGTTTAACACATTGTATACTATGGTGCATGCAGCAGCAGTGTGTATTCATGAGTATTGACTGATAGGTTTAACCCATTGCATACTATGGTGCATGCAGCAGCAGTGTGTATTCATGAGTAATGACTGATAGGTTTAACACATTTGTATACTATGGTGATTTAACACATTGTATACTATGGTGCATGTAGCAGCAGTGTGTATTCATGTGTAATGACTGATATGTTTAACACATTGTATACTATGGTGCATGTAGCAGCAGTGTGTATTCATGTGTAATGACTGATATGTTTAACACATTGCATACTATGGTGCTTGCAGCAGTAGTGTGTATTCATGAGTAATGACTGATAGGTTTAACACATTGTATACTATGGTGCATGCAGCAGCAGTGTGTATTCATGAGTATTGACTGATAGGTTTAACACATCACATACTATGGTGCTTGCAGCAGTAGTGTGTATTCATGAGTAATGACTGATAGGTTTAACACATTGCATACTATGGCGCAGCAGCAGCAGTGTCACCTCAGTTTGGCAGTTGATATCAGTACGACTACGGGTGGCCGCAAGCACACATCATCACAATTTCAGCAGAAATTGTACGCTATCTAGTTATGTGTGCTTGACTATGGTCAAGGACACATATTGTAATCTCACATATATATTATTATTATTATTATTATTATTATTATTATATCAATTTTGTCCCCGCCTACTCCTCCCACAGTTTTTGCACTAGATGGACAAAAAAGGTGTCAAAATGTGCGTCCCGAACTCTATTTAGTTGGCATTGTTTTGTAGAAGGTTTCGTTATGTAGTTTACGAAATATTAACGATAATGTCGCTAATTAATCCCCATTGAAATACATTGACGGAATCTTCAAAACTAGAGTGTGAGAGCCCATTCAGCAGAAAATGTAGAGAACATTTGTAAACTGCTACTGCTGCCTGAGTTTCAACCCTTTACACACAAATGGCATATCAAAACGTTCATCTATTTGTGCTGTCACTCAAAATGTTCAAATATAAGCTGTAACATATATATTTATTTCGTTATGTCCTTTTGTTTCCAACTTGCGCCTCCCCATAGACATCCATAGAAACGGTGATTTTCTCCACTCTAATTTGAAAGCGATTTTTGGTGTTTTTTTGTTCGTTTGTAAATTGTGATAGCGCCTACATTTCCGGGGTTACAGATACATGTTATACATCAAAATGTCCGCCTGGGTCTTAGGATTCTCATGGTGTAATTGTTTAAACTGTGTGATTAAAACTCTGGTTAGTAGAGCTAAAAGTATACGACCATGTCTGAATCCCATTCGTTTGACACAGACACTAAACAGGAGGAACATTCTGGAAGGGGCGGGGGAGGAGGAGGCAGCGCGCTCTGATATCGATGAGAACAGGTGTTCCTCCTGACAAAGGCATAGTTGCCTGGCCACAGCCAAATACACTGCCAGGCAACAGCCACAGACATATGCCTGCAGCAATGAAAGAATGAATGAATTGGTAAGTTGTTTCTCTTGGTCTGTGTTTACATGTGAGCATGTTAGCTAGTTTTAGCGCGCTAGCTGCTAGCTAGCGTTAGCGCGCTAGCTGGCGTTAGCATGTTAGCTAGCGTTAGCGCGCTAGCTAGCGTTAGCATGTTAGCTAGCGTTAGCGCGCTAGCTAGCGTTAGCTACTACTTTAAGTGTATGCATACATTCAGACAGCCTGCAGCCATGAATGGATAGGTAAGTTCTTTCTCTGGGTCTCTGTTTACACGTTAGCATGTTAGCATTAGCGCGCTTAGCGTTAGCATGTTAGCTAGCGTTAGCATGTTAGCTAGCGTTAGCGCGCTAGCTAGCGTTAGCTACTACTGTAGTAATGAGTAATGACTGATAGGTTTAACACATTGTATACTATGGTGCTTGCAGCAGCAGTGTGTAGTCATGAGTAGTGTATTCATGAGTATTGACTGATAGGTTTAACCCATCATGAGCAATGATTCATGAGTAATGACTGATAGGTTTAACACATTGTATACTATGGTGCTGTGATACAGCAGTGTGTATTCATGAGTAATGACTGATAGGTTTAACACATTGTATACTATTGTGCATGCAGCAGTAGTGTGTATTCATGAGTAATGACTGATAGGTTTAACACATTGCATACTATGGTGCAGTATACAGCAGTGTCACTGATAGGTTTAACACAGTTTGGCAGTTGATATCAGTTTAACACATTGTCTATTGTGAGCAGCAGTGTGTATTCATGGGTGACTGCACATTGCATACTATGCACACATCATCACACATTTCTGCAGAAATTGTACTGATAGGTTTAACTATCTAGTTATGTGTGCTTGACTATGGTCAAGGACACATATTGTAATCTCACATATATATTATTATGTGTGCTTGACTATGGTCAAGGACACATATTGTAATCTCACATATATATTATTATTATTATATCAATTTTGTCCCCGCCTACTCCTCCCACAGTTTTTGCACTAGATGGACAAAAAAGGTGTCAAAATGTGCGTCCCGAACTCTATTTAGTTGGCATTGTTTTGTAGAAGGTTTCGTTATGTAGTTTACGAAATATTAACGATAATGTCGCTAATTAATCCCCATTGAAATACATTGACGGAATCTTCAAAACTAGAGTGTGAGAGCCCATTCAGCAGAAAATGTAGAGAACATTTGTAAACTGCTACTGCTGCCTGAGTTTCAACCCTTTACACACAAATGGCATATCAAAACGTTCATCTATTTGTGCTGTCACTCAAAATGTTCAAATATAAGCTGTAACATATATATTTATTTCGTTATGTCCTTTTGTTTCCAACTTGCGCCTCCCCATAGACATCCATAGAAACGGTGATTTTCTCCACTCTAATTTGAAAGCGATTTTTGGTGTTTTTTTGTTCGTTTGTAAATTGTGATAGCGCCTACATTTCCGGGGTTACAGATACATGTTATACATCAAAATGTCCGCCTGGTTCTTAGGATTCTCATGATGTAATTGTTTAAACTGTGTGAGTAAAACTCTGGTTAGTAGAGCTAAAACTATACGACCATGTCTGAATCTTTTGAAATGATAGACAGTGAAGCAGCATTTTCTGGTTGTTGATTGGCTAAATAGTAGGAACATTCTGGAAGGGGCGGGGGGAAGGAGGCAGCGCGCTCTGATATCGATGAGGACAGGTGTTCCTCCTGACAAAGGCATAGTTGCCTGGTTACAGACAAAGACTCTGCCTGCACCAATGAACGAATGAATGAATGGGTAAGTTCTTTCTCTGGGTCTCTGTTTACATGTTAGCATGTTAGCTAGCGTTAGCGCGCTAGCTATCGTTAGCATGTTAGCTAACGTTAGCATGTTAGCTAGCGTTAGCGAGCTAGCTAGCGTTAGCTACAGCTGCAGCATGAATGAATTGGTAAGTTCTTTCTCTGGGTCTCTGTTTACACGTTAGCATGTTACCTAGCGTTAGCGCGCTAGCTAGCGTTAGCTACTACTGTAGTGATGAGTAATAGGTTTAACACATTGTATACTATGGTGCTTGCAGCAGTAGTGTGTAGTCATGAGCAATGACTGATAGGTTTAACACATTGGATACTATTGTGCATGCAGCAGCAGTGTGTATTCATGTGTAATGACTGATATGTTTAACACATTGTATACTATGGTGCTTACAGCAGTGTGTATTCATGAGTAATGACTGATAGGTTTAACACATTGTATACTATTGTGCATGCAGCAGCAGTGTGTATTCATGAGTAATGACTGATAGGTTTAACACATTGTATACTATTGTGCATGTTTACAGCAGTGTGTATTCATGAGTATTGACTGATAGGTTTAACACATCACATAATATGGTGCTTGCAGCAGTAGTGTGTATTCATGAGTAATGACTGATAGGTTTAACACATTGTATACTATGGTGCATGTAGCAGCAGTGTGTATTCATGAGTAATGACTGATATGTTTAACACATTGTATACTATGGTGCTTACAGCAGTGTGTATTCATGAGTAATGACTGATAGGTTTAACACATTGTATACTATTGTGCATGCAGCAGCAGTGTGTATTCATGAGTAATGACTGATAGGTTTAACACATTGTATACTATTGTGCATGCAGCAGCAGTGTGTATTCATGAGTATTGACTGATAGGTTTAACACATCACATACTATGGTGCTTGCAGCAGTAGTGTGTATTCATGAGTAATGACTGATAGGTTTAACACATTGTATACTATTGTGCATGCAGCAGCAGTGTGTATTCATGAGTATTGACTGATAGGTTTAACACATCACATACTATGGTGCTTGCAGCAGTAGTGTGTATTCATGAGTAATGACTGATAGGTTTAACACATTGCATACTATGGTGCTTGCAGCAGTGTGTATGTATGAGTAATGACTGATAGGTTTAACACATTGGATACTATGGTGCAGGTAGCAGCAGTGTGTATTCATGAGTATTGACTGATAGGTTTAACCCATTGCATACTATGGTGCATGCAGCAGCAGTGTGTATTCATGAGTAATGACTGATAGGTTTAACACATTTGTATACTATGGTGATTTAACACATTGTATACTATGGTGCATGTAGCAGCAGTGTGTATTCATGTGTAATGACTGATATGTTTAACACATTGTATACTATGGTGCATGTAGCAGCAGTGTGTATTCATGTGTAATGACTGATATGTTTAACACATTGCATACTATGGTGCTTGCAGCAGTAGTGTGTATTCATGAGTAATGACTGATAGGTTTAACACATTGTATACTATGGTGCATGCAGCAGCAGTGTGTATTCATGAGTATTGACTGATAGGTTTAACACATCACATACTATGGTGCTTGCAGCAGTAGTGTGTATTCATGAGTAATGACTGATAGGTTTAACACATTGCATACTATGGCGCAGCAGCAGCAGTGTCACCTCAGTTTGGCAGTTGATATCAGTACGACTACGGGTGGCCGCAAGCACACATCATCACAATTTCAGCAGAAATTGTACGCTATCTAGTTATGTGTGCTTGACTATGGTCAAGGACACATATTGTAATCTCACATATATATTATTATTATTATTATTATTATTATTATTATTATATCAATTTTGTCCCCGCCTACTCCTCCCACAGTTTTTGCACTAGATGGACAAAAAAGGTGTCAAAATGTGCGTCCCGAACTCTATTTAGTTGGCATTGTTTTGTAGAAGGTTTCGTTATGTAGTTTACGAAATATTAACGATAATGTCGCTAATTAATCCCCATTGAAATACATTGACGGAATCTTCAAAACTAGAGTGTGAGAGCCCATTCAGCAGAAAATGTAGAGAACATTTGTAAACTGCTACTGCTGCCTGAGTTTCAACCCTTTACACACAAATGGCATATCAAAACGTTCATCTATTTGTGCTGTCACTCAAAATGTTCAAATATAAGCTGTAACATATATATTTATTTCGTTATGTCCTTTTGTTTCCAACTTGCGCCTCCCCATAGACATCCATAGAAACGGTGATTTTCTCCACTCTAATTTGAAAGCGATTTTTGGTGTTTCTTTGTTCGTTTGTAAATTGTGATAGCGCCTGCATTTCCGGGGTTACAGATACATGTTATACATCAAAATGTCCGCCTGGGTCTTATGATTCTCATGGTGTAATTGTTTAAACTGTGTGATTAAAACTCTGGTTAGTAGAGCTAAAAGTATACGACCATGCCTGATTCCTATTCATTTTGACACACACTAATTACTAGGAACATTCTGGAAGGGGCGGGGGGAGGAGGCAGCGCGCTCTGATATCGATGAGGACAGGTGTTCCTCCTGACAAAGGCATAGTTGCCTGGTTACAGACAAAGACTCTGCCTGCACCAATGAACGAATGAATGAATGGGTAAGTTCTTTCTCTGGGTCTCTGTTTACATGTTAGCATGTTAGCTAGCGTTAGCGCGCTAGCTAACGTTAGCATGTTAGCTAGCGTTAGCGCGCTAGCTAGCGTTAGCTACTACTTTAAGTGTATGCATACATTCAGACAGCCTGCAGCAATGAATGTATAGGTAAGTTATTTAGCAATGAATGTATAGGTAAGTTATTTCTCTGGGTCTCTGTTTACACGTTAGCATGTTAGCTAGCGTTAGCGCGCAACTAGCGTTAGCATGTTAGCTAGCGTTAGCGCGCTAGCTAGCGTTAGCTACTACTGTAGTAATGAGTAATGACTGATAGGTTTAACACATTGTATACTATGGTGCTTGCAGCAGCAGTGTGTATTCATGTGTAATGACTGATAGGTTTAACACATTGTATACTATGGTGCTTGCAGCAGTGTGTATGTATGAGTAATGACTGATAGGTTTAACACATTGTATACTGTGGTGCTTGCAGCAGTAGTGTGTATTCATGAGTAATGACTGATAGGTTTAACACATTGTATACTATGGTGTTTGCAGCAGAACTGTGTATTCATGAGTAATGACTGATAGGTTTAACACATTGCATACTATGGTGCTTGCAGCAGAACTGTGTATTCATGAGTAATGACTGATAGGTTTAACACATTGCATACTATGGTGCATGTTGCAGCAGTGTGTATTCATTGGTAATGACTGATAGGTTTAACACATTGTATACTATGGTGCTTGCAGCAGTAGTGTGTATTCATGAGTAATGACTGATAAGTTTAACCCATTGCATACTATGGTGCATGTTGCAGCAGTGTGTATTCATTGGTAATGACTGATAGGTTTAACACATTGTATACTAGGGTGCTTGCAGCAGTAGTGTGTATTCATGAGTAATGACTGATAGGTTTAACACATTGTATACTATGGTGCTTGCAGCAGTAGTGTGTATTCATGAGTAATGACGGATAGGTTTAACACATTTGTATACTATGGTGCATGTAGCAGTAGTGTGTATTCATGAGTAATGACTGATAGGTTTAACACATTGCATACTATGGTGCATGTAGCAGCAGTGTGTATTCATGAGTAATGACTGATAGGTTTAACACATTGTATACTATTGTCCATGCAGCAGCAATGTGTATTCATGAGTAATGACTGATAGGTTTAACACATTGTATACTGTGGTGCTTGCAGCAGTAGTGTGTATTCATGAGTAATGACTGATAGGTTTAACACATTGTATACTATGGTGTTTGCAGCAGAACTGTGTATTCATGAGTAATGACTGATAGGTTTAACACATTGCATACTATGGTGCTTGCAGCAGAACTGTGTATTCATGAGTAATGACTGATAGGTTTAACACATTGCATACTATGGTGCATGTTGCAGCAGTGTGTATTCATTGGTAATGACTGATAGGTTTAACACATTGTATACTATGGTGCTTGCAGCAGTAGTGTGTATTCATGAGTAATGACTGATAAGTTTAACCCATTGCATACTATGGTGCATGTAGCAGCAGTGTGTATTCATGAGTAATGACTGATAGGTTTAACACATTTGTATACTATGGTGCATGCAGCAGCAGTGTGTATTCATGAGTAATGACTGATAGGTTTAAGCCATTGCATACTATGGTGCATGCAGCAGTAGTGTGTATTCATGAGTAATGACGGATAGGTTTAACACATTGTATACTATGGTGCATGTTGCAGCAGTGTGTATTCATGAGTAATGACTGATAGGTTTAACACATTGCATACTATGGTGCTTGCAGCAGTAGTGTGTATTCATGAGTAATGACTGATAGGTTTAACACATTGTATACTATGGTGCATGCAGCAGTAGTGTGTATTCATGAGTAATGACTGATAGGTTTAAGCCATTGCATACTATGGTGCATGCAGCAGTAGTGTGTATTCATGAGTAATGACGGATAGGTTTAACACATTGCATGCTATGGTGCATGTTGCAGCAGTGTGTATTCATGAGTAATGACTGATAGGTTTAACAAATTGTATACTATGGTGCTTGCAGCAGTGTGTATTCAAGAGTAATGACTGATAGGTTTAACACATTGCATACTATGGTGCATGTTGCAGCAATCTGTATTCATGAGTAATGACTGATAGGTTTAACACATTGTATACTATGGTGCATGTAGCAGCAGTGTGTATTCATGTGTAATGACTGATAGGTTTAACACATTGCATTCTATGGTGCAGCAGCAGCAGTGTCACCTCAGTTTGGCAGTTGATATCAGTACACAGTCGACTACGGGTGGCCGCAAGCACACATCATCACAATTTCTGCAGAAATTGTACGCTATCTAGTTATAATTAGTTATATGTTCAGAAATAAGGTGGTAGATCTCAAAGAAGATGAAGAATAAATGTA
Source organism: Dallia pectoralis (assembly GCA_029465975.1). Classification (NCBI taxonomy): domain Eukaryota; kingdom Metazoa; phylum Chordata; class Actinopteri; order Esociformes; family Umbridae; genus Dallia; species Dallia pectoralis. The sequence continues at coordinate 6,138,426 of CM055731.1, forward strand.
GGACGGGAAACGATAATGGGTCTACCCGACAAAGAAGTGTGGGTTAGGGTTAGTTAGTTTCTGAGCAAAATATGTACTGTGCAAGCCATTTAGATTTAGAAAAACTATTTTTTAACCCTTTTGCGCGTATGAACACACCAATGTGTGAAGTCACAGGGTCTGAATACTTGACTCCCAGGATAAAAGTTACTCCTCAAATCAAAGTCAGCACAAGAAGTAAAAGCCTAAATCGGTTGCGTCATAGCTGCATGTTACAACAGCTTCACTCACTTCATCTACCTCCCACAAAAAGACATGTTAAGCAAAGTCATCAACTTAAAAATTTGCCATGAGCCAATATATACATGCATTTTAATGTTAATAGCGCACTTTTTCCCGAATGGGCCTTTAAATCACAAATAAATAGAAACTCCAGAATTCCAAAGTAAACAGTATTGTTTCAGATTTTCTGTCACGACTCCCTCCGCAGCTGCCTCCTTTCCCTCGGCAGCCAGCGTTTATCGTCTCCGGCCTTCTAGTCACCCCGATCCTTCATACATCACTCTGTCTTGTCTCGTCACGCACACACGCACGCACACCTGGTTCTCATCCCCTCATTAGTATGTGTACATTCCCCGTTTTCCCCTTGTCTGTCTGTGGTATTGTTTAACTGTTGTGTTCAATGTAGGAGACATATTAACGTGTTGCATGTGTACAGTTGTCTATAGGCATCCCCATTGTCTTATATTTGTGTTATTTGATTAATCCCTGATGTTTGTAGTAAATAAACCTTTTGATTTTGTATTTATCATACACCTGGCTCTGTATTTTTACACACAAGTCACATATTGGCTGTCCCTAACTCAGAGATCCAAAAATAATTGTCATGGTGCTGGTACAGGAGGACACAGGCGCAGAGATTCTCTTAAATTTTCTCATGTTAACGACATAAAAAGGAACAGGTGAAAGAGATCATTACTAGACAAGACTAAATGTGTGTTAACTTTCACTGATTGTGTAGTGATAAACAGACTATACGAAATGGAGGACGGCTAGCCCTTCTTGTCGTCACAATAATTTACTCATATTTAATCGAAAAGCCTATGTGATATAGACACCATATAATAGCACTAACTTTGTGGCAGAAAGTCTCATTTATAAATATGAGCTCACTTTCAAGCATACACACACACACAAAGCTATATTAATTATGCCTATATTCAGTGCCTTTGAAACTAGTGGCAGTAAGTCACCATGACAACGTGATTAATTTGATATTTTTTAGCAAAAATATTTCAATTAGTGCAATATCTCCAGTCAGCTTTGATGTAAATTATAAAAGATGTATCGTTCAGATCTGAAACAATATCTATAAACGCCATCGACACACTAAAAACAAAGCATGGAACGCACTTAGTGTTTTAATTAAAATGAAAAAATGTAGATGATGTCTCTAGACATCTGTTCTCGTCTCATTTTGGCCGTCAGAGTTAATTTGTCATCTTGCCTTTCAGGTGATTACATATCTGTGTCGAGATGTCAGTTCCAGCTTGTCAGTGACTGTACCTTGAAATCAGGTGGCACAGAATATATTTTTAGCTGGGTGCTTCAGATATTACTTGTATGCTTTAACAGCCATTTTTTGTTTTCTTTAATACTTTTTATTTTCTGTAAATAGCTTGCAGAAAAGGTTATTTGTGCCAATTTGTTAACAAATAATAACGATAATAATGAAGTACTTAGAGGTGAGAAAAAAGTCTGCTTTGGAGCACCTTCTTTACATTTCAATGTTGAAGGTCTTGCTTTCTTACCTTCTTGAACTTTTATTTTGGTTTTGTCCACAGAAACACATGTCCTGCAGTTGTGAATGCCAATATAAACAAAATAATAAAGGTGTCTTATGGCTGGGAAACTCCGTTATTGAAAAGCCCATTTAATTTAGGAACAACATTTTTGCATCCAATCAATCAGAATAGTTCTTGACAGGTTATTCAATTATCTAAATCGTTTTAAGTTGCTGCCCTAATCAACATTATGTATATGGGTCAGGATTGGAGCACAATTTAGGCATCAACACTTCGGAAAAATTTCCCTTTATTTGATCATTTTCTGTAATGTATTTAAGCAAAAACAGGAAATAAACCATCAAATAACTTCATTTGTCCAGCTCAGGAATTATAGTTACACTTTTTATAATGTTTTGTTTATTGTGTGCTATGCCTGGTGCAACACTGTTACCAATACTCTGGTACCTTAATAATATTTTAAAATATTGTTTCAGATAAGACTTGGCTTATATAAATTTAAGCAACTTCTGAGATCTATAATGCCAAACTTTTCATAAGTAAAATGTTCATTTATATTTAAATATTTGCTCAAATACATGATGCATATAATTGTTCAACTTTTTTACAGGGTATCTGCAGGTTTTAGTAAGTCAAATTTAAAACCTTTCTAGGACATTTTAAGACCACAAAGATTGAAATTTAAGTCCTACACGACTTATTATCAAACCCATTGCTGTCTACTCTTTTCATCAGCATTACTCCTGGAACGCTAGCGCCTCTGCGTTTTAGCAAAGCCCAATGGTTTTAGTTAATTTTAGTGAATAATCCAATCCAAATTGTGCAGCAATTAAAGATAACAAAAAGGTGAAATACAATAATACATTTGATTATGCTAAATTAAAACACACATTTCATTTTACTATACAGTCCCTGACAAAAGTCTTGTCGCTTGTGTACAAATTGACCTGAAGTGCCGCTGAAATATATTTCTAATCAAGATGTTTTTACAAGAAATGGCTCATTTTAATCCCAACAGCTTTTGTAATAATGTTTCAGTGCAAAACTAAACTGTCAAAAAGTATTCTAATATTCACAGCTTGGTAAAGCCCATTGAGTCAATTTTTGCAAAGACATAAGTGTTGTCGCCTTGTCATATGAGCTTCACTTGTGACTAATAATGGATCAATTAGGTCTCAGGTGTGTATAAAAACAACCCCAGTACACTAGACCTTCACATCAACTGCAACTAGACCTCTGCAAAAATGCCTAAGATTCACCCTGAGACTAAAGTTTTGATTATCAAGAGGCTGAAGACCAGATCCACTGCTGATGTGGCAGACGCCTTCAATGTGTCTCAGCGTCAAGTACAGAGGATGAAAAAAACATTTGAACACACTGGAGACGTTTTTGACAAGCCCAGGTCAGGCAGACCCCGCAAGACAACTGCTCGAGAGGACCGTTTGTTGGCTCGAAAATCCAAGGCCAACCCATTTTCCACTGCAGCAGAGCTCCACGAGACCTGGGCACCTGAAGTCCCTGTGTCAACCAGAACAGTTTGTCGGATTCTGTCTCGAAATGGCCTCCATGGTCGAATCAGTGCCCAGAAGCCAGCACTAAACAAAAGGCAATTGAAAAACCGTGTCGCATTTGCCAAGGCCCACAGCCTGCTAAAAGGATGGACGCTGGAAAAGTGGAAGGTGGATTTTTCAGATTAATCTTCTGTTGAATTACACCACAGTCGCCGCAAATATTGCAGGAGACCTACTGGAGCCCGCATGGATCCGAGATTCACCCAGAAAACAGTGAAGTTTGGTGGCGGAAAAATCATGGTCTGGGGTTACATCCAGTATGGGGGTGTGCAAGAGATCTGCAGGGTGGAAGGCAACATCAATAGTCTAAAATACCAAGAAATCTTAGCTACCTCTTATATTCCCAACCATAAAAGAGGCCAAATTCTGCAGCAGGATGGTGCTCCATCACATACTTCCATCTCCACATCAAAGTTCCTCAAGGCGAAGAAGATCAAGATGCTCCAGGATTGGCCAGCCAAGTCACCAGACATGAACATCATTGAACATATGTGGGGTAGGATGAAAGAGGAAGCATGGAAGACAAAACCAAAGAATATTGATGAACTCTGGGAGGCATGCAAGACTGCTTTCTTTGCTATTCCTGATGACTTCATCAATAAATTGTATGAATCCTTGCCAAACCGCATGGATGCAGTCTTCAAGCTCATGGAAGTCATACACAATATTAAATTTGGATCTCACAGCACCACTACTTAATTTGCTGACATATTTTTGTATTTGCAGTAAATGTGTTCAATTTCTGTATAGGCGACAAAACTTTTGTCTTGCCAAAATTTGACCTTTCTGTCTTGATTAAATGATAAATCTTTTTTTAGTGAAACTAATTCATTTCTGTGCATTAATCATCATTTGGGAAGATTTTAGCTTTTCATATGAGCTATTTATGACACCAATTGATTAATTAAAAGTCTGGTTAATAGCAGGTGTTTCTACAAAATAGATCAGCGACAAGACTTTTGTCAGGGACTGTAGATAATAGATTTGCTAGCTAGATGTGGAATGTAATGTTTCTGTCAAAGCTGAGGACAATTATAGTTATATATAGAAATTAAAAGTTTAAATAATTTAGTCTTCTTATGCTAATATGAGTTACACTGTTGCAGTGGCTAGAGTGACACACACAAACAAGGCTGAAAAAAATGAAAAATATGCAAAATAGAAGGGAGGACTTACATTGGGTCTACCATGGTTTTGGCAAATGGATGGATGATGAAATCTTGTGTTCTTTGAATCACTTTTTTCACTTCATGTGCTAGGCTAAATAGATTTTGGTAACTGGGTTGCACACATGTTGTGGGACACGACTTTTGAAATATATTTTTAACGGACACATTTAATATGGAAATTGGTCATCAAGTCATCATTTTTTTAGGAGGTTCTGGAGAGCTTTTTTATATAATATTTCGGAACTACTTTTTCTAAAACTATATAGTAAAGTGACACATGTATAGATGGATATATAATAGGGGTGTGGCAATACACAATATTTGTCAATATATGCCTGGAATTTTTTTATTTGCAAAGTGCAAAACAATGCATGTGCATATGTTTTGCATGAATTATCATATGCAGTAAAAGAAAATACACAAGCACTGTAAAAAGATTTTCCACAATCTCAACTGACTGGCGTCTCGCCTGTGTGATTTCACATGAGTCTGTTCATACCTTATAACTGTGCTTTTTAAGGGAGGTCAAGATATATTATTACTGAACTAGTTCTATGAAATTTCACCCTTACACTTTGTCATGCTGATATCGCGAGATAGCTTTTCAGCTGGACAAGAAATCTTGTCATGTTTAATATTGCGAGTTCTCGTGGCACAAGATCTCGTAACACCCCAAATGAATGAATATATATATGTATATAGCTTTGGTATAAAATATATATTATACAAAAGCTCATTATTGATAGACATTTATGCCCCCTATGATCCACCTTTAATCTAATGTATTAAATGTATGTTGATTTGCTAATACATTATCATAGTATTTTCTTGTTGAGCGGCAGGCACTGACAGTGTTTATTATTCCCCCAACGTTTAGAAATTGCATAATGAACCTGGATAGAGAAAAATCACAGATGTGACTTTCAGACAGAGTGCCAGTGACTGGCAGGGCCAATGCCAGAGTCTGCATTGACATATTTATGGACAGTCTGTCAAAGTGTGCACTCTCTCAACCTATGTTAAAGGGTGAGATAGAAGATCTCCGCATGCTAGAGCACATGATTATACACTTCTTTAAGATGAGTGTACTATTGCACGAAAAATGTTATACCGGCAAGCACATTTTTGAAGAAACTAGTATTTTCTAGTTTCTAGTCCTGTGGGTTATTTGTACTTTAAGGCATTTACAATCATAGTTTCTACATATATGGTAGACTGCAATGGTAAAGACATAGGTTCATTTAAAATTGCCCTGGAAAGCCTATTACTAGCTCACATCAAGAAAACCGTATTAGCAACTCGATTTGCCATACCTTTAAATATTTTGTATTTCATAAACATTTTAAATGAAGTTAGGCCTGTTATTGCTAAGATGTCTACAATTGCAAAATATTTTGTGTTCTAAACTCAAAATCTATTGCTGCTGCATTTGCATGTAGGCAAAAGAGAGACTAGGAGACCATTGCAAATGCAGATACACTGTCATGACTCCTAGTCCCAAGTAGGACATCTAGTGGGCTAGGAGGGGTGGAGCACTGTTATTTACCACTGGGTTTGTCTCACAGCTGATGGGTGTAATGTGTTAATGAGTTTGTCACAGCTGTGTGGGGTTTGGGTGATTATGTTTGCTACTTATGTCAATGGGTCTTGGGACACGGTGTGGATTATTGTGTATGTGTTCATGCCTCACGTCACACTGTTATATGTTTAGGTGAGTGGTGTTAGATAGGATTACTGTTGTTTTAAATGTACTTTATTAGCCGCTGTTTAGCGCACTTTCATTTAAACCAGTATAGTTGTTTTTCGCCGTTCTCGGTTTGTTTCACGTTTGTGTTCTAAATAAACCTGACTGGAACGGACCTATATGCTCTGCCTGGCTTCCTCTGCACAACACCTGCAGAGTCTGACGATGGGAGGTTACCCTGGATATGATGGCTACAGATCCGTGGAGAATTTCTCCCACCGTCGCCCCACGGAGCAGTGGGAGTGGATAAAGCCGGAGACACCACAGGAGCGGTGGGTACGTCTCCGGCCGTATGCTGTTTATCAACCACCCATGCGGCTATCAGGGCCGGTTACATCGGGTCCACGGTCCCTCCATAAAGAGGGCACCCCGGAAGCGTCCCAAAAAAGTTTTTTGGGGGGAGCTAACAGGGTGTTTGGGGAGGACCGAAGAGAGAACACCCACGGCCCTGGTGCCGCACCATCAGCCACCCACTGCTCCGGGTCTGCAGCCAGGGCCTTCAAGAGCCCTGGAGCTGCAGTCACAACCACCGCTTCGGCTGTGCCACGACCCCTTCCAGCCACCAATCTCCAGAACCCAAAGGCCCCCTGTGGGATTAGAGGACTAGTCTTCAAAGGTGGTTGGGAGGTGGTGGAGGACCTGGCTGGAGCTGCCAGGGCCGGGCCCAGACTACGGCGTGACTGAGCTGGACCCCCCCTCCGCCTGAGTGTTTCGAGTGGCCCCTCCCCCCTCCGCCTGAGTGTTTCGAGTGGCCCCTAACCCCTCCGCCTGAGCTCCCGGAGTTTCTCCTCCCCCCTCCGCCTGAGCTCCCGGAGTTTCTCCTCCCCCCTCCGCCTGAGCTGCCGGAGTTTCTCCTCCCCCCTCCGCCTGAGCTCCAGGAGTGTCCCATTGTCCCTCCTGTCCTGGAGGCCCCTTCTCTCCTCACTCTTCTGCCGGTCGCTCCCCTGCCGGTTCCTACTCCTCCTCTCCCTTTTTGTCCTCTGTCCCCGGAGGAGTCCCCCATGAAGCTGTATGCCTTCAAATCTCACATTGCACAGTGCCTGTGCAAGAGCAGCAATGCAGAAGAGAGATCGTCCTAGTGGTGCGATATTCTAATCCAAGACAACATGCAGGGACCCACAAAAAGAAGCAAAAGAAGCTACAGAGTTTCTGGGTATACAGGCACACCAAGGCTGTGTCCGAAATCGCATACTTCCATACTATATAGTATGCGAAAAACTGTACGCGAGCAGAGTAATGTCCGAAATCATAGAATTCGAAAAACAGTATGCGAAAAATACCTGGATGACCTACTAGTTCCGGCGAGATTCTGAAGTGCGCACACGATGGACACTTTACTATCCCATGATGCAACAGGAGAGAGGAGTTGTGGTTACATTAAAAAATGGCGGAAACCTGAGACACGGCAGTTTTCAAGTGCAAGTACTTTAGAAAACACTTTTTGTTTCTTTGTGGTTAAATTGTATTTGGTTAACATCATATAAATAAGTAAACAATTGACTTGTTAAAAGTGTAATAATGTAAATTCAGGGTGTCATTTTCCAGTCAATTCTGAAAAATTATAGTTTTATCATTATTATTACGGAATAAATCAAACTATTGTTTGATCAGCTAGCTCAACACTGTTTTAAGATGTTCGTTGTTTAGCAGTTTAATGAAATTCAGAACTTCAGTAAATTATAACTATTTTATTTCTCCTTTACCAGTGTTTTTATTATGAAATATTTGTTGGCTACATAGCAAGCTACAGTTAGATTAACCATGGTTCATCACTAATGTCAATAACGCCAGCGTGTTTTCAGCATCCTGAAGGCCCTCTCGACGATGTTCCGTGCACGAGAATGCTACCTGTTGTAGCGTACAAGCTATGGGGTCATGAGGCAGATGGGCGCACTCAGGCAAGGATACCCACCATCTCCAAGGATGCACTTTCCTGCAGGTGGAAACAGACGGCCAGTGTACACAGGGCTGTTCTTTAGCACCCTGGCATCGTGCACCGACCCAGGATACACAACAAAAATGTCGAGGAACTTCCCCTGGTGGTCAGTGATGGCCTGCAGCTTTACAGAATTAAAAAGCTTCCTGTTGAAGAAGCACTGGACGTCACTTGCTGGTGGTTTGATGCGGACGTGACAGCCATCTATTGCACCAGCTACTATACTGAACGCTGGAGACCCTGCAAGCTGGGCAAAACCTGCTCCCACTACCTCAAGGTCATCTGCGCGGTGAAAAGTCTGGGACTGCCTTGCTCATTCTGTGCACAATGTTGTGCACAGTAGACTTTAGGATATCAAAGGCGAGGGACACTACCCGGTATGATGCTGAAGTCGGAAGTTGGGGCGGAGGTCAGCTCCATCTTCAAAATATAGCCGAAGAATTGGCACAGCAGGATTCAGGTGGCAGTAGGTTGTAGGGCTCACAATCTGTGAATGTGTATATAGTTTTATTGTTAAATACAATTTGAATCAACAAAACACTTGTTTCCTGTGTTGGATTATTTATAAATACAAGTATGTATTTATATGTATGTATGTATGTATGTATGTGTGTATGTAGAAGACTTCAGATGTAAAAGCCTCTATAAGTGTCATCTGAAATTTTTGTTTTTAATTTTACAATTATAATTTTCATCAAGCTTGTGTATTTATCTTCAGTTATTTCACTGTAATTGTAATAAAAAATAACCTATTGCATCAAAATTAAATAAAATTATCAGAGGCAGAAAAAGAAAGTCACTTTTGGGGCAATTCAGACAGATGGGTGAACGCCCCACAACCACTCTGGCCCGGGCAGACAGGAGGCTCCACACAGAGGTGCAGAGCCCTCCAGCCACCCAGACTGGAGCTGTTTATGAATTACACCCCTGATAAAGGGGTAAAAGCATACAAATAATTTTAATAAATCAGTTAAAATCCTGATTAAAAATATGCATTTTGAGTGTGGTCTATCACAAGTGAAGACCAAATAATAAGGCTAGATAACTATTTTAATATGGTCATGATGATCATCTGATACCTGATAGTCTTTGATCGGCTCCACTCCGCTCTCTCCAAGATACTCAACCAAGCAACGGATCATGATGTCCCTTCTGCCACCGACATGATACTATTAAACACAAAAATAGCATACCATATGTAGCATACATCCATAACAGCACATACAGATGTAAACAAAAAGTTACCCATGGGGAATGTAAGCCTACAACTGCATTCTAATGTTGTGAACTTTGGGCTTTGCAACTTTACATATTTACCACGTCTAGCTTTGATAAAACTACGATCTCATGTAATGAGACCTTTCCCGGCCGAAGGGACATACCTTGTGCCAGTGAAGTTAGTTAGCCAGCAGGAGAATAAACTATGCTAGCTCCGCAGCTGCTTTCAGTGCGGAGAAACTGACCCTAAGTTGGTGAGCCAACAGTAACGTTCAAAGTTTGTTTCGCCTAAAACTTTTCTTTATGGTTTCATATTTATGTTCTTCCACGTCTCAGTCAACAAAGTCCACCAACGTTATTGAAATGGTGACCATGAAATGTGGAGGTATAGTAAGTGTCTGACTTTAGACTGCACAAATGTGGGGAGGGGCTATGACGTCACGCTCCAAATGCAGAGAAGCTTGCCAGATTCACTTATGACACTCAATTACATTTTACTTGAAAATATCAACTAATTAAGTCAATTAACTGGTTTAGTAAATGTTACTTAAATCGAAGGATTACATTTACATAAAAAACTGAGTACACATAATTACAAACAATCACCAAGTAATGCACTACATGAATAACCGCTATTTTAAAGTAAAAGCAATACATTCGTATTTCTTTGTAGCATTTATATACATACTGAAATAATATTTACAAGGCCAAAAAATCATTTTTTACAGTGTGTAGTAGTATGCCATTAACACCAACATCCCGTCTGAGAAATCTTCCTACGGGAAGGTGGTCACAGGCACGTTACCCACAGCCACGATGGTGGTTGATCCATCAGAAAGCAGAACTGGGGAGGAGAGAGAACACTTCTCCAGGTACAGGGCAGGGTCTTCGCCTGACTGGAACAGTATAAAAAGTAAAGGTGTAGAGTGAGAAGACATAAATTATAAGACACTTCAAAGAGGACAGTAAGGAATCAATACAAAGATGTTTTTACCTTTAGGATATGAAGAAGTGCCTCCCAGCTATTTCCAAGCTTCTTTGGTGGTGAAGTTGGGGAGGGGAAATGGGATGGGAGTGCATTGAAGAGGGCGACTGTGAACTCCACTAAAGAATAGAAAGATGAACAGAATGTTCTGAATATGGTATAAATAACAATACATTTGCATGTGGAACAGCAACTTACCACCACGATATCCAAAGAGAAACGGGGTTTCAGGGCTTTCTTCCACACACCATAAAACTCACTTTGGCACAGAAGTCTGCCCATCTTCCTTTCACTCCCTCAATCTATCTGCTGTTGGTGCCACCTGCTATACGCCGCAGCTCATCCATTGCCTAAGACAGCATTGTGCACCGTTATTCAAACATTCACAATGCATTGTACATATATGGATTTTTGCAGGTTGGTCTTCTTCCCTTGTAACAGCTGCATCAATGAAAGCCTGTCTGGCCTCAAACTCATTGTCCAAAACATTGACCAACATCATTTTGATTAGGTTTTGCATTTGGCTTATTGTACATTTTGCTCAAGGTTCTGTAGTGCCTAGTCTGGATCTTCAGACTGTCCTGGCCGGCTGAAATTACTAAAAACAGAGTAGCAGAAAATAATGTTTAGAAGTTTACATATGAAAAACTTGGGAAAGGAAATAAAATAAGTATATTCATGCACTGATAAAACAAATTATTAGTTATTTAAAACAAACAAAAAACTATACATGAATGTTTGAAATGCTTGATTGGTAAGTAATTGCTGACCCAAATCAAATCAATGAACTTAATGAAAATAAAGCCAATATAATAATTTGATATTGTTTACATCAATATGAACAATGTGAGTTGATTGATTTATGTCTGAAAAAAGAATGTTCATCAACATCCACAATTTTAGGAAATAATTGCTAAATAATTTAAATTGAATCTCCAACAATTTAAAAATCATGGATAACAGGCTGAGAGGTGTGCGGAGGTGGGCTTACCAACAACATCCTATACAGGTGTGCTGAGGTGGGCGTATCAACAACATCCTATACAGGTGTGCTGAGGTGGGCGTATCAACAACATCCTATACAGGTGTGCTGAGGTGGGCTTACCAACAACATCCTATACAGGTGTGCTGAGGTGGGCGTATCAACAACATCCTATACAGGTGTGCTGAGGTGGGCGTATCAACAACATCCTATACAGGTGTGCTGAGGTGGGCTTACCAACAACATCCTATACAGGGGTGCTGAGGTGGGCGTATCAACAACATCCTATACAGGTGTGCTGAGGTGGGCGTATCAACAACATCCTATACAGGTGTGCTGAGGTGGGCGTATCAACAACATCCTATACAGGTGTGCTGAGGTGGGCGTATCAACAACATCCTATACAGGTGTGGTTGGTGAAGCGATCACAGGTGACGAGCCTGAGGCTGATTCCGGTGGCAGCAGTGTGGTTTTGGTCCCACTCTTTGGCTTCCTTGGCACTGAGGGGGGTAGTTGTAGAGGGGATGCTTTTTTGGGAAACAATGAAATAAATCTTAATACAATTAAAAGTATGATGACAAAAACAGGCAGATACAGTTTCATTACATGATTAGACATTTTTTATACAAAAACAAGTTGTATGACATCACCCTATCATTCACAATTTGCACACCTGCACTGGAGTTGTCCTCACTGACGTCATCATCGCTCTCAAAAAGTATGGTGTTGTCACTCAAGTTGCTTGTGTCTGTCCAATCTGCCTCTATGGCTTGTCTGCACCGAAGAAAGCTGTCTTGGCCACTCCTCTTTGTGGTACAGAGACCTGCCTCTTCCTTGGGGATCTCATATTTTGGAGACGCTTGTACATTTGGTGTAGATGGTCAGATGTGGTAAAAGAATGTTAGATTAGTTGTTTGTCTTGTTGCTGACCTAACCACAGTTTTGGTTTAGATTAGGGATGCAAATTATCGATTAATTAATTAATCATTAGTTGATTGACTTTATTGATCGATTAACTGATAAGCGGCTTCTTTCCGGAGAATGTAAATTTCTCACGGTATCAATAGTGTCTTTAACATAGGGCTGGACGATAAGGCCAAATTTTATATCACGATATATTTCTTAATTTCGGTCGATACGATATAATTCCGATATCGATATGAACAATAAAAAAATGCCAAGAACACCCACAACAGATGTCTGTACCTACAATCTTCTGAAAAATGAATTTGCCAAGTCTATGAAACCTCCTTCTATAAAACGACATAATATTTTAGAAATGAAACAGTACAAATAAATTAACGTTCACTTTTTATTTGAATTTAACCTTTATACAAACAAGAAAAGCCAAATAAACATAAGAGTCTCAGACTGACCTTATTAATATATTTAACTTTAAACGTAACTTTTGGCGCTCTGCATGCATCTTGCGGAAGAACATTGTAGCCGGAACTTTTTCTCTCTGTTTATGTCTATGACGAATCACGCAGGTAGTTTAAAATATTCCGAATATAAACACTTATTATAGGTGTACCATAGTGATTCAGGATAAAACAAAAACAAGGTTTGGATATTGGATTCATGATCTACTGGCTCATTATATACATTTTGCCTATTTTTAACTAAAAAGGTACTGCAGCTTTAACATAACACGCTGCTAGTCGGCTCTACTCTCCGGCACATTTAGCAGCACGCTGAAACATGAAGTGTATCAGGTCTCAGAAAGCCGAACCACTTCTCTGTCTGCTTTCTCCTCACTTGTTGAATGCTCGTTCAGTCACGTTTAAATTGCGGTCATGGGCGCTCATTTTTTAGCTTAAACTTGACGCGTTGGAGATCAGCAAAAATATTGAAATATCGAAAATGTGTTTAAGAATCATATCACCGTTATTGGAAAAAATTAGCGCGATATATTAATATTGAATTATTGTCCAGCCCTACAATAACATAAAAATATATATATTATTAATTTTAAATGCTCCCACACTCCACTCCGTTTTGACCGCCTCATGCTTGGTTTCTTTTTTGACGCCTCAAGTTAGTGTCGGGTCTCTTGCCGCCCGCGAGAATCTCGTGTCACGCCTACGTCCTGTGGAAAACGGTCTTTGATTGCAACGTTCAATTAACCGACAATTAATTTAATTGAGTACATTCTTATTAATCGATAGTCGATCAACCGTTTACATCCCTAGTTCAGATAAATATAAAATATTACTTACATATGGCATGTTTGGATCAGCATCACAGAACATAGGTTAATAGTCGACAATCTACTGTGACGTGGCTCTCACTTCCAATTTGGAAGGGTTTCTTACTTCTTTCCCCATGGGACTAGAAGGCAGGATTGCAACCATGCTGGTGATTGTGTTCCTTACAAGTCTGCAACATAGCTTCTTTGACATCTTGTAGTTCTTTTCCTTTCCATTGCAGAGCAATGCAAAGTACTGACTACGCACCATTTCTAACTCAAAATCTGTGTCTGGCATTTTCATTGTTTTCTCAGCAGATATCGGGGTTGAGGTTTGAGGCTGGTATGGTGGCATGGCACTAGTTGAGGGCATAATCCCACTTCCACTAGAAGTGCTGGCATCTTGGTCCATTGTATTTTCACACTATTAGGATTATGTTGGATGAAAACAAAATGCATTAGAGCATTAAAAATATGGTACAATTCAGACTACTAATTTTTACTTATTCCAATTTGTGTTTACATTTTGTCTGATGAAAAAGATCCCTCAGGTCACCCCGGCTAAGGCCTTTCAAAGCCTCCCCATCAACACAAGCAGCTGTAAGATATATGACAAATACCTATCTTTAGTTTAGCAATGGCAAGCTATAGTACCAAGCAACATAAAGAGGTGCCTTAACAAATCAGATAATGAATTGCAAAATTACTAACTGGATTTTCTTTAGCTACACTTTTTATTATTATTTCTATAATCTCAAAACACATTATTACAAAAACTAAATTCAGCCGTATGTATTATGTTCTATAACAAATTAAACATAACTTTTATCTAAAAATTTTGATTTCTATTTCACAACCATATGCTTTATAATTCTCAGTAAATGAAGATTGAGGAAAAATCCAGCTATCAGAAAAATGTGGAAAATCAAATAAAGTATTCAGCTAATAACGTGCATTCTAATATATAAAAAATACTAATCTTTATTTGTATAGCAATTTATATATAAATAGCATTAATACATCAAATATAAACTTTATCGCGACTTACTCTCCAACACCGATAGAGTGGCATCGTCAAACATATCCATCCTGGATTCATCAGTCCCTGGCAAAAACCCACAGCCAAACCGAGCTCGTTAGCTAGCATTCAAAAGTGCACGTTACAGCTAACGGCAGCTTGCCTGCTAAGCAAATAATACCCCGAAGGACAACGTTTGAAAAACGGTAACCATCACAGCAACAACCAAGTAATATTTAACAATTCAATAAAGCTTACTGACCTTCAGCCGCTGTTCTTTCACAAATATAGCGCGCCTCTTTCCGTTACTCACGGATGGAGCCAAAATCACCGACGTGAGTGAGGTGACTGTGAGACCGATAGAGGTCATGAACTGAGGATGCGCAAAAACTATTGGATGTAAACATGAACTATTTTTATAAAAAAAACATTTAACATCAAAAAATGTGTGAAGTCATATATATAATTGGATAAATTTAGTTTTTAAATAATAAATACAAATGATTGCATGAGTGCCCCCATTCATCCACCTCAGGGTCATTAGCCTACAAAAGCAAGAGAAGCTTGCCATGTGCTTCTGTGACCAAGTGTGTTATGGAATTTTATGATCACTCAAGAAGTTTATTAACATGTAAGTCCTATAGATGTTGTTTAGGC
This sequence comes from Dallia pectoralis, assembly GCA_029465975.1. Classification (NCBI taxonomy): domain Eukaryota; kingdom Metazoa; phylum Chordata; class Actinopteri; order Esociformes; family Umbridae; genus Dallia; species Dallia pectoralis. The sequence goes on from CM055731.1 coordinate 6,153,678, forward strand.
CAAAAGGCACAGCGAAAGGAATGTTTAGGATAAGCTTTCTGTAGGTCTGGAATTAAGTTTCATGATAGGGGACACATGTCTATTGACCTATTGACCTCAAGAAGGTCCTGGGGAGGAAATAGATGTCACTAAGTAACTTTGCGGTGCCGGCTTGGCTGTTAGGAATTGGAACTGACCTCCCTTGACTTGACTGGGGAGTGACCCTCGGGTTTTCCTGACAGCTCCATATGTCATGTTTATTATCCTATAGTTTGGTGAGATCTTCTAAGGACCTCGTCTGTTCTCCATCATCTCTGTTTAGGTTGGTGTGTCAATGAGTGTGCGTAACTTCATTCCTTTAAATACCCCTGCAGAAGTTCTTCTCATCAGGTCAGTCTGATCCAGCACAGGTTATTGTCCTGTTGTCTGATGAAGACTTTCCTCAAACCTATTCTTTAAAGCTTGCTATAGGGATTGATCTGATCAATGCAAAAGCTTAAACCTGTATTTGAGAAATGGTTTCTTACTTGCAATTAAACCTGTTAAAAGTGTCAACTGTATCATACTCTCGTGCGTCTTACTTTAAGTTCAAATTCAGCGATTAAAGTCTAAAATTTCCACGACAAGTGTCAGAAAAGGAAGTCCCGCCTTCAAATGTCCTCGATAGTGGCTCCAACATCTTATTGGACTGTTCTTTGATTCTTTTTGGGAAATTGGTCGAAATCATTAAAAAAACAATAACTGGATATGGAAATCATTAAAAAAACAATAACTGGATATGGGTCCTAAGAATACTTTCTGTTGCCGGAGTGCAATTCTGTTTACAAATTATTTTGTGCCTGTTTCCTAGCATTTGCCAAGTTTGGTGTCACAACTGTAACTGAAGATGACAGGGGACTGAGTTGGATGAAGATGTTTTTGAGGTTATAGTAGCCCTCATATGGGGTGCTAACGATCAAATATGGCACTGGTTTGTTTCAAATTAATATGTAATCCTTATTTAATGGAAAAGTTTGTTCTTTGTCATGTGAATCTTAGTTTGTACATAAGATGAGAGAAAGTTTTATAAGGGAACATTGTATAAAGTTTTTTTTATCTTCATTGCTTCTCCAATCATGTTTAGAGTCTGTCTCCACAGTAGACTCTTGAGCAGTCACAACTAGCATCCCTCTACATCAGACCTGCAGGAAACTGTCAGCATTTCAGATGGCGGAGGCTCGATGCAGAAGCTAAGCAAGTGAGAGTTTTCAAACAGGCGCACATGCTTTCTTTTGACACTTAAAGTTGATTTTGAATTGCAGTGGATATATTCCTGAATTGTTTTGCACTATGTTTTAAGTTCGTTAAATCCATTCTAACCAAGAAACCTGTTGGAATAAATAATAATAAATAAAAAATAATAAAATAAAAAACTATTAAACCAAGCCCCTTGTGGATGAAATCAAGGCAAATGGTGCACATGCTGGCAGCTGACGTGACAGAGAAGAATTGGTAATTTGCAATTTGTGTGTTTTCAGGTAAGCTTTCAGATTAAGTTGAAGTCTAAATTACATCCAGGGAATATGACTGAAACATAATTTTGTCTTCAATCTTGCAGTACATCACCATCCAGGCAGCTGAAAGAAATGTATGCCAGAGGAATTGTGGCCCATAATCCCCTACCTCTGTGACATCTACTCTGAAAATGTCTATGTGAGTTGCACACAGCAATGGTTGTGGTAATGTTGAATGCTATATTGATACATTTTGAATCCTGCCTGAGAATATTGTTTTTTATTTTCAAATGTTGTTTATAAAGTGTCAGTTTTTGTTATTCTTTCGCCCTCCGAAGAGCATTATTATGATGGCGAGAGTGGCACTGGGTACTAGGCCTGGACGATTAAAACGATTTAGAAATGCACTGCTAAAAATAGACGATCATCCCGGAAAATGTAGTAAAAAAAATTGGGACAAGAACAGTTAATGTTTTTGTTGCACGTAATGTTTCTCCAGATGCTAAACAACAAGATTTTTTTTAAAGTTAGGGCAAATCAAAGTTATTGAAAGTATTTTGAAATGTACATGGTTGTCATCCGTATTGAAAAAATATTTTGCCACATTGTATATTGTCAGCTGAAGGAACATCTGGTAAAGAAATGTCAACCAACTGTCAGACGATAGTCCCAATTTGTTCCAGAGGCTGCTCTGAACAAGGATGAGTGCAAGGAAGCAATCTCTCTGATGAAACTGTTCAGCTGATGAGGACACAGTGAAGAACAAGATGAAGCTGACATTTAACTTTTTTTTAAGCAATAATTTTTCCTTTGTCTTATGTTTTTAAGAAATCTTTAATGATTGGAAACAATGTATTTTATTCAACTGAAAGTCACAAATGCAAAAAGTTAGAAGTGCATACTTTATGAGTATGAATAATCATATTGTGAGGACCTGAGGTCTATCCCTCCCTCTGTTCCCCTCTATGCCGGAATTGAGAAACAGACAATTAAGAACAGTGACATCAGCTGTGCTCTGTCAGCACCTGTGCCTGTTTAGCCTATTAGGCATAGTATTTAAGTCCGGTATCTGATGTTCGTCGGTGTCGGAACATTATTTGTATTACTGATGTGTGTGTGTTATGCTGGTGTATCCCGAGGTACGTTTCCGTGGTCTCCAGTTCTGGACCCGTGACCGTTACGGTCTTCTGTTTATTTTGTCTTTAAATAAAGACGTTATTATTATAGAAATCTCTGCGCCTGTGTCCGTTACCTGCTACCTGTACTACCTGCCCGTGGGCCAGTCGTGACAGTATGTTCCGACCACTAAGGACGCAGCGGAGATTGCAGAGCTGTTCGCTGGGAAGCGAGCAGTCTGCCGAGGCACCGGCTTACGTTCGCCGGTGCGCGATACGGGAAGGACCCCCTCTTCCTCCGCGATCATCCGCCCCACCACCCATCTGGGTGCCGTGTGATAACGGAGCTGAGTCGGAGGAATCGGATGAGGAGTGGGAGGATGAAGCGGAGGAGGAGTCCGAAGAGGATGAGTACGGCTGGGATGCGTACATTCAGAGGGTTGCCACCCTGCAGCCCAGGATGGTCGCCGGGCCGCCTACTCATCCCCCGCCCACCCCCCGCTCGAAGGTAGAGACATTGCCTTTCCGGGACACTCCCCAGAATTTTTTTTGGGGGGAGGGGCTCAGGTCCGAGGCCGAGCTAGAGGCCCTGTTCAGCCTTCCTGTCCCTATCCCTGACCCGTATCCTGAGCCTGACCGGTACCCCGAGCCTGACCGGTACCCCGAGCCTGACCGGTATCCTGACCGGTATCCTGACCGGTATCCTGACCGGTACCCCGAGCCTGACCGGTATCCTGACCGGTATCCTGACCGGTATCCTGACCGGTATTCTGACCGGTACCCTGACCGGTATCCGGAGCCTGACCGGTATTCTGACCGGTACCCTGAGCCTGTCTCCGCCCCTGTGAGCCTGTCTCCGCCCCCTGTGAGCCTGTCTCCGCCCCCTGTGAGCCTGTCTCCGCCCCCCGTGAGCCTGTCTCCGCCCCCCGTGAGCCTGTCTCCGCCCCCCGTGAGCCTGTCTCCGCCCCCGTGAGCCTGTCTCCGCCCCCCGTGAGCCTGTCTCCGCCCCCCGTGAGCCTGTCTCTGAGCCCTTCCCCGTCTCTGAGCCCTTCCCCGTCTCTGAGCCCTTCCCCGAGCCCGTCTCCGAGCCCGTCCCCGTCTCCGAGCCCGTCCCCGTCTCCGAGCCCGTCCCCGTCTCCGAGCCCGTCTCCGAGCCCGTCTCCGAGCCCGTCCCCGTCTCCGAGCCCGTCCCCGTCTCCAGTGTACCTGTCCCTGATCCCGTCCTTTCCACTGTCGTCGTTCCCGTCCCACTCACTGTCCCCGATCCCGTCCTAGTCCCCCTCTTCGATCCCAGCCTAGTCCCCCTCTTCGATCCCGTCCTTGTCCCCGTCCCTTCGCCCGTCCATGCTCCGACCTCCATCCCTCGCTCGACCTCCGCCTTTAGCTCCGCCCCCGCATTCGTCCCTTCACCCGTCCCCGTCCTTGTCTTCGTTCCCGGTCCCGTCCTTGTCTCTCATTCCGGTGCCGTCCTTGTCTCTCATCCCGGTCCCGTCCTTGTCTCTGGTCCTGCTCTCGTCCGTGTCTCTCCTTCTGTTCCCGTCCGTGTCTCTGTGCCCGTTCTCGTTCGTGCCTCTATGCCCTGTTCCACTGTCATGCCTGTGTCTGTCCCAGTCCCCGAGTCTGCCCCAGTCCCTGAGCCTGTGACCCTGCCCGAGCCCATGATCCTGCCTGAGCCTGGTTTCCAGCCTAAGACTGTGCCCAGGCGTAAGACTGTGCCCAGGCCTAAGACTGTGCCCAGGTCTCCGCCGGGTCGACCTCCTGACCTGCATCCGCCGGGGCGACCTCCCGACCTGCATCCGCCGGGGCGACCTCCCGACCTGCATTCGCCGGGGCGACCTCCCGACCTGCATCCGCCGGGGCGACCTCCCGACCTGCATCCGCCGGTGCGACCTCCCAACCTGCATCCGCCGGGTCGACCTCCTGACCCGTCTCTGCCGGGTCGACCTCCAGACCTGTTTCTGCCCGACCAGTTCTCTCTGCCCTGCCCGAGACCGGTTCTCTCTGCCCTGCCCGTGGGATGTTTGGCGCTGCAGGTGCAGCGCATAGAGGGGGGGGTACTGTGAGGACCTGAGGTCTATCCCTCCCTCTGTTCCCCTCTATGCCGGAATTGAGAAACAGACAATTAAGAACAGTGACATCAGCTGTGCTCTGTCAGCACCTGTGCCTGTTTAGCCTATTAGGCATAGTATTTAAGTCCGGTATCTGATGTTCGTCGGTGTCGGAACATTATTTGTATTACTGATGTGTGTGTGTTATGCTGGTGTATCCCGAGGTACGTTTCCGTGGTCTCCAGTTCTGGACCCGTGACCGTTACGGTCTTCTGTTTATTTTGTCTTTAAATAAAGTACATTGGCTGGGGCGTGTGTGCTGCGGCACTTGGCTGGGGCGTGTGTGCTGCGGCACTTGGCTGGGGCGTGTGTGCTGCGGCACTTGGCTGGGGCGTGTGTGCTGCGGCACTTGGCTGGGGCGTGTGTGCTGCGGCACTTGGGCTGGGGCGTGTGTGCTGCGGCACTTGGGCTGGGGCGTGTGTGCTGCGGCACTTGGGCTGGGGCGTGTGTGCTGCGGCACTTGGGCTGGGGCGTGTGTGCTGCGGCACTGGGCTGGGGCGTGTGTGCTGCGGCACTTGGGCTGGGGCGGGTGTGCTGCGGCACTTGGGCTGGGGCGGGTGTGCTGCGGCACTTGGGTTGCTTATTTCGGGGGAGGGAGCGCCGTGCATCAGGTTTACGGGAATACCAATTCTGAATAGCGAGGGACCGGAGTAGGGATATGGTCCGCCTCCGGAGCCAGCGTCCTGAATTTCTGAAACAGAAAGCGAGACAGGGAGTCAGCGATTTGGTTCTCTGACCCGGGAATATGCTTAGCGATGATAATGAATTGGTCGCAAGCTGCTATCCAGGTGAGGCGCCTTAAGAGTGGCATCAGAGCGGGTGAGTGGGAGCGGCCTCTGTTAATGCAGTGCACGGTAGCCTCATTGTCGCAATGCATTAGGATGCTTGTAGAGGCCCATTCCTTTCCCCATAGGAAAGCTGCCACTACGAGGGGGTAGAGCTTGAATAGCGCTGAGGATTGCGGTATTTCCTGGAACTGAGGTGGCCACGGAGCCGCGAACCAACGACCTTGGTAGAATCCCCCGAACCCGATTGAGGGGGCGGCGTCTGTGAACAGTTGGATGTCGGTGGGGGTCACGACGAGGTTTTTGTAGAAAAACGATAGGCCGTTCCACTGTTTCAGAAATGTTACCCATAGCCTGAGTTCGTCGCGGCATGCACGGGTTAAGGAAATGGGGTCCTCTAGCGAGTGGACAGAGGACGCGAGTGAGAGGAGATGCGATATAAAGGGGCGACCCTGCGGGATGATGCGCATTGCGAAGTTTAAATGGCCGAGCAGGGATAAGAGTTCGCGTTTCGAGAGGAAAGATTTCTCGAGGAAGGTAGAGGAGACGAGAATTATTCGGTCGATTTTCTCCTTTGGTAGGGATGCTTGGAATTCCCTAGAATCCAAATTAATCCCTAGAAACTCGATGGACGTCGCGGGGCCCATGGTTTTCTACTCTGCGAGGGGGATTCCTAGCTCGGAGAAAACGTTTTGGACTGAGAGGAGGTGCGCGGCTGGTATGGCGTTGGGAGGCGAGATTATTAGAAAATCGTCTAGCAGGTGAATGAGTTGGGGGATGGCGTAGTTGTTTGACAGGATCCAGCAGACTGCTTCTGATAGCATGTCGAATATTTTAGGGCTGCTTTTGCATCCGAAGGTTAGACGTACGGCGAAATAGTATTTCTCGAGCCAGCGGACTCCAAAGAGATGCCATGAGTCGGGATGGATGGGCATGACTTTGAAAGCGGAGGTAACGTCAACTTTGGCCAGCCAGGCACCCCAACCCGCGACTTTAATCATGTCGATTGCCTGGTCAATGTCGTGGAATTTAAGCGAGAATTCGTCGAGAGGGATCAAGCTGTTTATACTTGGGAACGGGGAATTGTGAGGGGCTGACAGGTCGATAATTAGACGTTTTTTACCAGTGAATGTTCTTGTGGCCACTCCGATGGGGCTGATGCGGAACAGGTCGAATGGGGGTTTGTTGAACGGGCCGATCATGAAGCCTGACTCGACCTCTTTTTTGATCAGTTCGTCTACTACTTCGGGTTCTATATGGGCGGATAGCAGGTTGTTACATATAAGGTTTTGTGACAGTGGGCACTCTAAGCCTGGTTTAAAGCCATTTTTTAAGCCTGATAGTAGGTAATCTGTAAATTCGGCATCCGGGTGGAGGGCCAGTTCGAAATGCATGCGCGAAATATTTACAGGAGTCGTCAAGTAATTTTTGGATGTTTTATTTGCAGATTTGTAGACTGGACATACGAGGCGGGCGTGGGCGCCGCCGCAAAAACTACAAATGTGCATGAAGCGGCAGCGTGCTCTGTGGCATCTGCCCGAGTTGAAGTTGTCGCAGAGCTGTCTGCCTTCAACGAAAGCGGAGACCTGGGTTGCGCTGGTGGTTGCGGTACGCGGTACATAGCTGGTAGACTTCGGCTTGCTCGAACTGGTGTGGGGAGGGGAGGAGGGGTTAACATGTGGGCATGAGGCTGTGGGGTGCGCCGCGGACCTGCACACTGCGCAAGTGATGTTCCTGCAGCCTAGGAACACCCTGTTGTGCAGGTCTGGGTCAAATGCGCCCCAGTAGGGGCACTGGTTCCACTGTGCTACTCGCACGGCGCTCTTTGCGGAAAAGAGCTTGTGGTAGGTGTAGAAGTGCCCCCCCCCCCGTAGGACAGCACGAGTTCGGCTATAATTGCTTGATAGTCGTTCAGTTCGCGCCGCCTTTGGGGGAAAACGGAACAGATTATCTCGGTGAACCGGGAAAAGGCCATTGAGAACTCGGGGAAGGAGAGAACGCGAGATGAGTGGGGGGTTGTGTTCCTTAGGGTGACTGAGTACTCCCCGCAGTCTATCCGGCGTTCTGGTTCGGCTGCGGGAAGAAGAGAGAGCATAGATGAAAGGTCTGCGTCCGCACCTGAGAGGATCTGGGCGCGGATGTGCTGTGAAACCGGCGGGGGTTCCATGGCGACGGCGTTAGACGGCACGGGCATCGGGGTGGCTGTGAAGAGGGAGTATGGGGATTTGGATTGGGTGGAGGCGCAGGGGAGGGTGTACCCCGGAGCTTGGAACGTAGGCGGTGGGAACGAGCCTAGGGGACCTGCTGCAGCAGGGGGGGGAAAGTGGGGCGGGGGGAAAGGAGGCTGGAAGGGAAAAGGGGGAGCTTGCGCTGCGAACGGGGGCGGGCCCGCGCTTGTTTGAAGCTGCGGGGCTGCGGGCCACTGCTGGTGGGCGGGGTTAGCTGTGGGCCACTGCTGGTGGGCGGGGTTGGCACCTGGGTAGAAGGACTGGAGTCGAGGGATAGCCTGTACAGCTGCTGGCTGTGGAAGCTGCGCGCTAGTGCCTGGGGCCAGAGCTCGGGGCTGCTGGAAAGGGAGAGGGTTATTGGGGGTGTAAAGTTGCGCTACGGAAGGGAAGCCGCTGGGCTCGTCCGGACGCGCCGCTGCGGCGGCGGAGGCATTTACGGAACGCAGCGAGCGGTGTCCTGAGCGGGAGGACGACGGAGTTGCCTGGGCCGAAATGCCCAATTAGGAGGAGCTTGGAGGGAGACGTACAAGTGGTACAGCTCCGCCTTGTGCATTTTTCTGGAGACCTGCGTGTCCGAGTAGCCTAGCGCCTGTCTCAGCCCGGCTACGGTCCACTTCCCGATGGGAGGGATCGTCGGGACGGTCGAGCGGTAGGAGGAGGCCGGGGAAATCGGAGGTGGTCTTGCTGGGGGCGGCGAAGCCTGGTACCGGCGTCTGAGGGAACGCCCGGCTGGTCGGGCCGGAGTGCGGCCGCGGGAAGAGGTCCTGGGTTCGGGAGTGGCGTCCGGCATGGCCGGACTGATCGGAGGACCCGCGACTTGCGGGGGGGCATTCGTGGGAATGCTGACGCCTTCATCGGAGGAAGAGCTTGACTGAGACATAATATCCGCGAGAGAGACTATTATGCTGTGAGCTGTCAGCGGAGCGAGGTAAGACTGCTGAGTCTATATGTACCCTAGTCATTGATTGCTGAGAGCTTCCACCTGTAATTAATTAGCTGAAAGTCCTCCTCCCGAACCTTGTTAGTAAACCTCATATAGTGCTCATGTTCAGCCTCTTCCGTATTACACCTGCATAGTGCTCATGTTCAGCCTCTTCCGTATTACACTCGCATAGTGCTCATGTTCAGCCTCTTCCGTATTACACCCGCATAGTGCTCATGTTCAGCCTCTTCCGTATTACACCTGCATAGTGCTCATGTTCAGCCTCTTCCGTATTACAACTGCATAGTGCTCATGTTAGCCATGGTGACCAGCACTGTTTCTTTAAATTACTTACATATTGTTCTTGTCTTATATGTTACTCTGTCACCATTTATTGTTTCCAAAATGCTGCTGCAAAAAAACTATTTAAAAGTGGCATCTTCTATAAATCTTCATCCTCACAATTCGTCACTTTGCTGATATTGCAAGACAGCTTTTTCAGCTGGACAAGAAATCTCAATACCTTCAATATCCCCGAGATCTTGCGGGACAAGATCTCTTCACACCCCTACTCTCTGTAGCACAAAAAAATACGTAGTGTATAATCACAGTGATCTAAGTTCCAAATTTGTAAGCTGCAAATGTGACCAAAAACAGACATTCTAAACTGTTCTGCACAGTGATGTAAACCGTAGTGAAGCTTGTCCAGTTATGTATGCAATTAAAGGATGAGCGTGGGTTTACAAAAAACAGCTATTTGAGAACCAGCCAATCGATCACAGCTGAAAAGAAACAGGTTGTGTTATTTCGCTGTTTAGTTTTTAATAGTAAATTATAGTGTTGTTTTCCTGTAGGCTGCAATAATATATAGCCTGTAGGCTGTCAACAAATTAGTTTCCTGTTACTCACATTACTATTGACAACATTTTGTTATAAACATCACAAGCCTGGTTTACTTGCATGTAGTTGGACATTTTTAAATACAGAAATAAAGAACAGACACCATAATGTATCTTCGCAAGAGGTTTTGTGTTTTCTATGTAGGTTTGTGAAATGGACCAACATTTGAGGTAGTAATGGTCCAGCATATACACCAAAGGTTTGGGGTCACTTAGAAATGGCCGTGTTTAACATGGAAACATACATTACATGAGTTTGAACAGGACATAAAGCAAAATGCATAGGAAAAACAGTTGTTGACACTGTTAGAAATAACAATTTTACATTTAAATAGTAATTGTGTTTTTCTAACTTTTGTCAAAGAATCCTCCATTTGAAACAATTACAGCCTTGTTCACCAGAAGTGTCAACCTGATTCAACAGAGAGCCTAGTGTATGCAGTTTTTGTTTATTTCTTTATATTGGTTCTTAGTTTAGACCTAAACAACCAGGTCAGGGAAGAACCTAACCAATTAGTGTCCTAATTAATGAATAAAGGTCAGAGCAAAAACCTGCTCACACTCATGGAACCGGTTTGAGACCCCTGGTGTAGATCTTTGGCATTTCAGTTGTCAATTTCAGACAAATTCATTACCTACTAAAGCACATCCCACAAATTGGATTGGTTTGATGGCCACTTCTTACGTATCAACTTATGTACCAGAGTCAAGCTGCTCCCACATCAGCTCAATGGGGTTGAGATCTATTGCCTGTGTTGTACACTTCATTATAGACAAACAACCAGCTGTTTGCTTCTAAGCTGTTTTTGCTTTGGGTCATTGTCCAGTTGTAGGAAAATTGCCTCTTCAAGCACTGTCCACAGGTTATGGCATGATGTTGCAAAATAGACTGAAAGCTTTTTTCTTCTTCAAGATCCCTTTGACCCTCTACCATTCTTCTACTTTACCACCACCAAAGCACCGAAGCAGAAAGCAGGGAGCCTCGGGATCTGCGCTGCAGACACAGGGAGGAGGGCTCCGGCCCTCGAGTCTCAGGTCCGATCATGGGTCCCTGCTGTGAGGGGCTGGCACAGAAGGTCCCGGACTGAGGACCTACAAGTAGGACCAGCAGTATCTTGCCTCCTTCGCCGATGTCGCTGCCTAGGTTGCCGCTGGGCTGGCCAGTTTTCCAGCGGGTGACAGTAGGGGTACTCCGCCTTTTTGGAGTCACTATCTTGCCAAACAAGGAGTTCCCTTACCATCCAACTCTGCTGCATTCTTTTTAGGTTGATTATTCTTAACTTGTCACGGTTTGGTGGGTATGCAGGACATAGTCGCAGTGCTGAGGTACAAAACGTTCAATTTAATTTCAATACTCGCAAAAAAAAACGTCAATCGACCATGCACAAACAATAATCCACACATTGTGTGGCATAAGGCTACACTTAAACAGTTCTCCCAATTAGAGCTAATGCAGGGCAGCTGCCTCCAATTGGGGACAACAGAAACTAAAGCACATAGATGTCATGAGGTATCTCCTGAAATGGAGCAATTTCCAATTACTTAAGGTACGACGTTCATCAGTACACCATAGGACCACGTTGCCATACCGCTCAGGACGGAAACATGTTTACCACACATGAATGTATTTTGATGCAAAACGTGCAAATAAATCCCAGAACATCAGCACAAGACCTTGTGAAGAAGCTGGAGGAAACAGGAGCAAATATATTTATATGGAATGGGCCAAATTTCACCCAAAGTATTGTGGGATGCTTGTGTGTAACATTCCCAGCCGTCGGGGACCGGGTCCAGTTCTGTTTAACGTTTTGTTGTGTCCTGTCCTGGGGCCTCATTTATAAAACTTTGCAGTGGATTTGCGTCAGAAGTGGCATACGGACGAAACGTAGGACGTTCGTACGCCAGAAATATTCTGATTTATAAAACTGTGCCCATGCACGTTCTATGCTGTTTTCCCTTTATGAATTACAATTAATGAATGTCTGCCACGGGTTGAGGAAAGCCATACACAGCTTGAGGGGATATCCATATATAATATGGATATCTATTAAACAAACGTACCTAAAAGGCAGCCATTACGCACCAGCCTCGAGCCTGTTCCCAACACTGCTGTGTCTTAAAATGAATGAGTCATGGGTTGACCCAGGCCACCCTGCCACTACATTAGTGAGCAACATGTCTGCATCAAAACTTTTTTGGACCTGGAATTAAAATGTTTTTGAATAATGAAAGCATTTTATTCTCATTTGGTGACCGTATGGCAACATGATTGCAGTCATTAGCACCGATTACATTTGGGAAACCGGACATTGCTGAAAATTGCACTTTTATGTTTGCTTGTTCACTTGCAGTGTACGGGAACTTTATGTATTTATGCAACAAACCTATGGTCAAACTTGTTAAGACATGTGTAATGATTTCAGGTTGTAGCAGGTATACGGGAGCAGGTAGGACACAAACGTGGAGATTCTCAATTCACTCGTGCTTTTAATAATACAAATATACGGACTGAACACGGAGACAGGAAACCAAGAACCTCTACACCAAACGAAACCATACGTTTAAACAATGACTGACAACCCACACACAAAAACGCCCAACTTAAATAATGCCCACTAATGACCGAAACATAAACAGCTGAACAAAACCCCACAGGTGAAAACACTTGTCCCAATTATGACTGGCAGAGGGAGTGCCAGAATCTACTCCGGAGGGGGATTATTCTTCCCCCCCTCTCAACGCAGCTCCTGAGGCGTACAAAACAACAAACAAACCCCCCCCAGGAGAAACAAATCCTTATCACATGGGTCGGGAGGCCGGACAGGAGAAGGTGGAGCAGAGGGACAGACGGACGGATGCTGGTCAGGGGGCCGTGGAGGCTTGGACGGGTCAGGAGGCCGTGGGGGCATGGACGGGTCAGGAGGCCGTGGGGGCCTGGACGGGTCAGGAGGCCGTGGGGGCCTGGACGGGTCAGGAGGCCGTGGGGGCCTGGACGGGTCAGTAGGCCTTGCAGACTGCGGCGGCTCTGGCGGACCTGGATCAGGCTCTGGCGGACCTGGATCAGGCTCTGGCGGACCTGGATCAGGCTCTGGCGGGACAGGCTCTGGTGGGACAGGCTCTGGCGGGACAGGCTCAGGGACATACTCGGGCAAGGGGAGAGACACAGGTAAGGGGAGAGACACGGGTAAGAGGATGGACACCGACGCGGGGACAGACACTGACACGGGGATAGCCACTGCCACGGGGATAGACACTGACACGGGAATGGACACAGATTTAGAGACACGGACTGGAAAGGAGTGAGTGATACGGATGGGAACAGGATCTAGCACACAGACGGGACTAGACATAGAAGGACAAACAGGACCAGGGACGGATCTACAGACAGGACAAGAACTGGGGACCAGGACGGGACTAGGACACGGAACATGGACGGCGACGAGTGAAGGAACGAAAAAGGGGGCGGAGACAAGGGCGGAGATAGGAAGAGGGACGGAACAGGGAGCTAGGACAGGGACAGGGACTGGAACCGGAATGGGACTTAGGGCTTGGACTAGGACGGGAGTAGTGTCTGGGACTAGTGATTGCTCTGGGGATAGGACTAGGATGGGGGCGGAGACTGGGACCGGGTCATGAACAAACGGAGCGACAAGGATGGGTTTGCACATGGGGACAGGTTCTGGGACTACACTGGGTTCTGGACTAACAACAGGTACAGGGGCTAGAACAGGTACTGGGGCTAGGACGGGTACAGGGGCTAGAACGGGTACAGGGGCTAGAACGGGTACAGGGGCTAGAATGGGTACAGGGGCTAGAACGGGTACTGGGGTTAAGACAGGTACAGGGGCTAGGACACACTCGGGAACTGAGATCTGTATAGGGGATTGAGCCGGACCAACGGGACATGGGCCACGGGACAAAGGAGACCCAGGCTCAGGGTTGCCCGACAGACTGGCCTCGAAGCAAAAGTGAGACCCAGCCTCGGGCGGAACGGGAGACAGCCTGGTCTCGAATAGCACCGAGTATAAGGATTCCGGCAGTCCGTCCTTATCAATATATCCGCCTAACAGATAAAAGTCTGTGCAATGTCCTCCGAAGACAGTTCTTCTGTCTTAACGGGGAGGGTGGGTGGGAGCTGCGGTACGGCAGTCTTTGAAATTAATTCGTCACACCGACCTGATTTAGCTGGCGGTCGAGGAGGCAGCGATGGTCCTCGCCGTATTGCTCGTCGATCATAGCGATAGTTAAAGTCCGTGGGCTCTTCGTCCTCCTCCTCCCTGGTGTAAAGCCCCCGCCGAATCCGGATAGCCGGGGGGGCCGATGGGTTGGGAGGAAGAGCTGGCCCACGTCGAATCGATCGCTGAAAAAATGTATCTGGGATCTCGGACGTTGATTTCTCTGGGGGGAGAAAACCCCAGAGATCTCTCCGCTGCGTCTTTGGCTTTCGGTCAGTCATTCTGTAATGATTTCAGGTTGTAGCAGGTATACGGGAGCATTTATACTATGAAATAAACTTTCCCCAGTGGACAATAAAGACTATTTATCTCCTCTACCAGACGGAGTCATCGACAGGAATATCAGTTTTATACATGATTTTGTTCTGTTCACTGTATTATTTATGAGGATGAATTACATAACATGCCAATATAGTTACAGTACATATTGACGTTTTTTTGCTAATATATCTTCATTTGATTTTACATTACTAACTTGTTTTGTTTTTTACCGCAGATCGATTAACATTGTTTTTCCTGTCAAGTTAGCTTTTTATAAATCCCAATTATTGCGGCAGAGAGCGGCGCACATCTTCTTTTGTGCGTATGTTTAAAAATAAGGCCCCTCGTCTTTGTTTCCAAACATGCCCTTAGTTGGTCTTTGGTATTTCCTATCTTCTCTGAGTCAGTCAGTACAACCATGCTCCTCTGTGTTTTCCCTCACCTGTGTCTTGTTCTCTCGTTTACCTCTGTATTTAGTTTGGTCCTTTTGTTCTATCCCTTGTCGTTCATTTTTTTAATGTGACAATCGTGTTCCATGTTAACCGTCCAGTTTTCAATTAAATACACTTTGTTGCACCTACCACTGTGCCTGTGTCTTGTTGTTACGTTCCAGCTCCCTAAAGGGAGGGGAACCAGATAACCCATTGCTCAGGCCCACCGATGCCAGCAAAGGGAGTATTAAGTTGTTGTCCTTTTCTCGCACCACAACACCAACTACTTTCCTGAGAGTGGTTTGAGATGTTGCTTTAATTAATATATATACAAAATTTTCATTCCTTATAAAACAATTTCTTGTGAAGTGCACCAGTCCCTGCTGTAGAAAAGCACCCAACAACTTTTTTTTTTACTTGGGCCAAACATTTTTGGTAGCCTTACACAATATCCCATTCAATGGGAGTAGACAAGTGTTACGTTCCAGCTCCCTAAAGGGAGGGGAACACCATACTCCCTTTGCTGGCATCGGTGGGCCTGAGCAATGGGTTATCTGGTTCCCCTCCCTTTAGGGAGCTGGAACGTAACACGTGTCT
>CM055731.1:6169230-6525251 GCA_029465975.1 Dallia pectoralis
GTCCATCTGCCCCACCGGGAGCTCTTTAATCAGATCAGGGGGCATCCATTGCCTGGCAGGCACCCAGATGGCATCTGTGTGTCTGTGTATGGTTATCTAGGTTAGGCCAATCAACCATGTCTAAAAGCTGTTTGTTTACTAAACACAATTAAGAGAATATGGATAGAGCACTAAGCCATTGATCCAATATACCACCAAACCCTGAGTTGACTTATTGCTATTATTAGTTGGTATTTATTACAACAGTAAAATGTATATATGTTTTAAATGCCTCATATACCACAGCTTTCTATCAGACTTCTGGTTTGAATTAATAGACCAGGTGTTTTTTATTGCATAATCAGATTGATAAATTACTTAAATGTACAGTATATTCGTCATTCACTGCATATCCCTGAGGGTCATTTTACATTTTACCATGGATATCCCATTGAGTTCCTTTTTACGCGAGGACTCTGTTACAATTATATATGTACAGTATATGCTGCCTGACCCCAGCCTGACCGCCTACCCATTAACCTTGGATTGTCATTTCGTTTTTTTTATTCCAAGCCCAGTCTGACATCAAGGGGATGTAAAAACACCAGAACTATATCTGTTTGTGATCTGGGAAATGTATATTTTTGGTATATTACCCAGAATCTGTTTCTATCTCTACCAATGACCAAGTAATGAGATAATGCTACCCCCACCACATTTCTTTCAAGTTCACTCCAAAGTACAATATTTCACACTGGCCTACTGACCCAATGACCTAATCCTTAGAAAATGGTATATTATTTATTATATATCAAGTTCGACAAATAAATACCTACATTCGAATAGAATCTTAAAAGGATAACTAAAGAAAGTATGAATCTTTATTGACTATTAAATATAATGTTTATTTATTTATTGGCAGACAAGATATGTGACAGTCATGGAGATTATATATTTTTGCACCAAGCTTAGCTGCCTCAAAAACATTAAACTGCCGCTGTATTAGGATGCATAAAGCATCTTAATTTACGGAACAACTAGGCAATATTCCCATTAAGAAAGATTTTTATAGCAAAAAAACAGTTGTTATTTTTCTATACAATGTGATGGAGAGAACGCATGTAACAGACCGTGTGAGTTATTTTACTTGAAAAGGGAGAAAAAATTTACAAAAATGTAGATCCGTAATTGGTGATTCTATTGGTGATGACCATGCAATTAGCAGGGTCTGCGTGCTTCTTTTTCACCATCGTTGATGTTGCCTTCGCCATCTTAAGGGGCAGAGCAACAACAAAGTTAGTGAGATCAAGCATAATGCATTGGTTTTAGATGCTTCTTGTCACAGCCTGCCAGACAAACTGCTGTCAGCACTCCTGCTCTTTGCAACAGTTCCTGCAAGGTTTGACAGCACTGTTTTCTGTCCTGTTTTCGCTCATGTCAACTGTGTTGGTCAGCCCTGTTCCTGGTCCTGTATCTCCGAGGCTTGCTATTGGGTGTTGGTCAAGCACCCAACCTGAAGAAGGTGCGGTTGCTTCACAAAGTATACAGTCAACATATACAGCTTAATATTATTGAAACTATAATTTTCTTGTAAATACGATTCCTTCTCCCATGCTTGATAATTTGATGTGTGCTTGCCATACAGAATACATTAATGTCAGCCTACTACCCCAAACTCAGCCTCGACGAGAAAGAGCTGCTCTTCCTTTGGGGGATGACCTGTTCGCTCAAAGCCTCGTTACAAAGAGGTTTACGCCTCACTTAACATTAGTCTCGACACATTGGCTGCATGTTAAGGCTAGGGCAGACTAATGTTATTTTCGTGTAAAGCTTTACATGAACTTGCTCCTATCTACCTCGCTGAATTAGTCCAGCCATACATACCTACGCGTAACTTAAGATCAAAAGATGCTGGTCTCATAATTGTACCTACAATTTTGAAAACAAACAGCCGGAGGTAGAGATTTTTCCTAAAGAGCTCCTCTATTATGGAATGAGCTGCCAATCTGGGTTAGAAATGCAGACTCAGTGCGAACTTTTAAGTCACTATTAAAAGCGTATCTCTTTAGCACGGTGTATGGTTTAGTGTAATATGCCCCAGAGTATGAAGGTGAACAGAAGGAAATTTCCGCCCTGTTGTCTTGGCCAGGCGGGTTCTCATCTCCCCTGGGATGTCCTCTCTCCAATTTCTAGTCATTGGGCCATATTCTTCAACCGTTCTTAAGAAGAAATTTGTTCTTAAAACCCACTTACGCAGTTTCCACGAAGATTCTGACATTCATCAATGTTTACTTATCTGGAATTTGTTCTTAGGAAAGAACTGAATCTACGCACAGTGAAAAGCACTCTTACGCAGATTTGCGTGCTGACATTTTCGTGACAAATCATTGCTCTCTGCGTTTTCATCAATTGTACATTGCTTTAAATATTATGAAGAATAACATTATAATTAATATTCAATTATTTCAAATATTTGCATATATTTAACGCTTTTCTGTGGATGGCACCTCCGAGATTGCGGTCATTCCGATTAGAGCTGTAATCGGGGATAAAAAGTGAGACCCGACCCGGCCCAACAGAATTCGGCCCAAGCCCGACCTGAGCCGGACAGTTTTTAAACGGTCATTTTGCTGTCATATTTTAAGAGACTGTAAATTTTTTGCATTGGCATAACTGGCTCTTTTTTTTCAATAAAAGTGAGATTTTAATCTTTTGGCCGGTGCAACCAAATGTATGGGCCACAGTCCTGCCTGCGTTTCACCTCCTCAGCATCCATTCGCTAAATGAAACGCATCACCTGACCACTCATTCACCGCGCAATCTGGAGCGCAAGAGACCGAGCCCGAACCCGACCCGAGCCCGAATGTAATGATAGAAGACCGAACCTGACCGGTCGGGGGTCGGGTTCGGGCAAAGATCTGCAGCTCTAATTCCGATTACGTCCCCGATGCCCCGGTCCAGCTTAGTAAGGACAGTGCAAGCCTTTCCCCCTCCTGTGGTCAGCATCTCTCGTTTGTGTTTGGCAATACCTTTTAACCTCAAACTTCATGTCAAACCATTTCTTTTTTATCTCATTTTTATGTGGTTCGCCCTTCCCCTGACACAGCGTTCACAGAACGAATGATTAAATCCCATGCATCCTTCTTGTATTTGATTATGCAACCACTACTGACGCTGCTAAATATTACATATTTTTGCCTGTTCACTTAGGCTATTTCCACTTCTGAACTACAGAAGTAATTTGTTATTTTGGCGTCTGATTCTTTATACTGTCTATAGCCTACATGTTGGTTTAGGCATTTTTGCATTCTCCACGTTTTTACGATGAGTTTCCACTCCGCCATGCAGTTTAATGTCCTTTTATGCGAAATATTGGGGCGTTTACCTAATGCTAATTAGGAACAACGGACACGCACTTTCCATTTACGAAGACGTGGTATTCATCATTATAGGAAGGTAGGTACAAACAATTATGCCATTTAAGAACACGTTCGTGAATTTGAGTAAGATTTTTTAGGACCTTTCTTAGGAACAAATTTAAGAAATAACTTAGGAAAACATTGAAGAATATGGCCCAATGTCTCTCAAATGTTCTCATTGTTTCCCTTAATTTGGATAAATCTGTGAGTAAGACTAAACCTTTCCAGAGTGGTTGCGGTTGACCCCCTGGTTGTGTTGCAGGCTGACCAGCTGATGCTACCTGACAGTTTATATGTACATATATATAGTATAAGGGCCCCCTGGTTGTGTTGCAGACCCCTCCTGGGCCCCCCTGGTTGTGTTGCAGGCTGACCAGCTGATGCTACCTGACAATTTATATGTACATATATATAGTATAAGGGCCCCCTGGTTGTGTTGCAGACCCCTCCTGGGCCCCCCTGGTTGTGTTGCAGGATGACCAGCAGATGATACCTGACAGTTTCTGCTTCCAATCTGCCTATTCCTCAACCCTTAAAGGTTGTACCTCTCTCACTGTATTTGACCTGGACAATTTTATTTTGTAAGACTGCATTTAATAATTAAGTATGAATAAAACTAAACTATTACAAGTTCACCCAGCAGAGCCAGAAGAGGACAGGTTTCTCTCAAGGTTTCTTCCTAAATACAACCGATATGGAAGTGTTTTCCTAGCCGCTGTCTATAAACTTGTATCAACCTGTTGTCGGGTTCGGGCTGGGTGTTTGTGTCAGGGTTCGGCTCTCAAGCCGACAGAGGACACAAGCGCAGAGAACTTGTTACTTACAATGGGTTTTATTCATCCAGGACAGGCAAGACAGGCACAAGAACTGGGAACTTGAATTAACAAAACACAAAATCAGACAGAGGAAACTCATACACAAGGAACATAAACCAGAACGTGCAAATAACCCGGTATACATAAAACCCAACCCAACAACAACAAATCTGAATGTTCACATTACCAACTCTAACTTGGTCTAAACAACAAAGCAACATGCAAACACTCCTGCATTAAATCATAACAGCACAACTTAAATCCTAAACACCACACACCTTGAATTAACCTCCCGACACTAAACAACTGACAAGCACTGAACTATATAGGGACACTAATGAAAACCTGAACCCAGGTGTGGGAAAAACTCAGGTGTCTAGAATGTCTGTGATTACTCCCTCTCTCTGCTGGTCGGGGGAGTGCCAACTCCCGCATAGAGAGGGACAGAGGGAGGAAACCATGACAGTTTGTAAATGCACTTTATGAAAACTTTGTTGTAAATTTGATATATTGATTGATAGGGACAACCAAATTGCTCTTAAATGTAACTGTCTACAGTCAATTGTGATTGGCAATTTGATTTGGGAATCATGTATCCATAGAGTACATTTAAATATTCAGGTATTGATTGCTTTAACAATGTTGTGTTCAAACAAAGGTATCCTAGACAAATACATTTAAAATTCAAAATAGCAACATTAAAGTTGCTTCCGTAATAGGTATTTTATGATGCAAAATTCATTCACATTGAAGTCAGATTAAATTTTATATTATGAGATTATATTCTTTCTATGCTGACTTTCTCTTTTTAGTCAATTGAAGTAACATTCGGCCTCTTATTACTCGTAATGGGCTCTGGCTACCCTGTTGGAATTGCTATCAGTTCAGTTTCGCCTCTCATATTGATGCCCTGCTGTTCTTTTAAATAGATGGCCAGCTGAGCCAAAGTGGTTATTAAAAGCACCGTACATTTCCATTCTGTCAGTGATGAGACCAGAGGCTTTCTGGTCAAATTAGGTTTTAGTGGATTTACTGCTCACCAGAAATCGTTTGAATTTTTACCAATCTCACAAACACAATTCAAGAAACTTTAATTAGCTTTTTTCCCCAGAGATATAAGGTCTCAGGATCAGTAAGAGAATAAAACAATTCAGCCTCTGAAGTATCTCAGGCATTTTATGAGTGAATTTTTGGTTTGAGCTAGTTTGTACCAGATTTACAAAAGAACTGTGTCCAAAGACATTTTCAGATCGTTGACTCTTCTGCACTGCTTTGGAGTTGTTTTGATGAGACAATTCCTTAAGTAAAGAATTTAACATTTTCAATGTAATAGCCAAATGCAATTGGTGTGCAGTTGCATTTAAAAAAAACACACACCAAAAACATTGTTTTATAACAGGGAGAATTACAAGGTCAGAGTCTAATTTTCAAGTGAGCCAAGCAATACAACGGTCACAACCAAGAAAACAACAAACACATACAATAAAATATACAAACAACAAAAATAAACCACTATAAGTGCATAATTTCTATCCTCCCAAAGGTTACAATTCAGACGTTAAAAACACTAGTTACACCAGCACATCAAATTCACTACACAGATAAGGCTCGAATAAGACCCAACTCAGTGAATACCAAGTGAACTTTATAACGGTGAATAACAAGGGAACTGTTCTGACATCTCTATGGTGGCCTAGTGGTACTTTCAGGGCAGGGATGACTTCGTTCATCTCTGTACTTTGGTTTTGGTGGCTCCCAATAAGAGGCAGCTGCACTGTGTTGCACTGTTTATGCCCAATTGTTTGTGGTTTATGGTATGTATGTATGGATCTCATGGTTTGCTGCATGTTGTTTTTGTACCTGGTTTGGAATTAAAAGCCTGTATGTTCTTGCCAACTCTCCACCTGTGTCCTATTTCAACCAGTTTTGTGACAGGAACCTCAATAGTATTCTAGTCAAAGGATTTTATATTGCGATTTAATCCAAAATTAATGACATGTTTTTGCTATAAAAATAAACCCAAGAGAATGGCCGCTTCCTTCCGTTATACAAACAAGTACAGTCCATTATTTAAAAGGATGATGTGTT
Organism: Dallia pectoralis; assembly: GCA_029465975.1. Lineage (NCBI taxonomy): Eukaryota > Metazoa > Chordata > Actinopteri > Esociformes > Umbridae > Dallia > Dallia pectoralis. Next base: position 6,175,532 of record CM055731.1, read on the forward strand.
CTTATTCAATAATCAATAATAAACCGAAGTGCACTATGGTACATGTCATGTAATGGGTTATGGGAGGCATGCATATATATCGTATCAACATAAAACAAAATCTGAGAAATGATTCCAGCCCCATGTTGAATCCTCACCACAAAGAATGAAGGCAGTTCTGGAGGCAAAAGGTGATGCAAACGCAGTAGTAGCAAGGTGTATGTATAAAGTGACCGGTGTGAATGTAAGGGACAAGTCTAATTATAATAAGTTAAATCTGTGACCTAGACATGATGAATAATAGAGAGTCAAAACCAAAAAGTCAGAGTTGTGATATAAAAGGTGTGGTCAACAGTTGGAGCAAAGAAGTAGAACACAGTTAATCTGCTTAAAAATATTTGTATTTTGATGTTATTTATACAAAGAGTTAACATTAGAGTGTTAAGTATCGAACCTTGAGGCACTACTTTGTGTCAATCAATGAACTCTGATTTGAGCCACCACAAAAGCCTGAGTTTTATCCTAAAGATATTTATGAGACCATCTGGAAGTGTCAGACCCCAGTAAAAGTGATGAAAATGTATTTAACAAAATTGCAAAACCCATAGTATCAAAAGCTTTGGACAAAACGGCAACCCAGTGTTTTCTACTGTCTAAGACATTTGGTATATAATTTACAATAATCAGCGTGGTGGTGTTTGAGCATCTGATCAATGTTTAGACCAATTATAGTCAATGGAGAGTTTACTTGGTCTACTTGCCTTGGTGATTGATTGTCATTAATACACTTAATACATGTAAACACAGATATTTTAAAAGTCTCAAACCTGGTGTTGGGACAGGCATTGGGAAGAGGCTCACCAATTAATCAGATGTTTTTACTAAAGCCGTTTTTACGTCAGCTGATGTCACAAAGTGCTTTTACAGGTACCCAGGATGAAACCCAGGCTGAAACCCAGGCTGAAACCCAAACTGTAAGCCAACACAGTAAATGCATGGTGGCTAGGAAAAAGTCTCTAGTAGGCCAACGCTGAAACCTGTGAGCACCTTGTGAGGGGTGGCCAGTTCACTTCTGGCTGTGCCGGGGGAAGATTATAAGAGTACCTGTCCTGTTGAACAAAATCAATGTTGTTGCATGATCACAAGACAAGCAAATCAATAAATGAATGCAGGCCGTGTCCAGAGTCCTTAAAGAGAATCTAACAAATCAGCTGCATACCCAGGTGAACAAGGTCAGGGAAAATCAGGTGGAGTGTGAGCAATTGCCAAAGTAATCATCAACTTAATCTGCAACACAGTCAGAAGGACTTTGGACAGGGACAGCAACAAGTCATTTAAGCCAAGCAGTCCTGAGTTGTGGTCCAAGCGCTCATGTTTTCCAAAGGTAAAGCAGGACTCTAGGAAAGTTAAATATTATATAGCTGCTTCATCCAGGATGGAACTTCCCACTTAACATAAAACAGACAAAGAAATCATATAATACATAAATATGATTGCTGACTAGCAGCCTATTCTCATAACCTCTTTCTGTCTCTCACTCCCTTTTTCCCCTAACAGCAATAATAGTACAAATTTACGATATCTCATCTCATCTCATCTCATCTTCAACCGCTTATCCGGGGTCGGGTCGCGGGGGTAGCAGCTCTAGCAGGGGACCCCAAACTTCCCTTTCCCGGGCAACATTAGCCAGCTCTGACTGGGGAATCCCGAGGCGTTCCCAGGCCAGTGTGGAGATATAATCTCTCCACCTAGTCCTGGGTCTTCCCAGAGGTCTCCTCCCAGCTGGACGTGCCTGGAACACCTCTCTAGGGAGGCGCCCAGGTGGCATTCGTACAAGATGCCCGAACCACCTCAACTGGCTCCTTTCTATGCAAAGGAGCAGCGGCTCTACTCCGAGTTCCTCTCGGATGACTGAGCTTCTCACCCTATCCCTAAGGGAGAGGCCAGCCACCTTTCTGAGAAAACCCATTTCGGCCGCTTGTACCCGCGATCTAGTTCTTTCGGTCAAATTTACGATATGACTGTGACAAATCTTATAAAAGTCAGAAAAAAGCAGGATTATTACCCATATTTGTCTTTAAAATGAGTTTTAAATATGATGACTGAAGAATCAAAAGACCAAAACAAAATGTACTGATGAGGTTTTTATAAACACCAAATATTGTGGGTAGCAAGTTATTTTTTTAAATGACAGGAGAGTATGTCAAACTATATAGTATGTCTGAAATATCTGTTTAGGTGTTTTTATATTTTATTTGACAGTGACAGTAGGGATACAGTTAAATAAATGAGAAGTGGGATGTGTTCAGACCCACACAACAGCACCTCCCCAAACCACTGAACTATCCTAAGGTATCAGGCAGATCATATTTCAAATAATTATATTCCAAATCAGTCCACAATATCTTGAGCTTCACCAACATTTTTGCAGGCGAATTTACTTCTCCTGAGTTGAAACTGAAGGGTGGCCTTCTCTAAAGCCTTTCTGAAATTAGTAGTAAAGTCCCTTATATATATTTCTGTAGCTTTTCAGATAAATGGTGTTGACAAAATTCATTAAACATAAGATATTTCATAATGTTTCATGAATGTAGATCCCACTAATAATCACTTAGATGAAAGATAGATAGGGAACATGAAAAACATCACTGGATCGAGTACTATTTATGCACATTTAGGTGGCAGGAAAATACATTTTTCAGTGCGGCCCTAGGGGCACAATAACTTTGACACACTTGCTGTAGGGCAAAGCCAGAATTAACTTGCACAAATGAGAAATCTGTCATATATTGCACTGTGAAATAGTCATCTATGGCTAATGGGCAAAGCCATTGCATGCTAATGTCATTTAATAAGGTCTAATCAATCAGATGTGGTGATTTGGGTTATGTTACATGTCTCCCATTAGCCACAATGGCGGGAACACAAGTGGAGAAGGTGGTCATAATCGATGTTGTTGAAGTTAATGTCAAGAAGGTTACTTGATTAATGCTTCTTCTTACATCGTCAAATGTGCTGGACCTGACCTTTTGGCCTGAGGAAAGTGTGTTCTTTCAGCCAGCTCTTCGAAAGAAGACGGAAGACTCATTTAATCCAATTTCAAGTACCACATGTAAATGGCATTTGTCAGAGACACCTAAAAGAGAAGGAAATGGGCCACAAATCCTTAGGTAATTTTACTGAGATATGACTGTAGGCCTACATAGTTGAGGGCATTATGGATACTGTAAATCATGCTAGAGATAACAGACTGTGTTCCTTTAAGGATGTTACACTTTATATCAAATTGGTAAAATGGATTGGAAATTACGCTTGTTAAAACAGGAGTAGTGTACCGGCGATGTCCGAATCCATCGTAGAAGCTGCTTTTTTGACTGGAATTTGCCATGTCCATTTTTTTTTGTTTTCTACAAAACACATTGTGGCTACCACAAATTCCAGTCTAAGGAAAGCAGCAAATTAAATTTGTAACACATTTCAACATACAAAAAAAACATTAATGCTAATATCAGATATTTGTACTTTTTTTAACTGTAGTAGAGTCACAGAGGGTGTGCTCAGGAGGGCTTAGAAGGGAACCCAAAGGCCACTAATGGAGAAAAGTTTATTTGCAGATGTAGGGGCACCGGTCAGAAAGACAACCACTTCTACACACAGTCAATCAGGCCTTTATGGTTGAGTGGATTGACAGAATAAAAGGCATATGAAATGTGTGAGTGCGTGAGAAAGAAGATTATCATTGTCTGATCAGACCAAAATTGAACTAGTACAGGTCTGAATGCAAAGTGCTACATATGTCAAAAAACCATGTTACATGAGGATGCATTGCAGGGGCAGGAATTGAAAAACTGATCACGATTGAGGGAAGGTTGTACAGAGCAAACACTGAGAGTTCCATGAAAATCACCATCATTGTTGAGTTTGGTGAGCATTAGGGGAGTTAGCAGGTGGATAATGACATTTACGTGAAATTACTTGAGTATGTGTACAGGCCAGGAAGAGTAACTAGAAAATGACTGCTCCGGAAAGTATTCACGGCGCTTCAATATTTTTATAACATTTTTTATATCCATGTTGCAGCTTTATTGCAAAATTGAATTATTCTACACACAACACTTGTTTCCATGTTTTTTAAATCTATTAAAAATAAAAAATGAAAGAAATCACAAGGCATATGATTCTGTTAACCATTGTTTTCTTATCAGCCGACTCAATAGCCTGGGCTTCTCTCGCGAATCCCTCGACTGGTTCTCCAATTCTATCTCCGACAGGGTCCAGTGTGTTAAATCAGAGGGCCTGCTGTCGGGACACATGGCTCCATGCGGGTGCCGACTCAATTCTCTCTCTACATTAACACTAGAAGCGCCGGATGTGGGTCATTTGACGCAAAAACGCTTTAAAAAAGAAAATGCCGCACTCTCTAAACTTACAGAAATATCCTTTTATGAATGCTCCTAAATATGCATGCTATATTTTTTTCTTCTGTTAAAATATAGCAAATGTAAAGCTATTTTGCCTTTTTTCATCTGTATATCTTCTTGTCTGTCACCAGGTGGCACATAAAACATAGAAACTAAGGCGCATTATCTGCATATGAATATTGATGACCTAACGTGATCTTATCACACTTAAATTACCACACTGATTAATTTAAATTAAACCAAATACATTTTTGTAGAAAATATTGAGTCAACATTAATGACATGACAGGGATATCGTCCTGTGAAATGTACGGGACAAACTCATGTACGAATCACTGTCAAATAATAACCACTTTTTACATAAAGTCGGAAATTGCTCTTTGTGTTTATTGTGTTATGTAATAGGGCAAAAAATCCAACAGTAATGTGTTTTCTCTAGGCTAATGGCCTCCCGAAACCGTTGAGAGATATTGATAATGATATTGATCAACGCTTGTGCAATATGTCAACATACAATGTAGAAATCGAGCAAAAACAGAACATTATAAGGATCGGCAATCTATCCCTCTCTATGCCAGTGTTGGCACTCTCCCTGCCAGCGAAGAGAGGGGGATAATCAAGGACATTGAAGTCAACTGGGTTTTTGTTCGCACCTGTTTTCTGTTTGTTCGTTAGTACATGTATTTAGGTTTCCTCTGTTCAGTCTGTCAGTGTTGGGGCATTGTTTGAATGCACATATGCTTGCAGGTACGTTGGTTGTTTGGTGTCCTGTTTTAAAGTACGGTGGATCCATTTTTGCAGTGTCTTTCTAGTTTACATGTGAATAGGCGATCGAGGGAAACAGTTGAACTGGCCTTTCCAACGCTAACAGACTTGACTATGTGGGATAATGGCTTTTTCTTGATTCTTTGGCTGTGCATTTACGGTCGTTTAGAACTTCTTTGTCCCACACACACACATTAGACCGAAACAACGGGGCCATATTCAGATCATTCATGTCAACTCAACCATGTCTGCAATACTTATACATTTTTTTATAAAAAATGTTTTCAAATTATTTGTGTGTACTTACGGAACCATAAAGGCCTAAATATATGTGCTTGGCGTTTGAGCATATTTGTTGTGTGGCTGTTTGACCGTGATGGGACAAAATTATTTTATTCTCCACTTGACTGCACAATGTACATGTCACAATAAACACAGGAATACAGGAATAGTTTTTGTATTAGAGAAATTTTATAAAAATACTTTTTTAGTAACCTTATATTTGCTGTGCTGATCAGCCCTCACTCACTGAAAAACTGCCAGCTTTATTTGTGGGGGACGATGCATTACTTTCCTTCCCCACCCGACAAGGCAAAACTAATGATCACAGCTCAAACAGCAATTACAATTTGCATTGTTTAAAGCCATTGAAAATAGTTTCCCTCAAAAGCACACTAGTTATTTTAAATTAAACCAAATTAATTTACTTATCCTATGTGTGTACAGATATAGGCTATTTATCACCATGTGCGCGTCACGTAAATAAAATACTTTAGCCCGAATGCATTGAGGACAATAAATCAGACAGTTGGAGTTGACAGTGGCGCAACAAAAAGTAATTTTTGGGTTACAATTATTTTTTACAATTTATTATAGAATCCATTACTTCAGTGTTTTTATAATGTCCAATTGTCTTTCCTGTCAATATTTTCAACATTATTTCCAGATTAATTTGGTTTAAATTTATAATTACTAGAGTGGGAATGTGGTACCATAAAAGCCTAAATCTATGTGCACTTATTAAATAATAGTTGAGACTTTTAGGCCATCTATATTCATTTGCCAGGAGATTTTAACATTTTGGTTTCACTTCATCCGTCACTGTGATTTTACAACAGCCCGTTCCCTTCTGACGCAAAGATGAACAAGATGCGCCATCTACTGGTCATCGTGTGTCAGCAACATTCTCCATTTAAAGCATGCGTGGGTCAAATGACCCAAAACCGTGAAAGGGGTGGGTGTCAGTGCCTCGGCGCTTCTAGTGTTAACGAGGACACGTGCCTACTGACCACACTGTGGGAACGATCGGCCCTAAGGCCATCTAGCAGATCCCTCCTAAGGCCCCCTTGGTTGTGTTGCAGTCTGAGCGGCTGGTGATACCTGTCAGTTTCGGCTTCCCTCGGCCCTCCCAGTTGTCCCTTTCTTGCTGTATTTGACCAGGAGGATATTTAGAAAATGCAATTGATAGTTACTAAACTAAGCTATTATAAGGTCACCCAACACAGCCAGAAGAGGACTGGTAACGAACAGTGATTACGGAAACATAAACAAAAAAGCGATAAATAACAAGTTTCATGTGTCTGTGATCCAAATGAGCGTACGATGGTCGCACTATGGGCCGCACAATACAATACACACAGTAGAAGAACGACACTAGTTCTGATATTTCATTCGTGTTTTTATTGGTGGCATTTGTTAAAGCTAAATTAAGTGCTTGCTTCATAGATCCTGAAAGTAGCTGCTGTATTTTGCATCATATCATACAACTAAAACAGGTTAAAGTAATTGATTTGGATTACCTTGTTTCTTGTTGTTGTGTCCAGTGGCCGGTACCAGGTCTGCACAATGGCAGCCACCCGAGTCTTAGTAAAGGAGGTCCAGGAATGCAGGCCCTAAAATATTGTTCCAGATTAAAGTGGGGAAATACCATGCCTCTATTTTCACTGAGGGGTGGGGGGGTAAAGGTAATGAATACTGACCGGATATGTGATCATCTTTGCTAAAATAGGAGAATGTGTTCAGGAATAGAGAGGGACGTATACATGTAATACCCCAAATATTGATTTAAGGGGGTATGTGTCTCAAATGACCCCTAATCCAAGAAAATGGAGCTTGGCACGCCCTATATATATCGGTAGTGATGCCATTTTTTGGGTGTTGGCTTTTTAGAGGAAGGTTGCATTACCGTTACTTTGACCTCAGATATTTTAGTCTTTAGTTTTGGGATGGGCTGGTTGATGACTTGTTTGGTTTGGTGTACGATTCCATTTCTTTATGTAATAAACTTCTCACTATTCTGCAACCTACTCTGTGTCTCCCAATGCTTACCTGGTTATGGGAGAGAGGGTGTTTGATCTCACTAGCACGGCAGTTGGATCTCCACCATGCCAGGACGAGACAGAAAAAACAAAAGCGTGGCTCCTGGGGAGGGTGTGTATTCTAAATCTAATAAAAATAAGTTCCCGTCAGGTAAAAGCCAAACTCTTTAGCATGAAACACATTTGATGTAAGAATACGATGCTGTCTTAAGGCTACCACAGATATACTGAATATAATGATCGATATTAATGTTTCAGCCCTAACATCTGGAATCCTTGTCCACAGAGAGGATTTCGATTTTATTATATCTTATTACCCAAAAATCCCTTTTCTAATATCAATACGTGTAATGGTCATTCTGCAGGGTGCCATTGGCAACTAATTTACAAGTATATTTAACTATTCTGTGTATAAAATACTAGGTTTGAGGACATGCAGTCGATGTAAAACCGCTGAATCTTCAAATTATGCCCACAAAGTTATATTTGTTCTCCTAGTGGGGGTTCCTGTAAACAATGCCTGCATCACAGCGGTATGTATTGAGTGGCATTGAGTGGCATTGAGTGGCATTGAGTGGCATTGAGTGGCATTGCTATCCAGAGCCAAAATAGGAACAATACCTGAACTTATGTTTCTCTAACATGTTGTCCTGTGAGACATCTCTCGGCTGTAACCCCTGAAATCTATGAGTTCACAAATCGCTCCAGATGTCTTAAACAGATATGTCAACTACACACAAAATAAACATTTGCAACTTATTTCACTGCAAGTCAAATAACATTTAATGAGAGAAACAATATGTCTCAGTTTACCTGTCAACATGTAAAACTGTTTGGAGTCTCTTTATAAGAATTTTATACCCGTCTTGCAATTGTGTCTCATGACGTTCTGTTTCAAAGAGACATACTTCGTCTCGTCTGGAAAAAAGTGCTCCAGTTTTAATCCCGGATCTAAGGAATACAGCAAGTCTGTGTAAGCAATAGTAAGCTGCAGCAAATGAGGAAATGTGTAGATCAGAGAACAGCCTTGCCAGACAGGGGCCTTGCTCACACCATGTCTGTGACAAAGGATTTACAGTGAAGAAACAATTATGTCCTCTCCAACCTCAAACTCACTCACACTTTAATTTCTTTAATGCTAATTCACGGTTCTTTAGGTCTGTCTCGAAACTTAATTTTTTCTCGGAATGAGGAAATGTTGTCAGTTAAGGTCCACTCAAATAAATCCTTCATCTTTCTTAGTCAGTTTGAACAGGAGATGCAGAAGTGAACAGAAAAGCCCTTTTATTTGGCTAAATAGACCAATAAGCTACCACAACGAAATCAGCCCAGACAAAAACAAGGAATGCAAAAGGAGATATGCGCCGCTCTGGTCGAATCTGTGACACTCAAACATACAACACCTTGTGTTAGATAGCTTGGGCTCTGGGTTCCATCAGCTTGGGCTCTGGGTTCCATCAGCTTGGGCTCTGGGTTCCATCAGCTTGGGCTCTGGGTTCCATCAGCTTTCTAACGCACATTTACATTTTAAAATTAAACAGTTGGCCACTACTAAGGCAGCTACTTTTTTCAGTTTTGGACAATGCTTTTAAGTTAAAAAAATCTCAGTAAGGCAAAAAAGAGACAGAGGAATGAGCTCCCAAAGATTGGCCTGGTACCAACTGTCACTCTGTAGGTTGAGTGATGGAAACCAGTTGCAGAATCAAAACAAGGCGGGACAAAAGGGGGTGGTGCTCAATAAGCCAGCGCCGTTTACTGCTGCAGCGCTCTGTTGTGCATAATCCTTTGGAACAGTGCATTTAGATTTTTAAATTTTTTGTTTTCATTGCATGGTTTGTTCAATGAAATTCGACTTATACCCTAAAGATTGATGACTTAAAAATTATACTGATTCTCATTTGCATCGACGGAAAATCAGTGTAAAAAATAATTTGCATAATAATTTGAATCTATGGAAATATGTACTAGTAAATTATTTACTAATTCGTGTTTGTTTCAGTCCTGCGCCATGTTTGACTGTGTTTCCGTTGTTTGGTTGTTTTGTCTTTATGTTCTAGTCCGCGTGTCTGTTCTCTTGCTATTCACCCTCCCTGTCTGCTCGTTCCCTACATCTTGCTCGCCTGCACTTGGGCCTCCGGCTCTGACGCCGGTTCTGCTGGCATGTTAGCGTTTTGTGTTTTCTGAGAAATGTGTTTGCCACCCTTTTGTTTTTTAATTGTTTCTGGGCTTTCCTCCTATAAAATAAGATAATAATACAAATTGGAGCATTGCCCCTTGGTTCCATTACTGCCTTATCTGCCAAATGTGTGTCGGGGAAATTTTAGACTTTAATCGCTGAATTCGGACTTAAAGTAAGACGCACGAGAGTATGTTACAGTTGACACTTTTAACAGGTTTAATTGCAAGTAAGAAACCATTTCTCAAATACAGGTTTAAGCTTTTGCATTGATCAGATCAATCCCTATAGCAAGCTTAAAGAATAGGTTTGAGGAAAGTCTTCATCAGACAACAGGACAATAACCTGTGCTGGATCAGACTGACCTGATGAGGAGAACTTCTGCAGGGGTATTTAAAGGAATGAAGTTGCGCACACTCATTGACACACAGTATTGATGGAGAACAGATGTATCCTCAGAAGTAGGCAGGACAGTTTGATTTGCACAAGGGGGATGTCAAAACCTGACCACTGTGCCTCAAGCAGTATGAGTGGAGACCACATGTGGTCATCAGATAACCACCAGGTCATTGACTCAGGAACTTAAGGAGGAGGTCAACTATCTTTGTTGTTCTAAACAGACAAATGCCCATACAATTCCTAACAGCCAAGCCGGCACCGCAAAGTTACTTAGTGACACCTATTTCCTCCCCAGGACCCTTCTTGAGGTCATCAGATCAATACCCATGTGTCCCCTATCATAAAACTTAATTCCCGTGGAACAGAAGGTTTATCCTAAACATTCTTTCCTCTGTGCCTTTTGGCCTAAACAACATCTATAAGACTTACATGTTAATAAACTTCTTGAGTGATCATAAAATTCCATAACATGTGACATTAGTTAGTAATGATAATAAGGCAAAGTACATTCAGAATGTTATGTTTGGATATACATCTGGAAAAGAGGAGATTTTTTTGATTGTTGGGATGCTTCATACATCATGCATAGAAATGTATGTTTAAAGTGAAGATGTTTAATATAAACACTAATGTTTAAAAGTTTGGGGTCACTTAGAATTGTTCTATTATTATTATTCTTTTTTGGCCTTTGAAATAACTACAGTGATCAGAAATACGGTGTAGACATTGATAATAATGTAAAATACTAGTGTAACTGAAAATGGCTTACTTTTAAATAGATCATCTACATAGGCGTAGAGACGCATAATCAGCAACCATCACTGCTGTGATCCAATGGCACTTTGTGTTTGCTAAATGTTAATCATTTTATCAGTCTAATTGATTATTAGAAAAAAACTAGGGCCGTCAATTTATTTAAAAAAATTAAGTGATTAATCGCGATTAATCGCATTTTCCCCAAGTTGTTTGAAACAATGAAATAAATCAATTAACACAATGAAGTATATTTTAAATACATTATTTTATGATAGTCTCTCCTGTGAACAATACAGAATAGTCATTCTTATCAAATATAGCAACTTTATAAACAAAGTGTTGCAAGTTATATATTTAAACCCTGAAGGTTATCAAAAATACTGGATCATCTTGGCAATAGTCCAAATGAAATAAAACATTTTCAAAAACAAAATGACAAAGTGTAAGGTGAAACCATCAATGTCAAAGATAGATTATTTTAGAACGTAAGCCTATAGGCCAAAATAATTGCACTATATGTAAAGTTGCCAGATTAATTTTAAAGAAGTCTATAACAGCCTTTGTAATATGAATGACAAACAGAATGAAGTGAAATTAAGTTTGGTTATGTCGGGTTGGTTAGGGTCTCCATGAGAGTGACGTTCTCTGCTTTCTCCAGCAGGTTATGTCTCAAAACAATTGTTTTAGAGGGTAGATTGTATGATGGGGATCCCAATGCAATTGGAATGATTTATTTCAGTCCCTCGTCTTCTACTGTGTTTATCGGGCGGCAGTTTCTATCTATTTATCTAAAACATCGGTTAACGATTACTTGTTTGGTCAAAAGCCCGATTTGGCGCACATTACCTCAGTAACGCGGATTGGCGGATTGCAACATCAATAATGATCGGGTGTTTCTGTCCTATATACTCTCTAGTAACGTAAATAATGACCATGTGTTTGCTTTTATATGATAAACTAAAGACGAGCTGCTTCTATGGTATTTGAATTCGGAAACCGAAACCGAAACTTAATAAAGTGGTGCGTTAATTGCGTTAAATTATTTTAACGCGTTAAACATTTGAAATTAACGCATCAGATTAACGCGTTAAATATCCCAGCCCTAAAAAAAACATTTGCATTATGTAAGCACAGCTGGTAACTTTTAGAAAACCAGGCTTTCATTAGGCTAGCTGAGTATCTGGAGCATCATCATTTGTGGGTTCATTTACAGCCTCAAAATAGCCACAAATAACGTTTTCTCAAACTCATCTGTCTATACTTGATCTTGGATACGAAGGCTAACCTATGAGAGACATTGCCAAAAAATGTAAGATCTCAACACTGTATATAAAGAGGACTGGGAGGCCCCTGTGCACAACTGAGCAAGAGGACAAAATACATAAGTGTCTAGAAAAAAAACCTGTACCTGCAAAACATAGTCACAACGTCAGCAGACTGCCAAAAAGGGAAATATTAAGATAACAGAATACTGCCATTAGACCGAGGGAAATTATGAATAGCACGTTATGGACAGACACATTTAAGTTTGAGGTGTTTGGATCACAAAGGAGCACATTTGTGATATGCAGACTAAATGAAAAGATGCTAAAAGTGTTTGCTACCATCTGTTAGGAATAGTGGAAACAATGTGATGTTCTGGTGGTGCTTTAGTCATTGTAAAGTGGGAGATTTGTACAGGGTAAAAGGGATCTTAAAGAAGGAAGGCTATCACTCCATTTTGAAACTCCATGACTTACAATGTGGACGGCTCTTGATTACAACAGGAAAATGACCCAAAGCACAGCTCCAAACCATGGAAGGAATGTTTAGGGAATACGCAGTCAGCTGGTCAACATTCTACAATGGAGAAGCTGGTACAGTCACTGGATCCCAACCCCATTGAGCTGTTGTGGGAGCCGGGTTTACTGTATGGTGCGTAAGAAGTGTACAACAATCCAATGTAACTTGTGGGAGATGCTTTAGATTACCTGAACCAGTTAACAACTAGAATGCCATTGGTGTAGAAGGCTGCAATTACTGCAAGTGTAGGATTCTTTGATGAAAGCAAGTTTGAAGGACACAAATAATGTTTCAAATAAAAATAATTTTAACCATGTTAATAACAATATTATCTATTCATTTTGCTATATTTTATACTAAAACTTAGTTCATTTAAACTGAAAGTTTTCAGAATGAAAATAGCCAAGGTTTTCAAAAAACGGTTTTCACACAGCAAAAATAAGCAATATTACAGGTCTCACAAAAGGCAATTTTTCACAATTTCTCATGCCACTGATAGATATATATCAAGTATATTCTAGTGCTTCTTCAAAACACTGTTGAACAGGGGTCTCGAACAGGTCTTCAGCGAACAAAATCACATTAAAAAACTCAACAACTGATTCCATCTACCATCTATTCAACACACCATTGAAATTACCCTCCCCTGACTAGCCACCATTGAAAAAACAAACATAATATCTGCCAAATGTTCAGCATGTTTCTTGATCTTAAGTTGATCGTTCTACAAGGTTTCACATAAGAAGAATAACTGTATTTCACGCCCACACATTTTGTAGTTGCACATTTTATCTGAAAGGTGAAAACATGTTATTATCAAAATGTTTTTAAGTGGTGTTACCACGCCAAAAACTGATCTCAAGGCTCTCGTTTTCACACCATTGCTTCAAGGGTTACCTTCTTACATCAAAAGGAACATATTTTCCTTGTCACTTTGTGATACATTGCTTAATAAATAGAAAAAAGCACATGCCTCAATAGTGTAATCACAGCTGATGATGAAAATATATGTTGTCTTAGTCAGTAAATTTGTGTTTCACAGATACAAATACACCCACCCAGGTAAAAATACACCCACCCAATGCCCACTAGTGTAATCACAGCTAATTATGTGTCACTTTGAATATTACAACCTACTCTCCGAACTAACCTTGCAGACAAGAAGAGTTAGGGGGAGGGTATTATCACGTTCTTTAATGATGAACATCATCAATCTTGATGAGAGCATATAGGGGGAAAAGAGAAAGAGAAGGGTGTATAGAAATTAGACTAAAAGACAAACTGAAAATGTTGTTTTTTAAAGTGAGATTGTTCATTTTACAGGTCAAGCTTAAATGCACTTGTAAAACAAGTCAACATGTTAAAACCACCTTTTATGTGAGAAGAGTAATTGCTGTTTTACAGAGTGGAGATAAAAGGAAACATAAACATAATAAATATATAGACATATTGTTACGCGGTCATGCTGGAGCTGGAAGGAAGACACAGAATCATAATCTAATTTTAATAAAAAACAACAAACAAACTAACCACAGCACCTCAGGACACGAAAAAATGAACCACACAGACCAGGGTGAGAGGGAACCTATACACATACTGCTTAACTAAATGAGGGACAGGTGAGGTCAATTAAAGCATGACAGTCTGGGCTGTGTTAGTGATGCCCACCCCCAATAGAGGAAACCCACCAGACTTGTGACATAATGTACCAATGTAACAATTGATGACAAAAGAAACTTAATCTAACTTTCTGTGAAATCTTCCAGAAAGTATGCCATGTGTTTCCCCATAGCCTGTCCACAGGCTTTCACATTGGAGGCGTAGCATTTCTTCAAGCTGGGGTCTTCCTTTAGCTGCAGTGTCTCTTCCTTTTGCGATTCATGGGGAGTTGTTTCTCACCCTTAAATGTAGTGAACGAGCACACTGGCCCACTCGCTTTGCACAAATCGTGTCCTTTAATCCAACCCATGCGACGTGCTTGTGAACGCCTAACGGCACAGGCTGGAACAACGTCAGGATATGATTATGGGACAGATAACTAATGGGACCGGGAGGGTGGGTGTGAGGAGAAACCACAACTTCTGACCATACCACCTGCAATGTTGTTTCCCATAATAAATGTAACTCCTTTTACAGGTAAGGAGCCTTAAACCTTAAATTGCCCACTGACCTGCTTAGACTTAATATACATTGAATGCAAGAGTAGAGGTACATAGCCCATCTCGATACCCTGCAGTAAAACATTGTACCCACATGAGGATTTCTCCGACCAGGGCAACACGTCTTCCCGGATTACAGACTGCGACGCTCCGGTATCCCTCAGAATCCTAACCGGCACTGCCTCTCCACTGTCCTCTTGCAAAAAATCAGACCCTAAAAAATAAAATGCTTGTATGATGGGTCACTGGACACCTTAGCAACATAACTAGAAACAGTAGGTAAGGTTTGTATAAACCCCACTGGGGTAGGTGTCCTATGTGACACAGATGATGCAGCCTTGCTCTGTAATTTAGGACAATCACCAATCACATGTGCTTTTACATGAAAGTAATAACAAACCTGAAGAAGAGGATGGAAAGCGCCTGTTCTGCACGCTGGATCTCATCTCCGGAGGTCTGTATGCGGAGGATTGAATAAATGTGTTAAATCAAAGCCAGGACAGATGCCTGGGCCACAGTTGACACCTTTGGTTCATTTATATAAATTACCAGGCAGTCCGGAAGGCTATTTTTAAAAACCTATAGTAAACCAACTCACAAAGACAATCAAAGTCAGCAATCTGGGCAGGTTTTGAATAAGCAAATTCCATGTGACATTGAAACTTTTTCATGGCTCCTAAACTCGATATTCTTCTGGAACTTATTCATACGCCCGGCAGACGGCACCTTTAATGCACTTGTATTTTAGACTGGGATTTTACAACCGATGTGCATTGTATACATTTTTTATATTTTATTTAACCAGGTATGCCAATTGAGAACACTTTCTCATTTGCAACGACGACTTGAGGACAAGCTGGGGATTGAAGCCAGGACATTATACATACAAAGCATCAGTGTACCACAGATCCACACCAACAGCTCCAACTGCATAACGGACACATATTTCAGGCCACTGGAGAGACAACGCAATCCGTTCAAACACCCCAAAAAAGGGGGTCCACTTATGTCTCCCTGAATTTTGGAACCAGTGATATGAACGTACTAATGTGTAATGGGTGTAATGAGTGAAAGCTGAGGCGGTAAAACAGACATAGTTTAGGAATGGAGAAAGTTTGTTTTGCCTGAGCCAGCACTACCTTTTCCTCTGTCTCCAGCTTTTGTATCCGGCACTTTTCCTCTCATCTCCAACTGAAACTGATAATCTGCCTGCTTTTCCTTCTCCAGCTCCAGACTTTTACTCACGCACTTTGGAGAGACCTTTCAGGAAATGGGGCATATCGATACTCGGGGGCTAACTTTCCTCCCTGCCTCATCCTCTGAACCTGTGGGATAAGGATTACCTTTCCCACCACTCAGTGAAGCGGCCAAAAATGGAGCACAGGGAGGTGTCACCAGCAGATGGGGTGAAACTCATTGAATGCTCCCCACAGACTATACTGTATCACAATACTCTGTCTAACGTCTCTTTCGGCACTGTGTCAGCAAGACCTCAGACAGAGACGCAATAAAAAGTTGTACTAACGAGGATGCTATTTTTTCTTTAAAAACTGACACCCAAACAATAATAATAATAAGAAGGGTCGAACGAGTAACTCAAAGAAATGAAACAAGTCTTATTTATCTGTGCCGATCACGCTCCAAACTACCACACTATTCAATTTGCTACATGAACGAAAGGGTCCACCCACTCGTATCTAACCGAATGTTTTTAACAGTGGATACCTACGCCGTGTATGACCCTTCCCCCTAAGGGAAAATAAACACAAACGAAAATATCAGACAAGACAACGTACGGCAGTAAACAAGAACACAACACAACGATAACGACTAACAAAGAATTTCTCTCTGCTTCTACTATCGGCTTCTTTGGTTCTCGAGTCCTTTCAACAAACTCTTGCAAGTTTGGCCACTTCAAATGCTCGGTAGCCACGCCCCAATCATCATCACCTACTCCGAGGCACCAGTGAACAAACTCACTACTACAACACTACACCCAGACAATTAGGTGGAACGTAACACTTGCATACACTAGGCCCTCAGTGGAATTGATATGACACTTCTGCCCTAGAGGCACCCTAAAGGACTAGGGTTCCTGACAAAAGCGTGTTGATTTGCTAGTTCCCATGTAGTTCCAACATCTGAGTGGGTGGCATTTAAATGTTGCAAACAATGATTCTACATTGTAATGTAATTTGCTAAAAAGCTACTCAAGAGAAGCTAGGTTTCCATGTTTTAGTGGAATCTGTAGCTAACCCTATGTAGCATATTGCAATGATTTATCACCTATTATTATATTCAACTGCCATGAATTTTTGCATAACCTAAAACAAGAAAAATTAACAATAGAAGCACCGGAAGTGGGTCATTTGACCCATAGTCACATAAAAAATGTGTTTGCAGCACTCGATTAACTTACAGGAATCTCTGGGAACAATTTGTATAAAGTTGAAAATTGCTTTTATTAAAATTGGGGTTATTCATATTCTACATCGTTAACATGCTTAGAAAGGAGGAATGAGCTATATGAAATACAAATATATACAGAGATCTAAGCTAAATATCGCAATTGAATAGGGCATGATATCGACTTGTTGTATTTCTTTCAGATGTGCCACATTTTATGCGCATAAGTGGTCTGTGTGTGTGTGTGCTAGGACAAACGGGACACTAACAATGGTGGTTTTTGTATTGATGATTGAGTGAAAATAATAATTATAATAATAATCGGGATTCAAAAATACATAGAACACAAACCGCGGGGAGAGAGGATGGTCAAATGAGCAGTGACAACTCAAAGAAATGATATACAAAGTGCCATACTCACTCAGTACCGGCACCTGTGAATGAACACACACTCTACACAACACCCAGACAATTGCACGCAACGTAGCTTGCCCACCCCCATTAGAACAAGTCATCAGAAAACATAAACTTAGGTTTGTTTCTTATCTCCTTTAGTGATTGACATTAGTTCATTTCAAACTTGCTTCGAAAACACAGACAGAGTGAATTTACGAATGATGAAAGCTCTGTCATAAAATTATTTCATTATGTTTCCTGTCGCTTTTTTAAGTGAGTATACGGAAAACCTTAAGCTATCCTAGTGGGTATATGCGGCATTCGTCCACTGCACGTAGACTACACCACTCTGTGTGGGGCAAGGTGCACCCCTTTCCCACCGGCGAAAAGGAGACGTGGCAAAACTAATCATAGCTCAAAAAGCGAATACAATTTGCATTGTGTGTCTGCATTGAAAATTGTTTCCCTTGAAAGCACACTGATTATATAAATTAAACCAAATGAATTTACTTATACTATGTGTGTAAGTATAACATACATTTTTTCACCATGTGTGCGTCACATGAATGAAAATCTTACGCATTGAGCACAATAAATCAGACAGTTGGAGTTACAATATTGGTTAAAATGATTTTATTATTAAATAAATGTATTTTTTATTATATTTTATTTTCTCCAAAAAGGAGATTTTACAGTTAAAGGAAAAAAGTTTCAGATTCCACCATAAATGAACATGGTTGCCAATGGGACAATATTTCCATTTACATTTTGACTAATGTTCCCATATAAATAATAATTTGTTATCGTAAGTTTTCCTTCATATAATTGTGGATATACATGGTTTTGTTGACATGGATCACAATGAGCTGAGCTGAACCTGAAGTAAACATTTTACCATTCATACAATTGAAGCCAACAGAAAGCCATCGGCCATTACATTTTCTGAACCAATGTAACGACTTTACAGTTCGATAATGCAGTGCTTTTTATTGTAAATTTTACACTTGTGGGCTACAAATTCTACTTATATGCAAACTATAATATAGTTAACCATCATACTACAGGTTTAATGTCGGTAAGTCGACCAAGATCAATGGCCCTCAGGGTTCATACTTTTTATCGCAGAATTGAATAATGAAACAGCCATCTTGCAATCCAGTGCAGTATGTCCATATCATACAACAACCAGCAATGTGGTTCCAATGGCTGAAACGCTTACAGATCAAATATGCCAACCATTTAGCACAGGCATTCATGTCAGCTCGTGCAACCATTCCACTCCGTCACTGTGTGTGTATATTGGAAATGGTGTACCCTGTGCTGCACAGGGCAGGTAAACATTTGAATTCAGAACACATCATATTTGCTTCTGCTCTATTCCAAAATGCCACAGCACCTCAGGAGGTCACAGGGGGGCTATGATGCAAAGATCATTGCATATGAGTTTCCTTGCATCAATGAGATGGGGACCATCACTGTCGACAAACACTGCAATATACACCAAAGCACTTATACATGTATAAGGGCGAAACACTGACCTGGCAAGAAGATAATGGAACAATCAAATCGTCCAAATCGTTCAAATAAGTGTTACAGGTTGGAATATGTTACCTTTGTTGGTTTTCTAGTGCCTTGTGTGTGAAAGATGAACAAGTGAATGAAAGTGAATGATTTACGTAATTCAGGAGATTAAGCTTTTACAATGTTGAGGTTGAATGTGTCTTGGGATGATAAAGCAGTTATAGTTATTTTTTCCCAAAATTATTATAGGAATTATGAATGCAAATATGGCAATATTGTCCATAGCATACCTTAACATATTATTTTTTCCCAGGCCACAGCCTTTATTATTGTTGTTAACATGCATTGTGTACATCGTATACATTCTGTATGTCTTATATGTAAATGTTACTAGCAAATGTTTTCTTTAAAAAAGTTTTAGTGCCTTGAGCTGTAGGAATATTAATGTGAGCAGGAGATGAATTGTTGTTGCATCCTACATTTACCAGTCTATTAACATGCTCTACCACCAGATATCTGTGAATCTGTGTTTTCCTAAGAAAAAAAATGAAGTTACTGTGCTACATATGTGCTCTCTTTGGCTGGCCTTTAATTGGAAAATGTAATAATCTGTCAACAAATGTATTGTTGCAATGTTCTAAAGCATAGCAGCTCTGATTAAAAAACACTGGCAGATTCTGTTATCAGAGTCAACTCATAACCTGTTACAACAGTAGGCTAAATAACAGTGTTTTATCTAATGATTTTCACTAGTGATTGTCCAACTTCTTAAAAACATATAGGAAATAACTTACATCAATCTTTCTTTAGAGATAAAAACATTCATTAATCAATTTATAATTATACTCACCAGTGGGACCACCGCTTTCTGAACTTATGTTTTTAACCAAAATTCAGATTTCTATGAGATATGTTTGGCTAAGTTGTGAGACAAATGAGCCACTCTGCATTTCTAATATAGACAGCAAAGTGAACCGAAACACACTGCGAACTGCTGTAACAGTTTAAGAACAACTAGTTGTACTGATTGGTTGTGGTATTATAATATGGTTAGACCATTTTATGGTTTGATATATTTTTAGGCAGAACAAAGTGTGCTCTGTGAATTTATGGCAACTAATGTGCTTAAGTCGAGGTGGTCTGATTGCATTTACACTGCATTTACACTGATCAAAAACACAATGCAAGCTCATCCATCTCTAATAGTGGTCAGGACAAGCTGCTTACAATCGGATGACTATGTGCATTTAGACCTGGCTCTGAAATGCATTTCTTCTCATGCAAATTGATGTGTGCACATTTCACATTTGAAATACAATGTATAAATGGGGTCTTAGGCAGTAGGACAAATGACAGTGAGAGGTCACCAACAAAACACACTGAACCTTTTGATTGGCTCAAAAGTGCCACTTCTTTGAAATAATTCATTGAATGGCACTCAGAGGGGAGGAAGCTCTTTTAAAGCCAAATCTTCTGCATCATTTAACAGGGTAACGACAGGACTTTTATGATGTCTTTATTTAATGCGACCTTGAAAAGTTGTTGAGGAATGTCTAGACTGTGAGTGAGGCAGCAGGTTTTACAATTGAAGGAGAGTGTCATTTCCAATTTCAGTAGATAAATAGGAGTAGTGTGATTAATATTACATTTCTGTTTATTTTTTTCACTTTAAAAAACATGAAAAGAATACAACCCCAATTCCGAATAAGTTGGGAAAGTAAAAAAAAAAGCATCATGACCCAAAGGTGTACTGCAGAAAGAATCATGCGCAGACATTTCTCTTGTGTATTTTATATATACTCAAAACAAACCAACAAAAACTAATGGAAAACCTATACTTGAATTAAATGAAAATGCGCATAAGGTGACTTTAGGTTCCGCAATGCCCTCCTAGCCCACTAGATGTCCTCAGTAGGCTATATAAATATATATACAAAAAAACTAAACTTTAATTAAATGAAAATGCTCATAAAAGGCGACTTACTAAAACATTCAAAAACAGATTACTTTACTGGAACATTACTGGAACACTCATCTACACGGACACGTAACATCAAACAATGAACTGCACTGTGTAACAAGACCCAGTGACTTAAATATCATATCTCATCACCAAAATCCAAACCTGCTATGCCCAATCTAATCACCAAATGATAAACTATGCCCATTAGGTGCTGCAATGTCCTACAAAAAAAAGTTGGGACAGTCACTGTGTAACGTCAACTTTTCTTTAAATAACACCCATTAAGTGTTTGGGAACAGACAACCCCATTTGGTTAAGTTTCGCAAGCGGATTCTCCCCCATTCATCCGTTATGCATTTCTTCAGCAACGCAACTGTACAGGGCATTTGTTGCCTTATTTTGAGCTTTATATTGTGCCACACAACTTAATCGAAGACAGGTTAGGACTGCAGAGGGGCCATGCTAGCACGCCATACTCGTAATCCATGCAGAATGTGGTTTGGCGTTGTCCTGCTGGAAAATGCAGGGACGTCCCTGGAAAACACAAAGTCTGGATGGCAGCATATGTTGCTCCAAAATGTGGTTTGGTGCCCTCACAGAGGTACAAGTTACCAATGCATTGGGCACTGACACACCCCCATACTGTGACATATGCTGCCTTTTGGACCTGACGCTGATAACTGCTTGGATGGTTCTTTTTCCTTTTTGGTCCAAAAACTATTTGAAATGTTGACTCATCAGATCACAAACCACTTTTCTACTGTGCTACTGTCCATTTCAGATGCGTTTGAGCCCAGGGAAGTCAGCGTCATTTCAGGACAGTGTTGATGTATGGCTTCTGCTTTGCATAGTAAAGCCTTAACTTGCATCTGTGGATGCAGCAGCAAATGGTGTTAACTGATAGAGGTTCACAAATGCATTCCCAAGCCCACGTCAGGAGATCTATTAAAGACACATGACGCATTAACGTTTTTAAGACAGGGACGTTTGATGGATCGGACGTTTGATGGATTATCACGCACATTCAAAAGTGTTTTTTCGGCCTTGTCCCTCACGAGATTTCACCGGATTCCTTGAAACATTTAATTATATTGTGCAGTGTAGAAGGTGAAATGCTGATTTTTTGGAGGCTCCTTATAGTTTATGATTTCATACTATTTATGGGATTGCCTCTCCGGTTTCAGATCAACTTCTTAATTCAACTTCTCACATCGCTATTAGTCCCTTTTGCATGCATCAATTAGAAAATAAACATTTACCTTCAAAGAAATATGCAGTTGATTAGAAGTCAAAGAACATTCACAAGTCAGTCCTTTTTGTTTTTATTAGCAGTTTCCATACCATTCCAACTTTTTCGGAATTGCCGTTGTAATAGTTCATGAAATTACTAAAGAAAACCAAAATCCATGTTATGCCCAGGCACACACACCTATACTGATCTGGACAAAAAAGACTTTTCCCACAAACATCTCAACTGTCACACGTGTGGTGGTGCAGAGGAATCAGGCGCAGGCATAATCTTGTTCCATGGTTTTTAATGAATGGAAACAACATAAACACTGTTTTGAAATCAGTGCCCTTACATTTATCAAAATTTTCAACAGCTACGTGGAGGATAATGACAAAAACAGCAACAATGAACCACACCCAGAGGAAGCAGAAGAACAACATATATACACTTACTGATTCATTATTGAGACCTGGTGTGAATGATATGGATGACGTGACACAAGACATGTAGAAAGTAGAAAGAGAGTTCATAAATGAGATAGAAACCGGGAAACACGGGATGAAGACATGTGGCCTTCACCTTACCATTACATGTACTTTAAAGAAACATCGCTCAATTTAGATAGCATCACACTGACTGAGTATTTCAGGTCCCAGGGGATCCGAAGAGGTCTCCTTATTCAGAATGTGTATGCACTTGTATAACACATTATGCATTACAAATCCTTCTTCATCCTTCATCTACATACCAATGAAAATATGCAAAAGATTAACATCAGTAAATTGGAGGTCGAGTCTGTGTTAAAGACAGGCCATCTTATAAATCTGGCTCCAGATCTGACTCCAAACAAGATATCTACAGGGAAAAAGTACGCCAAAATGGGGTGTCATTAATAACGCAACTACATCGCTACACCAGGCAAAGACAACGCAGAGGTGTTGACTTAGAATAGGGAGAATGAACACGTCATCACTAAAACAGCGGAACAAGAATCTAATCTTCAACCTGTCAAAAACCTTATGCATGTGTTCTTAATAAAGGTTTGGCCTATGTCTATGCTACTTGTATTTGCCAATTTTAAGATAACACTATAGATGTTTAAATTATATAGATCTATCAAGCATCAATTCACTGCAACGTGAAATTAATTCAGTCTCCGGCATCATCACTGATAACATTTTGATAATAGATGCTTTTATTCATAATTTTATTTCCGCAAACAATATATTTCATTTGTTAGCTAGGTCATCCCAATTTAAGTGTAATCTGGATTTGGGTGAAGAAAATCTGTTGGCTGATTCTGAGAATGTCTGTTTCGAGTTTACTTTCAGAAAATTCTTTAGTAAGGAAGTCCTTGATGCCCTATTACCTTTAGACTCAAATATTTATGGAAATCTGTGTATGTTTTGCCTCTTCATTAGGGGAGGTGATAGTGGTGACCTCAACAATCGCCCAATTTCAAGGCTTCCTTGTCTAAAGATTCTTAAATCATTGATACATGTGCTGATTTGCTACTTCCTGGCTGAGAAATGTATTTTAAATGCAAATCTATCTAATTTTAGACCTCAGCATAGCCCTATTACTGCCTCTACACTCGTTATGAATGATCTTGTAAATGCCCTGGATGCTAAATTAACTTGTGCCGCATTTTTCATTGAAATGTCTAATGCCTTTGACACTGTTGTGAAGAAATTCTCATAAAGAGGCCTTTGTCCTGCTGCATGTTCTTGATTTCATAACTACCTTGCCGACCAAACGCAAACAATTGTGCTGGATGGAGTTAGGTCAGAGAGTCTTGACGTAAACATAGGTGTTCCTCAGGGATCCATCCTAGTACCATTTTTTTGTTGTGCATTTTACCTTTATGCTGACAATACTATTCTATATGTCTGTGCTCCAACAATCAATGCTGTAATGACCAGTTTACAGTCGGATTTTAACAATGTGCAGGTAGAACTTAAAAAATTACAGCTGTGTTGTTAGTAAAATGTCATCAGATGACTTTACCGGACATACAGCCTCACTCTTTGGATGGTTCCGGGTCCCTTAATATTAATACCTTGAGGCTTGGATTGACAGTAGTGATGTGCGATACCACTTAATTCCTATTTGATCCGATACCAAGTAATACCCAGGCTGGTATTGCCGATACCAATACCACTACTTTTTAAGTATTTTATTTGTAGTGTGATGTGACAACTATATTTGGAGGATTATAGGGGCCAGAACGAAATAAATAAATGCATACATAATTAAATAATTGAATAGCAAAATACTTGGCTAAAAAAATAATTATATAATACAAAGCTTAAATATTTCCTGGGCACGCTTGCAAATGAGACCTCGGTCTCAATGTGTCTCCCTGGATAAATAAAAAATAAATACTTCTGCAGAAAAGACAAGTTTATAATACCCCTTTTGTATCCTCACAACAAACAACTCGTAAGAGTCACAAGTAACTTCTGCCCCTGATCAACAATGCTGCTATTCACACGTTTTGCAATCTGGTGGACATTGACAATCTCTCACAGCCATCTAAACAGAGACTTCGCTAACAGCCATCTAAACAGAGTCTTCGCTAACAGCCATCTAAACAGAGACTTCGCTAACAGACATCTAAACAGAGACTTCGCTAACAGCCATCTAAACAGAGACTTTGCTAACAGCCATCTAAACAGAGACTTCGCTAACAGCCATCTAAACAGAGATTTTGCTAACAGACATCTATAAAGAGATGTTACTATATGTAACCTGACACAAGACGTATGTTCGCGCGAAATGAAAGGATGGATTGCTGCGGAGCTCTGCGTCCTCCGTCAAAAACAGAAACTGTGCGGATCAGATCCGAAGGTCTGCGCCTGGCGGAACTTGGACGCAGTCGTTACGCAGTCGGTGGAAATCGACACATTGACTTTAATGGAAACTGAATGACTCCGCCAACGTTTCGGAAATTGGGGGTTACTGTTCCTCAGACCTTATAGGTTTTGCTTCACGTTAGTGTGAAGTATTGAGGGTGCGTTTATATTCCAGTAAGTTATAGCAAGTATAGCAGAGTTCCTAAATGCGTTCTCAATACAGCAACTTACAATTGCTAAGTATTAGGAATGATCGTTGGTTACGTCAATGTTATTATGTGTATAATAGATATACTTTATTGACTTGTGTAGTAAGTCGATGTCTAGACAACTTTGTTAAGGATGTACGTATGCAAATTTACAATCCGTGAGTTCAGTGGCCTATGGGTACATTACTTGGAGTTTACCTACAAGTGACGCAGTTGTTAATTGGGATCAAACATACTACATCAAAATGATCAACCAAATTATCTTACATAGATATTAGAAGGTATGTTCCACTCCTTTAAATGGTGTTCATTGGTCTGGCTTTATCCTTGAGGGAATTCACTAGAGTAATTAACACATGCCGTATCAGAAGTTCATGGATTATCAGAGTGTGATCTGTAAATATATACATTGTCTAATGGATATAATTCGTAATAATAATGTGTATAACTTTAGTAGACCAAACATCCCTATTGTGAGATGAATGTTATTGTATGTGTTAATTGTTTTTGTTTATGGCTAGAACCACACACAACATACAAACTATTGTGGTGATTAATAAAGGGCATCAACATAAACAACTAACTGTTCACGTTTAACAAGCATCTTTTTTTAATAACTACAGTGTAAAAAGACACTGGCCCTCATTCATGAAAAGTTTAAAAAAAATATCTCACGTCCAATCGGGGGAAGAGATGTATGACCAATACTGCCTTACAATACTGTTCCACCTCATCGGAATAGGCGCAGATGTAAAAACATTGATACATACAGACGCGGGCGCAATAATTTGCTGCACCTGTTCTCATTTACATACATACATACATACATAATTAATGTGTGTACAATGATCTTCAACCTATAAACCGACAGCTTTTAGAATAAATTATAGACTGGATGGTATTAGTGTGGTCATTGAATACTCTTTTGCATCTCAGCCCAGAGTCATGGTCCTTTAACAGAGGAAGCTCTGACATTATTAGGATAACTGCTTGACCCACAATCTATGGTTTATTTATACTCTCTAGTCAATGTATGACCAATTAGCTAATCAAGATGCCACTAAAATGTTAATGGTCAGACATGATCTCTTAGCATGTTGATATTATAGGCATGAGTGACTTAAGAAACTCAGGAAAAGCAAATGTATTTGTCTAGCACAATACATAGACAAAGATAATTCAAATCTTACAAACAAACAAAAATACAAGAAGGAAATTAGATATAAATACTACATTAATGAGGCAGTGATACATTATTTAACATTGTGGCATGTTTGTATGTGTTATATTACTTTTCATCTTATTTCATGTTACGTATTTTTATAATGCCAGCGCCCTACGACTCTACAGCCGAGCGGCCATCGACGTGGGCGTGGCGGCGGCCATCGACGTGGGCGTGGCGGCGGCCATCGACGTGGGCGTGGCGGCGCCATCGACGTGGGCGTGGCGGCGGCCATCGAGGTAGGCGTGGCGGCGGCCATCGAGGAACAAAGGGGACACGCTGGGACCTCACAATACGTGTGACATGAATTAATGCGAAGCAAGGAGTGAATTGCTCGCAACCCTTTTATCTCCCCACTAAGTGACATAGATTACCAACAGCTGTGAAGACGTGAACAAGAAAGTAAACACAGCAAGTGAAACAATAACACGGAAGTGAGTCACCGAAATAGAAGTGTAGCTACGCCCCCGCACCTATCCTGACACATAGACAGCCCCATATCCCGAAAAGTACCTCTAGGTCACCATAAAGGAAATAATGATTTATTTAAACTTATTAAACTTAAACGTATTACTTTCATCACCTTCCCAGTTGTTCAAATTTATACATACACTGAATTTGTATTTGGTAGAATTGCCTCAAAATTGTTTAACTTGGGTCAAGTGTTTTGGGTAATCTTTAAGCTGGGGGAATTTTGGTCCATTTGTCCTGACAGACCTAGTGTAACTGAGTCAGACTTGTAGGCATTTTCGATTCTGCAGACAAAGGCTTGAGGCCAGGGCTTTTAATGGCCACTCCAATTCCTTGACCTTGTGGTCCATAAGCAATGTTGGAAGTAGGCTTAGGGTCATTGTCCATTTGGAAAACCCATTTTCAAGTAAGCTGTATCTTCCTGACTGATGTCTTGAGATGTTGTTTCGATATTTCCGCATGTTCTTCCTTGCTTGTGATGCCATCTATTATGTGAAGTGCACAAGTCCCTCCCTCTTGCAGCAAAGCACCCCCACAACATGAAGTTGTCACCTGCAAACTCTGACCCATGCGTATGCACAGAAACAGGTGAAATGAGAAATGGCGACATCGTCGGCAGATGGATGAAATACATGAAACTGTGTGAAAATGCAGAACATTGTGTAAAATAAATCGAAATATTTCCAGCCATTAATAATATGAAGAATTTACAAAGCCATTCTTACAACAGCCTACACAAACAATTGTTTGATCGATCTGAAATGGGGATTTCCAACAATTGGTCTGCACTTCATTATCAACGCCTCCAGCCAACAACATAAAACACTCTTTCAAGACTTGGAAATCAGGAGAACTTTGAGTCAAGTGTCAGCAAGGCTAGACTGGACTAAGTGCAGGGAAATGAGGCACTCAATTTTCCTGCCAAATTATTTTCTCAATGGCCAATGGCAACGCCCCTAGCCCAAATGCTTTGAGCCACAGTCCAGTCAAAATGATATCCACGACACATTTAATGTAAACTCAGGTGATCAGATGGCACTATGGAAGTGTATTATTGTTGTTGGGAAAGAATCCCACCCATTAAAAATAAATTCTTGCTGCATATTTTATTTTCCCTTTTCCCAGAAACCTGCTACTATTGAAGAGAATTATAATTAAGCACAGGTTCTCTCAGGCATATGTCCCAGTGTCCCTTGTGCATACCTACCTGCCAGCTCATACATGAGTCTTCCCAAGTCAGGCATCGCTGGGTGCACTGTCTTGAGTGGCACTGACAGATCAGCATCTAAGTCAGCTGTTCCACAGCTACCATATAAATCAATTGAACAAACTTGGGAGGCCTGTCACACAGAGAGATGCAGGGTGACTCCTTAACTTATACTGCGACATGATGTTACTGATGTGTAAGAGGCTATTTGTGCCTGGTATTTTGGCAAATAGCTTGGGTTGGGTTTGATGTCAATGAAAAGTTATCCTGATAAACCAACTTTGACTAATCTTGGAATCTGTTAGATGTAGACTTGAGTGGATGAAGGAATTTCTATGACAGGAAGTTGGAAAGCGAGAGAGAACTTTATTTACAAAGTGAGATTTGAAAAGCAAAGCTTACATTTTGGCAATATTTTCTCTAAGCAATCAGTATCAGGACTTGTGTACATGGCAAATTGGTTTGCACAGAAGTATGGCCATACCATGCATAATAATGAGGTACTAAAATATCTCATTTTCATTTATGAGATGTGTTTGTGAATGAAACCTAAAGCAATATGACATATGCAGATATTTGGACCTATTGGAGTTTTACTGTCCTCATAGTTCTATCCAGTAAGCAATAAATCATTGCTGACCTAAATTACTTAAAAAAAAATTCATCCGGAAACCTTTATTAGTGTTTCAACAGTTCACTGTGAGATAAAATGGCCCAATAAAGCCCATTTTTGCAAGGATTTTTGCAAGGTAGTACAGGCCCCCAGGCCACAACTTATGATGCAAATGAAATGCAAATCGGCCTCATGGTGGCGCTGTTATAAGCCCCCAAAATTGGCAAATTTGGAAGCATGCAAGTCTATAGGTCAAAATTTAACAAAATGGCAGCAGGTCATAAAACAACAAGTGGAAATCTAGTTAAAAGTGGCCCATTTTCACATAGCTATCCCCTAAATCTATCTGTCTGTCTGTTAACCCATAATAGAAAATGTCATCACTTTAGATGGGGTTGCTCCACATAAGTGGAACAAGTACAATTGTAACATTCTGTTGAAACACGGCCAATGCTGCTTGCAGCTTTAATTCCTAGATATTTTTCTGTCCTAAAACCTTCTTTATTTTCAATTTAAATTCTATATGTAATTAATGAACAAAATGGATCCACAGGACAACGAGTCAGTCTTCTGGACTAAGCGCAAAATGCCACCCTGCAAATAAAAGGTGATTGTTAAAATTAGCCAGCCAATTTGCCTCCCAAACGGCAAATTTAAAATATATATTTTTTTAGAGCCGTGACAAAGTTTGCAAATCTCTTGGCTTGTGTGGGTTGGTCGGGTGGGCAGTTTAAGAATACTGTTCTTTGATAGTGGGCTTTGAGATGCTGATGAGAGTAGCAGTGCCCAGCAGAACTGAGCCTTCATCACAAATGTCACATGACCATGGGTTGCTCTACCTGACCATCTGAGAGCAGCCCCATCACAGACATGAGGACGCTAAGGTTGGTCAGGCTCAGTGGTTGTAACCACAAGAATGAGGATTTAAGATGAACCAGTCCAGCAGTTCCATAATTTTGAAGAAGCTTTTATGGGTACATTTCAATACCTTTCTAACTTTTTCTATCACCAGTTAGGAAGGTCCTGGAATAGCATACAATAGTTCTTCTTTAACGTGTCTTAAAGCACATTGAGTCTATGTAAATCATATGAAATGTGGTATACAAATAAACTTGACTTGACTTTAGTAATCCTGTGTTTGCTGGGAAATTCCCTATTGTTAGGTTTTGGTGAAACATAGACTTTCTTCCGAGACTGTGCGCACATTGGACCAAGAATGGTCATTTACACATGTAATATATTAACATAATAATGTAGGTAGCCTGAAGGTAACTGAGACTGATGTTAATTATGTATTGTAGGAAGTATGAATATATTTTCTTATGAAAACTGTTCCAGTCATTGACTATGACAAGTCATACAGACATGTGGTCACAAAGAAAAAGTAGAAAGGTGCAATGGTATGACCTTTTCTGAGCGGAGAGAAGCAAGAAAGGGCATGCATATCATTTCTATTTATGGACAATATTGTGTAAAATATTAGAAAGTATTTACCTATGTGTGACTGATGCTGTGTTCAATGCTGTGAACTTGATGCATTTCAAGGTGTTTTATGCTAGTATTCAGTTGGATAATTATTACATTTAAATTGTGTTTAACAATTAGCAATTGACTAACGTCTTCAAGACCCCCATGAGACTTGGTGACAGGTAGTGCATGTGCCATTTAATACCCAGCCCTTAACATGTTTGATACAGGCTGAACATCATCTCTAGCCTATACGAGGGCAATGTGAAGTTAGATTGTCACCAGTAAAATCCT
The DNA here is from genome assembly GCA_029465975.1 of Dallia pectoralis. NCBI lineage: Eukaryota > Metazoa > Chordata > Actinopteri > Esociformes > Umbridae > Dallia > Dallia pectoralis. The sequence continues at coordinate 6,206,142 of CM055731.1, forward strand.
CTCAGATCTCTACAAGTGTGCAGGCTGTCTGGTTTAGGGATTGGTTTGGGATTGGTCCTCTATTGTCAAAGACACTATGTGCGCAACATGGTTTCCTCATTAGGATCCATTTGGTATAAAGATAAGAAGACTTCAACCTAAACTGCAGTGACCCTTAAACTAGAATATGTTGTGCAATGACCATTCTATAAATCTTAGTCTCAGCCTAGCAGTTGAGACACGCTTGAGAAAGTCTCCTGAAGTGAGATTATATATACACAGTACCTAAAAAAAATGTATGCAGTATGTACCCGCTCAGAACTTATTTGCTACACCCGGTTCAATGAGCTGTTTAAATCAGTTCTGTGCCTTTGTGGGAGTGCTTGAAATGGAATTTATGCAATGCCCTTTGGGTGGTGTGGTGGGTTGGCGTGTGTGCAGGTCGGGGTGGGCGGTGGGGTGTAGTTTGAGGATACTGTTCTCTGATAGTGGGCTTTGTGCTGATGGGAGTAGCTGTGCCCTGCAGATGAATCAATTACATGAAGGTTGGAAACAAATAGTGAAAAAGTTGGGCTTAATGCTTCGAATGATAATGAACAAACATCTATAAATATATCGATTAATTAATGCATTGTAAATTAATAGTGCACATTAAACTGGTGAAGTTGTGCCATGTGTAATAATTGTGTGTCATACCCAGGTGTCGATATGTACACTGATGAGCCAAAACATATTGACCACTCACATGTGAAGCTAATAACGTTGATCATAACGTAACAAGGTCAGGTGTCAAGGGTAGATTAAATGGTAAGTTGGTAGTTCTCATAGCCAATGTGTTGGATGCTGGAGACACGGGCAGGAGTAGAGACTATGACGAGGGACCAAGGCCAAATTGTCATGGCCAGACAACTGGGTCAGCGCATCTCTCAAACACCATGGCTTGTTGGGTGATACCAGTCAGTAGTGGTGAATACCTACTGACAATGGTGCCAGGAGGGACACCACAAATCGAACAACGGGGTGTTGGGAGCCATATGCTCATTGATGCACGAGCGCAATGATGGCTTGTGGTGAATGTGCAATGAAGGCTAGGCTATCTGGTCCAAACCAACAGAATGTCTACTGTGGCTTAAGTCGCAGAACATTTTAATGATGGCTTGTGGTGAATGTGCAATGAAGGCTAGGCTATCTGGTCCAAACCAACAGAATGTCTACTGTGGCTTAAGTCGCAGAACATTTTAATGATGGCTTGTGGTGAATGTGCAATGAAGGCTTGTGGTGAATGTGCAATGAAGGCTTGTGGTGAATGTGCAATGAATGCTAGGCTATCTGGTCCAAACCAACAGAATGTCTACTGTGGCTTAAGTCGCAGAACATTTTAATGATGGCTTGTGGTGAATGTGCAATGAAGGCTAGGCTATCTGGTCCAAACCAACAGAATGTCTACTGTGGCTTAAGTCACAGAACATTTTAATGATGGCCACGGGAAGAATGTGCCACAACACAGTGCATGGCACCCCGCTGTGCATGGCACCCCACTGTGCATGGCGCTGCGTAGCCGCAGACCAGTTAGAGTGCCCATGAAGACCCCTGTTCACTATCGAAAGCGCCCGGGGAAGTGATGGCGCCAGAATACACTGTGGGAAAACAAAAGTGAAAAGAAAATGTGATGTGAGATCAATGTACTGCTGGGAAACTCTGGGTCAGGGCGTTCGAGTGGAAATGAGTCAATTACCACCAAACTAAACATTGTTGCCGAACAGGTACACCACTTTATGCCATGTTATTCCCTGATGGCAGTGACCTCTTGGCAGTGTGCCACATGCACACATTGTTCGAGAATGGTTTGAGGAACATGATGACGGTGGTAGCCTGGCCTCCAAATTCCCCCGATCCCAAGTCTGATCCATGTCTTCACCTCACCACTTACATTTCTTGAAGAATGTTCTGCTGTCTTTGTGCTAGACACAACAGGACAACCGCAGGTCTCTTGTAGAGTACAAGCTTCAGTAGGACTGCACTGTTTGGGCGGTATGTGGAAAAACAACAACGTATTAGGCAAAGGTAATATTGTTTTGGCTGATCAGTGTACATACTCTGTATTCATGTAACAACAGTTTAATTGTATCCCCATAAAAGGGGGTTCATGACAAATATCTTACATTTGTTGAAGTTCATTAATCAATTCAAGTAATTATTGGATTCTCTCACTACATATGTCCCAGCTGTAACGATCAGAGGTTTGTCCCTCCCTCTGTCCCTCTCTATGTTTGTCCTGGCACTCCCCCTGCCAGCGGAGAGAGGGAAAATCATGGACAATCCTGTGCACCAGTATTGAGTTTCACACCTGCTCTGTGTTAGTTCGTTAGTGTTTGTATATATTTTGGTCTGTGTCAGTTTGTCAGTGTCGGGTCATCGTTTAAGGTACGTGGGGTTTCTGTTTCATGTCTGTTTGTGTTTCCGTATTGTGTACAAGTACCTACTCTTCACTTGTTCATGTGCTTAATTCATGGGAGTTTGATCATGTTCTATGTATGTCAGTTTCTTCCAGTTCTTTGTGTGGTCTTCGTATGCCCGTTTGTTTACACTTGTTAGTTTTTGGTTCTTCTGTTTAGTTTCTTCTGTTATCGGTTCAGGTGAATATCCTGTTTGATTTGTGGTTTTGTTCTTTGTTTAAGTTTCCAGTTCCGGTACTTTTTTTGCCTGTCCTGGACGTAATAAATACATTTAAAGGATTCTCTGCGCTTGGGTCTGCTTCCTGACATCTGCCAAGGGCAGATCGTTACATAATGACCCGACCCAAGAGGAAGAACCAGCAGAGGAGAAGGGGCGACGTGGGCGTTGTCCGGAGAGGACCTACTCAGCCTCCAACACCATTTGCTCCAGCGGCGACATGGATACCCGCTGACTATGTTGCAATGCAGTATTGGGAAGAGATGCTCCGCTCGGAGTCAGCAGAGGAGTCTGATGAGGGGGAGTTCCTGGAGGGGGAGTATCGCTGGGACCCCTACACCCTCCAGCTGGTACCCGCATTACCTCCAGCGTTCCAGTCTGCCGCCCCGCAGCACGAGATGGCTGCCGCCCCGCAGCACGAGATGGCTGCCGCCCCGCAGCACGAGATGGCTGCCGCCCCGCAGCACGAGATGGCTGCCGCCCCGCCGCTCGAGATGGCTGCCGCCCCGCCGCTCGAGATGGCTGCCGCCCCGCAGCACGAGATGGCTGCCGCCCCGCAGCACGAGATGGCTGCCGCCCCGCAGCACGAGATGGCTGCCGCCCCGCATCTCGAGATGGCTGCCGCCCCGTCCCCCCAGGGACCGGTCTGTCCGGTGTCTCTCAGGACTGTGCCGCCGACGAACCCCCCCGGCCTTGGAGAGGGCTCTACGGGAGGACCTGGGGGTGTTTGCGGACTTTCTGGCCTGGGTACAAGAGGAGGCGGTGATGGTCGACGAGAGGAGGTGGTAGCACGGGGAGTTCTTCAGGTGGAGGAATGAGGACCTCTACCGTAAGCTCCTGGACTACCTGAGGTCACAACTTCTCCGCCGTGCACCACACCTTCGCCCAGTCTCAGAGCACCCTTCAGTTTCCCTGCCTGAGCCAGTTTCCCTGCCTGAGCCAGTTTCCCTGCCTGAGCCAGTTTCCCTGCCTGAGCCAGTTTCCCTGCCAGAGCCAGTTTCCCTGCCTGAGCCAGTTTCCCTGCCTGAGCCAGTCCCCGTCTCCCCGCCAGTCCCCGTCTCCCCGCCAGTCCCCGTCTCCCCGCCAGTCCCCGTCTCCCCGCCAGTGCCCGTCTCCCCGCCAGTGCCCGTCTCCCCGCCAGTGCCCGTCTCCCCGCCAGTGCCCGTCTCCCCGCCAGTGCCCGTCTCCCCGCCAGTGCCCGTCTCCCCGCCAGTGCCCGTCTCCCCGCCAGTGCCCGTCTCCCCGCCAGTGCCCGTCTCCCCGCCAGTGCCCGTCTCCCCGCCAGTGCCCGTCTCCCCGCCAGTGCCCGTCTCCCCGCCAGTGCCCGTCTCCCCGCCAGTGCCCGTCTCCCCGCCAGTGCCCGTCTCCCCGCCAGTGCCCGTCTCCCCGCCAGTGCCAGTCTCCCCGCCAGTGCCCGTCTCCCCGCCAGTGCCCGTCTCCCCGCCAGTGCCCGTCTCCCCGCCAGTGCCCGTCTCCCCGCCAGTGCCCGTCTCCCCGCCAGTCCCCGTCTCCCCGCCAGTCCCCGCCAGTCCCCGTCTCCCCGCCAGTGCCAGTCCCCGTCTCCCCGCCAGTCCCCGCCAGTGCCAGTCCCCGCCAGTCCCCGTCTCCCCGCCAGTCCCCGTCTCCCCGCCAGTGCCAGTCCCCGTCTCCCTGCCAGTGCCAGTCCCCGTGTCTGTCCCAGTCCCCGAGCTCACTCCTGACCACGAGCTCACTCCTGACCACGAGCTCACTCCTGACCACGAGAGCCCTACAACCTCCTTGTCAGAGTCTGTTCCCCCGTTGGAGTCAGCTCCCCAGTCCGGTTCCGTCCCCCAGTCCACACCAGCCTTGGAACCCGTCACCCAGTCCAAGACTGTTCCCGGTCCTAAGACCATTCTCGGACCTAAAACTGTTCCCGGGCCTAGGCCTGTTTCCTGTCCTCCGGCAGGGTCTCCTGAACCGTGTCTCTCACCATGCCCGCCTGAACCGTGTCCACCGGCACGGCCGCCTGACCCGTCTCCTCCGGCACGCCCGCCTGACCCGCCCCCGCCGGCACACCCTCCGGACCCGCCCCCGCCGGCACGCCCTCCGGACCCGCCCCCGCCGGCACGCCCTCCGGACCCGCCCCCGCCGGCAAGCCCTCCGGACCCGCCCCTGCCGGCAAGCCCTCCGGACCCCTTTGTTTAAGTTTCCTGTTCTGGTGCCTGTTTTGCCTGTCCTGGATGTAATAAATACATTTAAAGGATTCTCTGCGCTTGGGTCTGCTTCTTGACATCTGCCAAGGGCAGATCGTTACACCAGCAAAAACACTAAATAGGATAACCACAATTAATGATTGTACCCGTAATATACTTTGTATGTGAAAATGACATTTTCAGGTTATAAAATAATCTTTTCCTAACATCTCCATATCCAGCTCATTGGCTTGTGCTTTGTCATGAAGTATTATGTGTGGATTTATAAGGAGAAAATATAGCTAATCTATTTGAGATGTGGGGAAAGTTAAGGTGTCTGAATACTCCAAATACACTGTGAATATCCAATGAGTTCGGCTAAAATATAGAGAAAAGAAAGTTTCATAATTATAATGTGTTTAATCAAGAAATGTAAATATTGTTGGAATGCTCATCATTATGGCCTGCCTGCAAAAAGTCTCCATACAAATAGGATGGCACCTAACAGGGTGGAACATGTTGTTAGAAAATAAATTTAATGAATGACTCTTTGTATTTATTGCTACTTTTATAATACATTGATGTTTTATGTGAAATTACAAATGTTGTTTTACTTTCCACCATTATGCTTCATTCCACCCATGTAGGATTTTTTTAAATTGTATGTTTAGTGTTAGTACAAAAAGTAGCTTACTATTACTTTTGTTTCTCTAAGTTGTAGAAATAATAGTTTAGAAGATGCGATGGAATAAAGACAGATGAATACAAACATTGTTACCACTTTCAGATAGTAAATTCTATGCCACTTTCGACAGGGGTAACAATGACCCAGCCATACCATTGGAGCTCGCCCCAGACGCCACCCCCCTCTGTCTGTCTCCTGTCCTTAGCAGAGTGAACGCACACAAGGCTGTTGGTCCTGATGGTGTCCCTACCACAGTAGCTGGTCTGATCAGGGACAACGGGGAGGAAGGCTGCAGAGAGGAGGTCAAGCACCTAGTGGCTCGGTGCGGAGATAACAAACTGGACATCAATGCCAAGAAAACAAAATAACTGGTTGTCGATGACATGGCAAGCGCTGTTAGCGGAGAGCCTGTGGCATTATCAGGGACCCCTCACACCTGAACCATAAACTGTTAGTGGAGAGCCTGTGGCATTATCAGGGACCCCTCACACCTGAGACATAAACTGTTAGTGGAGAGCGTGTGGCATTATCAGGGACCCCTCACACCAGAGCCATAAACTGTTAGTGGAGAGTCTGTGGCATTATCAGGGACCCCTCACACCCGAGCCATAAACTGTTAGTGGAGAGTGTGTGGCATTATCAGGGACCCCTCACAACCGAACCATAAACAGTTAGTGGAGAGCCTGTGGCATTATCAGGGGCCCCTCACACCCGAACCATAAACTGTTAGTGGAGAGCCTGTGGCATTATCAGGGACCCCTCACACCCGAACTATAAACTGTTAGTGGAGAGCCTGTGGCATTATCAGGGACCCCTCACACCTGAGACATAAACTGTTAGTGGAGAGCCTGTGGCATTATCAGGGACCCCTCACACCCGAACCATAAACTGTTAGTGGAGAGCCTGTGGCATTATCAGGGGCCCCTCACACCCGAACCATAAACTGTTAGTGGAGAGTGTGTGGCATTATCAGGGACCCCTCACACCCGAACCATAAACTGTTAGTGGAGAGCCTGTGGCATTATCAGGGGCCCCTCACACCCGAACCATAAACTGTTAGTGGAGAGCCTGTGGCATTATCAGGGGCCCCTCACACCCGAACCATAAACTGTTAGTGGAGAGCCTGTGGCATTATCAGGGGCCCCTCACACCCGAACCATAAACTGTTAGTGGAGAGCCTGTGGCATTATCAGGGGCCCCTCAGACCTGAACCATAAACTGTTTGCCCCACTTGCCCATCTGCTGTATACGTGCTGAACTCTCAAAAAGCATTTGGTAACCTAGCATACACTCTGCTTCTTTATTTTATTTGGCATTTGCAGAATACGTACTGTTGTACCCCCATTGCTACCTCTTGCCTACACACTGCTAGCCTATTTATTATATTTGCCGTTTGCACAATACTTACTATCCATTTACTACTTTCACAGATGTTTTCCACTTGTATTGCCCTCTGCACATTTGCAATTTGCTACATTGTTACCAACTGAATACCTGCACATTTACTTATCCATGTCAATTGCACATCCTTACATTGTACTCCATCTCATTTGACTCATACATCGTCTCATTGACACACTGACCTGCATATATTTTTGCCATTCTGGTTGGATGCAAACTGCATTCTGTTGTAATATACCTGTACTGTTTCAATGACAATGAAGCTGAAAGAGGTGGGTACAGGTAGGTAGGTTTGTGCAGGAGAATATACCAATCTTAATAATGTAATATCTCTAATCTGACTCCATGTATCATGACCAGAACTGTGGACCCAAATGCAGACACAGAGGCAGAGACCAAGGTAATGTCCAACCAGAATTTATTAAACAGTAATCTGGCATCGTAGTAAATGCTGGCAGGGTTCGGTACACAATGGTCAGATGCCTGGAGGTACATTGGCGAAGGCTGGTTAGTAGTCGCGGACAAGCAGAGTTCAGTACAAAGTGGTCAGATGACTGGAGGTACATTGGCAAAGGCTGGTTGGTGGTCGAGGGCAGGCAATGTTCAAGGCGGATAGTAGCAGAATACAAGGGGTCAGGCAGGCTCGGGGTCAGGAACAGAAACGGTCAAACACTGGGAACAGAGAAGCAAAACAGATAGCACAGAACAGGCTAACGCTGGAAACGAGAGTACAAGACGAATATTCTGGCAACAGGTAACAGTAAACACTGACATATAAAGCCCAGGGAATAATCAGTACATGGGGATCACCTGGTGGAAAAGGGGCGGAGACAATGACATGCCAGGTGAGACAGATCAGGGCGGGACACTCCATATTGTTTTTAAATATATCTGCAAGTGTAAATGACCATAATATAATGGGAGGATTTAGTAAAGGTAGCTAACCTTCCAACACAAACATAGCATTATAAGGGCATGTGTATCTCTGCCTACGCGAAGTCTCAATGCTTCTGTTCAGTCAAGTACTGAGTCTATTGATGTTGTACCAATCCGAAAATCAAGAATGTCCAGTCTGGTCACTTTAACTTACGTATGTGTGTGCACTAAGTAATGATAAGCGACCATATTGTTTATTGCATACTGTACATTGAAATGACATGTTCCTGGGTTTACACACAATGTTTAGAAATCCAGGACTCAGAGAGTCAAGTATTGATGCTTAGACTTTCACTTGGTAGCTGCACACACACAAGTATTGATACAGGTTCCCAATTCATTCACCAGAGTTATTGAAGATAAACAAAGAATGCCGTAGTAATAATAATAATGAATTACATTTATATAGCGCTTTTTCTGGGTACTGAATGTGCTTTACATGGAAGGGGGAATCTCCTCAACCACCACCAATGTGCAGCATCCACCTGGATGATGGGACGGCAGCCATATTGCACCAGAACGCACACCACACACCAGCTTACTGGTGGAGAGGAGATGGTGATGAAGCCAATTAGTGTATATATGGGGATGATTAGGTGACCATGATCGACAGAGGACAAGGGGCAAATTTGGCCAGGATGCCAAAATAAGTAATGCAATTTTTTCCAAAGATACAATACAAATACAATACAAAAATAGTTATTTATACCAGCAATATTTAATAGTACCACCTAAGCTACATTGTTCAGATATGGTTTGAGGAAACATTAACCTGTAAACATTTACTTGTACACATTTACCTGTAAACCTTACACAACATGTACAGCATTGAAACCTATTGAAGAGTGTGCCCTTTTATGGGACCCACATGTGTTGACCAAACAACAGTGTAGTTAATAAACAAATAAACAAATTGATTTGTTTGTCTTTACACCAGGTTTGTCTAAGCGGATGGGGCTACCTTGCCTTTATCTTTGCTTCCACCATGGATAGTTGAAAGGAAAGTTGCAGGTGGTTGCAGCCTAAAGCAAGGACCGTCTGCTTCCATGTTGTATTTGCAGAGGAATATAGTATATTTAAAGCAGAACAGCAATCTCATGATGCCCCTTCAATCATAGGTTTGAAAGACTACATAAGTGACCACAGATTTGAACCCAATGGAACATGGACCTCGTATCCACATTCGTTTTTAAGAACAATGTTTTTGGACAACCTGCCCTTTTTACTACTGTGGAAATAGGACCAATGTTCTCCTTAGATTTTATTACACACACACACACACACACGCAAATATATTGGTCATATAGACTAGATGTTTATGCAATACAACATTAGAAGCATAAGTACCTTAAGCCAGGGCAGCCTTAGTAGCCTATAGTTGGTTTATAGCCATATGCTAAGCTAAACAGTCTAATAATGTATTCATAGAGGTCTGCGTCTGGCACTTGGCAGATACCTCCCCATTAGCATCAGTATTTGGAAGGACCACAGGGTGTAATTTCTAATTACAATTCGAGTGACAGACAGGCTAATTGGCAGCGCTCATGAACAGCCCCATAATGGCTGTTGATAGCCATTAAATTCCACAGGACATGTTTGAAAAAGGGTTTCCATAGGTATGGATATGAAGGAGGCTGCATACAGTAATATGGATGATTCAGCGTCCCCCCATCTCCCTCATTACAGCTACATGAAGTGAGTAGATATTGGAGATGGGCTACGTGTTAATGATGCTAGATAATGGGAAAGCGGAATATCCTCCAAAAGATTTGCAAACAAACATAATATATGATTTTAAGCGTGCGGTAATTCCAGGTTCATACTGACCTCATACATGACCTTATGGATGCATATATGTCGTTGGAGTTTAATGTAATTTTATACACATTTCATGTTTCATGTGGTGTAGAGATTTCAAAATGTGCTTGTATATATTAACACATACAAGGAATATGACAGAAAGTCCTTTTTACTGTAGTAAAATGTATGGCGGACACGCTTTGTGCAGATAAAAAATGCTGCAGCTACGGGTCAGAACAAATTCCTTGTATGTGTTAACTTGGCAATAAACCTGATTCTGAAATATACAGACAAAAGCTTGTTTAAGCAGGTCCCTGTGCAGGTAGTTTTCTCAATTCAATCTGGATCAAATGATTAAACCATGCAGGTGTACTAATACACAGGTAGTAGATATATATTTGTAATGCACAAGCATCAGCACCCTCCACACTCTCGTGTTCACCCCCTCACACACCCTTATTTAAAAAAAGACATCAGTGTTGGGGAGCGCCAATGCAACAGTTGTGTTTGTGTGGTGATTATGTTAAGCAGTATAATTCACAACGGTCCTCGTAAGTCTCCGGCTCCTAACGAACCCAATATCGTCGCCGTGCCACCAGGCTCCTCTGAAAGAAGTCTTCTACTGTGAAATCATATGCACAGTAAAGCCAGAGCTATTATCCTGCATCTTAAGACACACAAAAGACCACCGGGCCCTGATGTCCATAACGACAGTGACAAAACAACTCTGTTTACATTTTGCAAAAAAATGCATTCATCAAGTTTCAGTGGGAAGATTAGCAAAAACAATGCGTTTGAGTATAGATTCCACATGTTTGTTTATAGCTCTTTCAAGGATGTTGGTTGCATTGCATTGTGTTTCTCCAAGATGCCTGGTGTGTGGCAGCGCCAACAACTCACTTGCAGTTTCCTAAATTGTACCAGAATCCACGGGTGGTTCAAAGTTGTGCAGTATATAGTATGCAGTTCACATTAGGCATGACTTTTTTTTAATACTGGCAAACATATGACAGTCATGTTTACATTTATGGCAACCTTATCCACTGCGGTACGTACATTCCTACACCCCCCGCCCCTTTGGATATAATAATCTATAAATATAGAACGTCATGATGCGCATTTTGAACCATGTATCATTTAGCTAGCCATTAGACAGAAATCATTGCTGGATCTCGAGTGGTGTGGTGGTCTACGTTTTTACAGACACACCAGATCGCCCTTCACGCCAATGACAAAAAACATAGATCACCTGAGAATCCGAGTGCTGCTCATCTTTCCTTATCTGACTCTGTTTCCTCACAGTCTGAATGAAGCCAGATGATTGTTGTGGTCCATGGATACCTACCGCTGATACTTACTGCTCCCTCTCCACTGGCTGTACTCTTTGTAATATTGTTGTCATCTATGTTTCACCAGGTTCTCTGGATGACTTAATCAGCAAGTTCCTAATATTACCTGGGAATCAATCTAACGGTGTCTACCCTCCATTCATCTCTTTCAGCCGTAACCTTTGCCACTATTGTCCCTCAACAAGGCAGGCAAGCGGATAGTGTTCAAAAGATGCTGTCTGTCAACTGATATAACTGCAAACCCCCTCTAGACCGTTGATCGGTGCTCACTCCTTTATCTTTGTCCGCACTTCAACCTTGCCCACTCAGCCCTTAAACAGATGTTCATGTGCCACAATCTTTGTTCTTCCCTTACTACTGTCTTATATCCTGTCTCCTCACCATCTGTTCACTCCTCCATTGTGCCTATATGTTCTTTCATTGAACCACTTTCCTTTCTCTATTTTTTTATGCTCGCTCCTATCTGTGTTATGCATTTTGCGCACCTGGCATATACGTGTGGCGTCTACTCCAAGATATCTCGTAAAAACTGCTTTTTGGCAGTTCTAGTACACCAGTGTTTTCAGCCTGGTCAGGTCCGACAGAGGGTTAATGGTGGCGGGGTGAGGTGGGACTTCTCATGCGCTTCTCTGTTGACAGTGCTGCACTCATTGTGGGTTTGGAGAAATTGGCATCTCCTGCCAATGCAGACATTTAATGCTCAGAACTCCACTTGAAAGGTGCACTGCCACTGTTTTTCCAAATGAGATTCAAGTGATTTTCTGTTGGTCTGTTGATTGCTTTGATTGGTTGCTCCTCTGTTCGCGCACAAGCCCAACAAGCTGTTTCCAGAGGGTGTCCGTCTACCTAACACACCTCTGGGAAGCATGTGGGAATGGTTGAAGCAATGCCAGGTTGGTGGGCCCTGTTCCAGTCTTTATCTTGTGGACGCCTTTGTTCTTGGCGGTGGCATAAGCCTCGCTATCCCACCTGTCCTCTTTCCTTCTTCCCTTCCTTTTGTGTTCGACGACTGGCAGTGTCTGCACAGCCCTGCCCATTATCCGGGTTCCCCCGGGGTTCATGAGTCTTACGGTCGGCACATTTGTAACTCCAAAGATTTTAATGTCTGGACTGCATTTTACAGATGTGCCATTTGCGAGCGATCCACATATTTGTGAGATGCAGTATCCTTGTCAGCATGACGATGGATATTAGGGAGAGCTTTTTTGCTGAAAGCCAAACAGGTTAGAGTTAAAACACTGTACCTTTTTATATTTTTGTTCTGTATACCATGGGTAAGATCTGTTCTACGGCATGACGCATTACTGATTTCCATGGTTCTGAACTTAGCCAATGTATGTCGAATATTGTAAAGTATATGAAAAGATTAAGAATTTTTTTATAGATTAGAAGTGTTCGTTTTTAGCGGTTGCATAGTATAAAATTATGCTCATAAGTATAAAAATTGTTATTTCATAGGTGCTATAAGGCATCCAAACTCTATACTATATTGTCCACCTTAAACTGCGCATACTTTACATGATTTTAACAGAAATTTGATATCCACATCAGATTTCTGTAATTGCAGGTAAATTCTAATGCTGTACGCTCTGACCCAGACCTTTCCTTGTAATGAGTGGGGGAAATAAGTGAAATTATGGGTTGTCCGTCCTCCCAATCTAATGGATTGCGTACGATGCAATTTCTGGAATATCTGGAAATCGCAAGATAGGAAAGGTTCCGAACAGGTCACAAGGTGAAAAAATGGTGTAATTTGAGACCATCGGTCACAGAGAATACAAGATTATACAAACTGTTTGCAAACTTTGAGTTTCTCTGCAAAGTTAACATTCCAGTAGTGGTGTAATGAAATGTAAAGCCATATCAGCTTATATCCAGTGATAAGGCTTGTCAGAGGACTCTACCCCAAGGCACTTAATAAACTCCGCTTGGCTGATGCTTTCAAATTTGACACTGTCTTCTTTTTTGTGACTTCTTCTATCAGCTGAAATCTGTTGTGGAACAGATGAATGTTTGGGGCTTTTCAGGCTAACCTAATATATGGGGATTTTGGTAGACTGGACCTTTCAATCTCAGTGTTATAAACAAATTGTGTGGGCAGCATCCGGCACAAATCTAAAACGTTAGAGCCAACCAAACACAGTACTGAAACAATAGCGATTCATGGCACTCACTAAAACGTTGCCAAAAGCATTCTTGAAGATAAGAGAACATTTTATGTACAATTCCCAATAATGGCCTTGCCTCATTGCATCAACCCCACACAATCATGTTCCCGTGTTCTCGTGTGTTTCCTGCTTTCTCCTGTTCCCGGTGTCTGTCTTGTGTCCCTGTGTTTTGTGGCAATGACATCAGTGGCATGGCTCCGAACTAATCACATAACTCTACATGCCAGCTCCCACCCGTGTTGCAAGCTGCACACCTGATTCCATTCCTGACTCCTTACTACATACCCTCTCTGCCCGCCATGCTACTCATTCATCAGCCTATTCACCTGACAGTTTGTCATCGGCCTCGGCATCCTCTCCAGGACATCTATTCATTCCTTGTACCCAATAAATACCCCCGGGCATGACGCACTGTGGCCTTACCGCCTTGTCTTCGTTCTTTTGAGTCCTAGCCTTTGTCAGACACCAGATGTGGAAGAGATCAAAATGCGTGTAAGAGATAGAGACTTGCTCTAGCAAATCTTGCCAAGCTAAAATAAATAATTGCATTAAGATGTAAGTTGTCATGACAAATAGCTCTTTGCACTATCCAAACATATTTATTTTGTGGTTTATAAAAGCTTCGTAAAGGGAGAACAAAAATACACATTGGTAACACATTTTTATTGACTTATTATCTTGATCACAGAATAAAAGTATATCTGTTAATTGAGTGCAAATTGTTTCGAGTGGTCAAAATTGTCATCAAGATATAATTATTGTATAAAAAAATCTGTGTGCTGTAAGGGTTGTTGAAGCTCTCCCTCTCTCGGTCCCTAGTTGAGACCCCTCCGTCAACCGAGAGAGGGAGATGATTGATAGGTGATTGGACTGATTACTGGCACCTGTTTCTCATGTTCACCTGTTCCGTGTCAATAATCAGTGTCTGTGTATTTAAGTTCTTCGTTTTGGGTTTGTGGGTGTTGGGCATTGTTTGTACGTAATGGTTTTCATCCGTGTAGAGGTTTTCTTGTTTTATTGTCTCGTGTACCAGTCCGTGTTTGTTCGTGTCTTTTATTAAAAAGAACGATATCATTTATAAGAGCTCTCTGCGTTTGCGTCCTACATTCCTGCTACCTGCTACACCATACCCCGGATTCATTACAGAATGCCCAACCGAAAGCCAAGGATGCAGCGGAGAGATCTCTGGGGTTTTCTCCCCCCAGAGAGATCAACGTCCGAGATCCCGGATAAATTTTTTCGGCGAGCGATTCGACGTGGGCCACCTCTTCCTCCCAACCCATCAGCCCCCCCGGCTATCCGGATTCGGCGGGGGCTTTACACCAGGGAGCAGGAGGAGGACGAAGAGCCCATGGAGTTTAACTATCGCTCTGATCGCCGAGCAATACGGCGAGGACCGTCGCTCCCTCCTCGACCGCCAGCTAAATCAGGTCGGTGGGACGAATTAATTTCAAAGACTGCCGTACCGCAGCTCCCACCCACCCTCCCCGTTAAAACAGAGGAACTATCTTCGAAGGACATTGCACGGAACTTTTATCTGTTAGGGGGATATATGGATAAGGACGGACTGCCCGTTCTGCCGGAATCCTTATACTCGGTGCTATTCGAGACCAGGCTGTCTCCCGTTCCGCCCGAGGCTGGGTCTCACTTTTGCTCCGAGGCCAGTCTGTCGGGCAGCCCTGAGCCTGGGTCTCCTATGTCCCGTGGCCCATGTTCCGTTGTTCCGGCTCTATCCCCTATACGGATCTCAGTTCCCGAGTGTGTCCTAGCCCCTGTACCTGTCTTAACCCCTGTACCTGTCTTAACCCCTGTACCTGTCTTAACCCCTGTACCTGGCTTAACCCCTGTACCCGTTCTAGCCCCTGTACCCGTTCTAGCCCCTGTACCCGTTCTAGCCCCTGTACCTGTTGTAGTCCCAGAACCTGTCCCCATGTGCAAACCCGTCCTTGTCTCTCCGTTTGTTCATGACCCGGTCCCAGTCTCCGCCCCCATCCTAGTCCTATCCCCAGAGCACTCTCTAGTCCCAGACACTACTCCCGTCCTAGTCCAAGCCCTAAGTCCCAGTCTGGTCCCAGTCCCCGTCCCTGTCCTAGCTCCGACTTCCGTTCCTCGCTCGACCTCCGCCCTTTGCTCCGCCCCCGCTTTTGTTCCTTCACCCGTCGCCGTCCATGTTCCGTGTCCTAGTCTCGTCCTGGTCCCCAGTTCTTGTCCTGTCCGTAGATCCGTCCCTGGTCCTGTTCGTCCTTCTGTGTCTAGTCCCGTCTGTGTGCTAGATCCTGTTCCCGTCCGTATCACTCTCTCCTTTCCAGTCCGTGTCTTTAAATCTGTGTCCATTCCCGTGTCAGTGTCTATCCCCGTGTCAGTGTTCGTCCCCTTACCCGTGTCTCTCCCCTTACCCGAGCCGGTCCCAGAGCCTGATCCAGGTCCGCCAGAGCCTGATCCAGGTCCGCCAGAGCCTGATCCAGAGCCTGCTCCTGACCCGTCCAGGCCTCCACGGCCTCCTGACCCGTCCAGGCCTCCACGGTCTCCTGACCCGTCCAGGCCTCCACGGCCTCCTGACCCGTCCAAGCCTCCACGGCCTCCTGACCAGCCTCCGTCCGTCTGTCCCTCGGCTCCGCCTTCTCCCGTCCGGCCTCCCGACCCTTGTATTAAGGACTTGTTTCTCCCTAGGGGAGGGGGGTTGGGTGTTGTATTATACGCCTCAGGAGCTGCGTAGAGAGGGGGGGGATTATGTAAGGGTTGTTGAAGCTCTCCCTCTCTCGGTCCCTAGTTGAGACCCCTCCGTCAACCGAGAGAGGGAGATGATTGATAGGTGATTGGACTGATTACTGGCACCTGTTTCTCATGTTCACCTGTTCCGTGTCAATAATCAGTGTCTGTGTATTTAAGTTCTTCGTTTTGGGTTTGTGGGTGTTGGGCATTGTTTGTACGTAATGGTTTTCATCCGTGTAGAGGTTTTCTTGTTTTATTGTCTCGTGTACCAGTCCGTGTTTGTTCGTGTCTTTTATTAAAAAGAACGATATCATTTATAAGAGCTCTCTGCGTTTGCGTCCTACATTCCTGCTACCTGCTACACCATACCCCGGATTCATTACATGTGCCACAAAATCTTATGAACACAATCCAATGATTGTACCGAATCTTCTAATGAAGTTTACTTTTTAAAGTTACTCTGATTATTTGGGAACCTAATTGGTTATCCATGACATTGTGGTTCACCAGGGTTGGAATATGAAAAGATAGACTGGCTAAACTCTTAATGACCCATTAACATAGGAAAGGCTAGAGAATGCACACGTGAAATGAAAAAGTAGGTTGTTGACCTTCACAAAACCAGGTAAAGGCTATAAAAAGGCAGCTACATGCCTGAAAATATCCTTCTTCAGAATTAGGGCAATTATTAAGAAATATGAAATAGCTAGAGCAGCGATGAAACTACTTGGAAGGGGACATGTATTTTGCCACTACGCACAGTGGGGAGTATGGCACAAGTGGCAAGAATACAGTGGATATAAAAAAGTCTACACACCCCTTAAAAAGACAGATTCTTTATGTGACACACTTTTTCCACCTTTAATGTGACCTATAACGTGAACAATTAAATAGAAAAACCAACTGAAATCTTTGACGGGGAAAAATTATTATTGATTATTAATTAATTATTATAGTACTCAGTCTATTTGGGTAGTAGTCTATTAGGATGGCACATCTTGACTTGCCAATATTTGCCCACTCTCTTTGCAAAAGCGCTCCAAATCTGTCAGATTGCGAGGACATCTCCTGTGCACAGCCCTCTCCAGATAACCCCACATATTTTCAAATAGATTCAGGTCTGGGCTCTGGCTGGGCCATTCCAATACGTTAATCTTTCTTTGGTGAAGTCATGCTTTTGTGGATTTGGATGAGTGCTTTGGGTCGTTGTCGTGCTAATAGGTGAACTTCCTCTTCAGCCTGAAGGTTTTGTGCCAAAATTGCCTGGTATTTGGAACTGTTCATAATTCCCTCCACCCTGACTAAGGCCCCCGGTTAACAGTGGGTATGGTGTTCTTTGGGTGATGTGCAGTGTTGTTTTTGCACCAAACATACCTTTTGGAGTGATGGCCAGGCGTCTCCGAGCTTATTTTGGGTAGGAACCACCTATGCGCCTACCAGGGCCGGGTCTGCCGTCATCCCATAGAGATGGCAAGAGGACAGACCAGCCCTTATTTGGGGGGAGCTTACAGTGTGTTCCGAGAGGAACGTGGGAGGAACACCCATGGCCCTGGTGCCGCAACAACTGCCATCCACTGCTCATGCTCAGGGGCTGCAGCCAGGGCCAGCAAGAGCCCTGGGGCTGCAGTCACAAACCCAGCGTCAGCCTATCCTTGACCCCTTCCAGCCACCTACATTAAGAACTCAGAGACCTCCAAAGGGATTGGAGCACCAGTCCTCAGAGATGGTTGGTAGGTGATGTAGGGTGTGGCTGGATCTGCCAGGACTGGGTCCCACCTACGACGTCCCAGAGCTGGTTCCTGTGGTCCACATCCCTGAGGTGGTCCCCCTCTTCAACGTGCCGGTGCTGGGCCCCAACACCAGTAGTCCTGTGCCGGTCCACGCATGTGGTGTCATGGAGCAAGTCCCCCCTGTGTGCCTCGAGGAATGGCCCCTGCCTCCTCCACCCTAAAGCCTGGATTAGTTTCCCCTGCCTCCTCCACCCGAAAGCCTTGGGTAGTTTCCCCTGCCTCCTCCGCCCTAAAGCCTGGAGTAGTTTCCCCTGCCTCCTCCACCCTAAAGCCTGGAGTAGTTTCCCCTGCCTCCTCCACCCTAAAGCCTGGAGTAGTTTCCCCTGCCTCCTCCACCCTAAAGCCTGGAGTAGTTTCCCTTGCCTCCACTCGAAAGCCTGTAGGCGTTTCCTCTGGCTCCTCCACCTGAGATCCTGGAGGAGTGTCTCCTGCCTCCTCCATCCGAAAACCTGGGCAGTTTACTGTCAATAAAATCGGGTATCCCTATAATCAAGATCTACTCTAACTTCCAGAGGCAGCCAGCAACCAGCACTGCTTCTGCGAAGCTGCTCCCTCAGTGGATATAGATAGACACTACCCCCAAAATGCAAAGCAATTTGTTTTATTACAGCCTGAAATAAACATCAAACACATCAAATCTGATGTACTCTCACCAAAGCAGAAAAACAAATCAAAGCTTCAACTGCTACCCATTTAGATGACTGGAACGCCAGTCTAATTACATGAACCAAAAACAATGATCATATCACTCTTGTTCCTTGTTTTACTTTCCCGGCTTCCCATTCGGGTTTTGACTACAAATATTATTTTTTTTCAGTCGCAAACACATTAATACTGGTTAGTTGAAAATAGTTTAACTATAAAATTCTGACTACTGTGCTTACCATCCTGGTGTAACAGTCGGACCTTTCTGTTTCTCTTGGTCCGAGATCGGCTCGTTCCCCTGCCAGCGGAGAGGGGTAATCAGTGACATTTGGGACACCTGCGCGTAATGCGCACCTGTTTTGGGTTGGGACTCATTAGTCCACTATTTAGTTCAGTCCCTGTCAGTCTGTCTTTGTTGGAGCATTGTTTCATGTATATGATATGAGCGCAGGTACGTTTGTTATTTTCCCAGTTAAAGGTACGGTGTGATCGGTTTTCTCTCGATCCACTACCTTAGTTTGTGCCTGGAGTCTGTCGTGTTGGTCTTTAAATAAATACATTATTTGTGTATCGAAACCTCTGCGCTTGTGTCCTATTCCTGCTACCTGCCGAGAGCTTAATCGTTACACCTGGTTGCTGTATGATATCTCTATGCGTTTGAAGATCAAACATTGAAAATTACATAAACTTGAGAAATGCATTTATATTACGGTATATAAAATACACTTGTCATTGTGAACATCATTGTTTGATAACAACCTTACATGTTCAGAGAAGCCCACTCAAGAAAAAATCTATACAGGGCCTTTTTTCAAGGTAAATGTAGCGTGAGAAGTAGGTGAAAATCTCTGGCTCGTCTCCACTGTAAAAAATACAAATATTTTTTACAATCATATAACTGTGTAAAAACATTATGCCTCTTGTATTTTTGGGTTACAGTTCATGTGTTGGTAAAAAAACGATAAAAATTAAAAATATGTTATTTGTGTATTTTCTGTACACTTTAGCATACTTTCTCAATTACATTCTGTAACCTCAATAGGCACCTTGCAAAGGATACTGGACGTTTTGCTAAGAGGGAATTCTGGAACATATTATGTTTTCTTTATTCATTTAGGCTGTTTTATAAACGTTTTAATAAATCCTTACTGTGAGCAATGGATATTCACTGATGTTATTGTAATTGATGCTTTTTCCAACAAAGTTTTAGTTACATACCTAATAATAATATGGTTGGTTTTCATGTTTGCAAACAAGGAGGCTGGCACAGCGCAGGGAGAACGAAGGAGCTTTAATAAAAAAAGAAAACAAACTAGACAGGAACGAACTAAAACCAGGTGAGTACAAACGTAACAGGAAAACAATGAACAAGATTCACGAGGAATGCAGGAACTTAGGGAAAACAGGTGTCGGGCAATGACGAACAAAAACAGGTGTCTGTGGAGAAATGAGGGAAAGAGGGCATTGGATCGGAAACGTGATAGTACATGCGCCCAAAGGTGTGGCACAAAGAAATAAAAACGTCAACTGGACAGTGGGAACAGTTTAGAAACTCCCAAGAGCGCTCCCTTCGGCAGCTGCTGGGGTTGATGGTCCTCCTCTTACTTCTGGGTCAGCCTCTGTGAGGGTCACGCGGCGGATTCGACATACTCCTCATGACCGGTCAACCCAGTCGCAGCACCAAAACATATGTAGGGGAAACTATCCACCAGTCACGTGCCCTCTCCCCCGGGTCCTCCGTTCCCCTGCAGCGTCGTTGGTGATGATTCGTCATTCTGTCACTTTTGCAAACAGGGAGGCTGAACAGCGTGAATGAACGAGCTTTAATAATGAAACTAAACTAGACAGGAACAAACCAAAACCCCTAAACTACTAAACTCAACAAACTTAACAGGCAAACAATGATAAACAGAATACACGAGAAAAGCAAGGGTCTGTGAGGGAAAACAGGTGCGGGGCAATGATCAGGGAGAAAAATGACAGAGAGAGGACATTGGATTCGCCGGCTGGCTGCCGTGCCAGAACGTGACATTTGTATATAATGTTTAGTTGTGTGTCAACCGTCTAGGGTCTCATCAATATGGCATGAGTTTCCAGAAGTGCGGTTACAGTTTTCAGAAGATTTCATACACGTTCAGAAAATGTGTTTTAGCAGTTGTGAAAAAACCGTATTAACATACAAAGACTTTTACAGTCACACTGTCATTTACCTCAAAGACAGGCTCATGACATACATATCAACTAGAACCCTCATATCCCAGGGTGCAGGCCTACTGACTATAAAATCTAAAGACACTGCCATGGGGTAGGACCTTCCACAGAACATAATGGCTCTGACATTTTTTATCAGGTCAGGGGCAGAAGATACTGTTTGATTGGATATTCTTTTGTCTTTGGTATTACTCCTTCTCTATCCAACCCAAACAGAGCAATCTGATAATCATTAAAATAATTCAAGAGGTTAAATAAATAATATATTCATCAAGCTTTAACCCTTCACTGAGTCTTGGAAAGTACCTTTATGTCAATCTGTGTCCCGTCTACTGCTCAGATTGTTTTAAAGAACAAATAAATGTAAAATGAACAAACAAACTCCTATTGACTCCAACCTGTTGAGCAATGGTACAGTATATGGAAATTGCCAATGTTAGTTGTATGGCCATGTATCAGGTTGCTTGTCCTGGCTAAGATGCCGTATCAAGAAGGGGATGGCCCTTGGATATGCAACACAATGGAATTTGTTTGCCTCCATAAAATATATATACATTCTACACCATGAAAATGTCTTCTGAGCAACTGTACTTTCTGAAAAAAGTACATCTGTCCGTAAAATTGCATCCTCTGGAATTCAGCCTACAGCTAATATTCAATCTTCCCCAAGACTTGAATGGTGCCACCATTTTTAAAGTGTATGCAAGACCTGATGGAAAACCACATGACATTCAGCATTAACATTGTATGTGTGAGCGCATGTTTATGCACCGGTACAGGGAAACGGCACTGGCATAAAAGGACAGCCACTTACCAGCCACATACCATGTTCCCTTGCTTTATTGCTCTGAAATTGTATTTAACTTTTCATCCAAATTATGGATCCAAACATTACATACACAGATTTATGATATTTGAAATTATATGTCGATTTGATATTAGTATTTGTTAGCATGCTGACTTCATTGTTCATCTCCTGCGCACTGTATCGCTGTATTGCTTGCCATCTCACCCTGGCATGCTTCAACTGTGGGTTAACAGACAAGCACCAGAAAGCAGAGCTTATTTAAATCATGGCTGGTTCTGAGGCTCATAACTACAAATGTTGTAAACAGTGACCAAAGAGAGTAAAGTGGTAAGCTATTTAAATGAATCACCACTGTTTACATTTGTCTGTGCTGTCTATTAATGTATTTTGCTAATGTGCCACACAAGTATGCCTAAATCATGGCTTCACTAATTCCATTGCTTTCCTCCTCCACACAAGCCCCTCCCACGGTTCAAACCTGTCCACCCACTGACCCGCCCATTTGACACAAATGTAACCAAGTCAACATACTCTGATATCATTCAGTCTGTCTTGTCTACACATAGGGCTGCTTTAGGGTAAAGGGATATAAAAAGTACTGTGTGTAAGGGCGTGTTTAAATGCACCTCAAATAAAGAATTATTTGAATCTACTTTAGTGTGTCCGGCAATACTCCAAACTCGTTGTGGGGCCTTTGTGTTGAATTCGACTTAAGTATAGCTCAGTGTGTTTATGTTTCTGGCTGTTGACCAGATTTTGTGAGCTGCTTGTGAATGTAGGTCTAGGGGAGCATTGTGTTTCATCTCAGGGGATTTGGCACTCGTCTGCTGCTCTTACGGCTGTGGTTGGATGGCTTCCCAGAGTGACATTCTGCAGTGTTCTGGCAGGAATGAGGATTGTCACTTTGTACAGGTGTACATTGTCGTGAACACAATCCAGGCATAAAGAGTGCATAGTTGAGCACAGTATGTCAATCAATCATTTTCTTCATCGGCAGTAGTCATAATGTGCTTACACAGTCTCTTCAAATAACTGTTTATGATTTACAAAGCACGGCTTGACTTGGCATTTATTAAACAATTACTTATTTGCTTAACACTCCCTCTGACTATTTATTCAAACAAACAACAACCGACAGAATGTTCCAGAAGGTCACAGACAGACTCACTCTACATACACATCCTATATCATAAGATGTGTAGCCTATTATATTGTGTCATGGCATGACTATTCACGTGTTGGAGTTTTTGAGGCATATCGTATAGTGATTTACTGCAAGTAGAAAGAAATCAGACGAGTGTGGGTGTGTCAGTTGTGGTTGGTTGGTCTCTGACTTGATGAATAAGTGATGATGGCACTTGCTAGTGTGAGACTGGAGCTCGCCAATCCTTTCTCTTTCCGACCACTGAATAACCCCTTCACCTAAAAAGTAAATTGAATGTCAATGTAACTTTGTTCATTTGAAAAATCAAAGGGTTCCGTCAGCGTTCTTGGAAAAAGGTATCATGAGTTGGCGGTGGGCAGGATACAGGCACAGAGCTGGAGTCAAACATAAAAAAATGATCTGCAAAAACAATTAACCACAACAGTGGCCACAACATAGGCTCCCCAATCAGAGGCCGGGCAGGGCAGTTGCCTTTGATTGGTGGACAACACAAAAACGAATGCCTACTAGAGGCCTCGCCATTGTTAGGTGGTGACACAAGGATCGGGTTTTTGAAAGACACCCTGAACTTTTATCATCCAAAGATTCTTTGAATTTACTATTTTCCATATTGTAGGCTGATGTGAACTTATACTGATGTACTGTTTTTCCTTTTCTCTGACTTGATATCAACTGAAAATGCATCTTACTTAACAAATAATGTGACTTGCAGGCATAAGTGGTCAATTCATAAAAAGCTAATTTTTGCTCATTTTGGAGCATTCCGGAAATTATGAAGATGTCGTCAAAATTGTATTTCTATGGCTTGTAAACGCAATACAGTCTCTTAAAACTAAAAACGCCGGAAGTGGGTCATTTTCTACGAATTAGTCCAGGAGAACAGTGCCCGCACAACAGCGTGGCTGGTATCATTGGAAATTTCAGTTTACACAGAACTAGGGAAAATTTGAATGGGGTAAATTGGAAACTCACCGCGGGAGAAACGGGTCCCAGAGTGTTCCGCATTCCCGGGAGCGAAGCTCCATGTCCCCGCGTGCCATTGCCAAATGCTTGGTGTTAGCGGACAGAGAAGCTCCAGGAAAACGCCACCCCATGCTTTGAATGGTTCGAATAGGACAATTCCAGCCTGAGCAGTTGGCCGTGAAAGGGTGCGAACTTGCCAGGTAACGTTTTATATAGCGCTGCACAAAGACTCTGCAAGCCACAGAGTCGTGTTTGGTACCGTTGGATAGAAGAGGTCCCACAGAATCACCCATGCTTTGAACAGAGTAATGCGAATATTGTGTGCCGGAAAAATGGCTTTTGGAACGTGGGCAGCACAAACAAGTAGCCTGCTCATTATAAATGGCTGCCCTGGGAACTGGCACCGAATAGACGGAGTTCCAGCGGATGAACCACGCCTCTCACAGCCGCGTGGTTGGTCTCTACAGATAGGAAGGATCCCACAAAATGACCCATACTTTTAATGGAGTGAATCGGATAAAGTGTCATCACAATTTACATAAGAATATGGGCATAGTTTGTATTAGAGGAATTTAATTAATAAAGATACATTTTTTAAGTAACCTTATAGTTTTGTACTGATCAGCCTTCTCTGACAAACTGCCGATGCATTACTTCCCTTCCCCACCAGACGTGAAAAAACGAATGATAGCTCAAACAGCGATTACAATTCGATTGCGTAAGGCCATTGAAAATTGGTTCCCTCAAAAGCACACAATTTACTTTAAATTAAACCAAATGTATTGACTTATCCTATGTGTGTATAGGCTATTTCTCACCATGTGTGCATCACATGAATTAAATACTTGAGCCCGAATGCATTGAGCACAATAAATCAGACAGTTGTAGTTAATAGTGGCGCTGTCACGTGGTAGCAGGTAGAAATAAGGATAGAAGCCAGGCAAGGGAACAGATAGCGTTCTTGGTTATTTAATCTTGTTTGTGACAATGTCCAAAGAACGCAGTAGAGCGTAACAATACGCTATAAACAAAAACAGATGAGTTGCAACGCAGCGCATAGAGTGAATGCAACACCTCCTCTTTAAGAGGGACAGTGGTAACGATCTCACAATGAGACTCCTAATACATAAACACGTAACTTATAACAATTCCACACAAAGACAAGACCAAAAACACAGGGAACTTAAATAGTCCTCTAATGAGACGATGGACACCAGGTGTAGTGATGACAAGACTGAACATATGTGCTGGGGGAGGAGATTCGGCAGTAGCTAGAAAGCCGGCGAGGGCGACCGCCGGAACCTGCCAGCAGATGGAGCTATGCCACCATCAGAGGGACCTCTGACAGTGTGAGTATAACATACATTTCACACCACGTGTGCGTCACATGAATTAAATACTTAAGCAAAGAAAACAACCTTTCCATTACAGACCATTACATTAGAAGACGTGATCGAGAAAAACAAAGGATTTGACCACAATTCCATTGTGAATGTGATGAGGCAGATTCCCCCCTCCCCATCTAGTGCTATATACTAGCGAGTGTGTGGCTGGAGTTCACTGTACAGAGTTCACTTGCACGGTTTGGTCAGTAACAAATTCTTTACCATGTCCCAGCGGCTACACTATACGACTCAGCAAGTTTTAGACTTGTTTCAGAATATTGACAAACTGGAATCGAATGGCGAACCGTGTGTGTAAATAGAGGGAGAGAATGAAGATGCAACAGACAGTTGGACTTGACAGTGGCACAAAGAAACTGCCTCCTATTGCCATCTACAACAGCACTTAGCGTGGCGTTGATGTTAAGGACCAGATGTCTTGGTTGAATTCCGTAAAGAGCGGGACTCACAGATGGCCTGTTGCAGTGTTTTACAACATCTTAGACCTGGCTGGCATCAATGCACATACTTTGTACAAACGGTGCATGAATACAACTGTAAGTAGAAGGTGGTTCATTTTTGAGTTGGCTAAGGAGCAAATCAGAAAATGTGGAACGCTGTAGGTCCAGCAGCGCATAAATGACTTTTCACAGACACTCCATGACCTACCAACGAAGAGGAGACGGTGTCAGGTTGGCAGATTTGCTCGAAACAAAACTAATAAGAGCTGCTAAACGTGTAAATGTCTTGTTTGTGGCAAATTTACTCAACCAGTGATTACAGTTTGCATTGTGTGTGGGCATTGAAATGTGTTTCCCGCAAAACTAAAATGGTTTGTAGTTCAGTATGTGCAAACTTGGTGCAATTTAGCACATCTGAAAGAAATACAACTTGTCATTATGCCGATATCATGCCCTATTAAATATAAATATGTATCTTTTTTTAGA
Source organism: Dallia pectoralis (assembly GCA_029465975.1). Lineage (NCBI taxonomy): Eukaryota > Metazoa > Chordata > Actinopteri > Esociformes > Umbridae > Dallia > Dallia pectoralis. Next base: position 6,231,909 of record CM055731.1, read on the forward strand.
TCTCAGCATATGGTGTTCTTCATATAGCTGATTCCTGCTTTCCAAGCATTCTAACCGTGCAAAATTTGAAAAACCCCAATTTGATCAGCAGTTTCCGACTTCATATAAAATGTTGTAATTATTGATTTTTCTTGATTCTTTGGCAGTGCGTTGACTGAGAAGTGTAAATCAGTTTGTGTTAGGTGCCTCTGGGTCAAATGACCCCCTTTCAGTGCTTCCAGTGGTAACTGAACATTGCTAACTCTTGTTTTGTATTTTGTCTGCTATCAGCCCATTTTCATTCTGCCAGCCTATCGGGTTTATTTCTGCCTGCTATCATCCTGTACCTTCGTTATCTCTGACGCCACAAGTTTTTGACCAGGTTTTCTGTTCATTGTTTTGCCCAGTTGCCTGCTCGTTAGTACCCTTAGTTTGATTAACGTGGTCGCTACGCTCATTTGGACCCCTGATTGAGCTTATTAATTACAGCGAGTCGGCTAATAATCTTGATTTTCTTAAAAATCTATGTTACATTTGGAGTCATCTGTGGCCTCTGCCTACCAGATGCTCTCTTCAAAAACACTGCCTCATCACAGGACTAAGATGCCTGATACACTACAGCCATGAAACATTGAGCGTTGCCATCAGCCATTATTTGAAATAGATAACAGCTGCTCTACTAATTAGGATGCATCATGTTAAGTGACAGCGCCCAAGCATCGATAATCGGAGGTTCAACTCTTGATGACTGATGAGGCAACAACATAACAGTGCTAATGTAATTTTAGTTTGTTATATAAAAATATCAGGTTCAATACATCTGCAGCAATTACCAACTCTACTAGGATTCGACTTTTGCTGAATGTGATGTAAACATGGCTAAATCAAAGAATTACTGTTAAGCTAAATCGGGCAAAAGAAAGATGCCCTCTCACAAAGCCTATATTTTGTCAAATTGACAGTGTCAACTGAAGCTCATATCTATCTAGCTCCATATATGGTTTCAAGCTAATGTCTTAGACATGTCACTGTCACCTGAAACCATTGCTGAATAACCCCATGTCCAAATGACACCTTGAATCTGTGTTTTGAACTTGGTCGGGGAAATAACCTTGAGCTCGCATCACTCCAACAATCCTGTCACCCGTCAGGTAGTCTTGCGACCACAATTACATACATCACTGATTGGCAATGTGTTAGTCTTTGCAAATTGCCTGGAGGGAGACGATTCATTAATTATCATAGAATCTAGAGACCTGTAACCCCCCCCAGCCCGCTGTCATTCCTCGTCCCTTTCTCCTGTTGGCCCCTGTAACTTTTTATTGTTCAACCTGTGTATTAACTCAAATTGGGTGTTGGACCAATTATTCAACAAAAATGCAGATAACATGCAGTAATCATTTTACTGCAACGTGTATTTGTCTTGGCTTAAACTCAACAACAGCTCCAACACACTAGTATGCACAACTTGCCAAATCTGGCAGAGAGAGTTACATTTTTTGTTGCGTTACGAGTATAAAAATTTTCAAAACCCCACGTATAAAGACATACAACAATAAGTACCCTTGTACTCTTAATGTAACAGCCACAGTGCGACACAGAGCATGTGAATAATGTGCACGTATTCAATTGAAGAAACAATGGCTAGTAATTCTCATTTAGAGATAATGAAACAGAGCACCCGCAACATAGAACAATTCCACAGAAAAACAAGACCAAACACAGGGAACTTAAATACTAATGGGGAGATGGACACCAGGTGTAGTGATGACGAGACTGAACATAATGTGATGGGGAAGAGATGGACACCAGGTGTAGTGATGACGAGACTGAACATAATGTGATGGGGAAGAGATGGACACCAGGTGTAGTGATGACGAGACTGAACATAATGTGATGGAGGAGGAGATGGACACCAGGTGTAGTGATGACGAGACTGAACATAATGTTATGGGGAGGAGATGGACACCAGGTGTAGTGATGAGACTGAACATAATGTGATGGAGAGGAGATGGACACCAGGTGTAGTGATGATGAGAGTGAACATAATGTGATGAGGAGGAGATGGACACCAGGTGTAGTGATGAGACAGAACATAATGTGATGGAGGAGGAGATGGACACCAGGTGTAGTGATGAGACTGAACATAATGTGATGGAGAGGAGATGGACACCAGGTGTAGTGATGAGACTGAACATAATGTGATGGGGAGGAGATGGACACCAGGTGTAGTGATGAGACAGAACATAATGTGATGGGGAGGAGATGGACACCAGGTGTAGTGATGAGACAGAACATAATGTGATGGGGAGGAGATGGACACCAGGTGTAGTGATGAGACAGAACATAATGTGATGGAGGTGGAGATGGACACCAGGTGTAGTGATGAGACAGAACATAATGTGATGAGGAGGAGATGGACACCAGGTGTAGTGATGAGACTGAACATAATGTGATGAGGAGGAGATGGACACCAGGTGTAGTGATGATGAGAGTGAACATAATGTGATGGAGGTGGAGATGGACACCAGGTGTAGTGATGAGACTGAACATAATGTGCTGGGGAGGAGATGGACACCAGGTGTAGTGATGAGACTGAACATAATGTGATGGAGGAGGAGATGGACACCAGGTGTAGTGATGAGACTGAACATAATGTGATGGGGAGGAGATGGACACCAGGTGTAGTGATGAGACTGAACATAATGTGATGGAGAGGAGATGGACACCAGGTGTAGTGATGAGACTGAACATAATGTGATGGAGGAGATGGACACCAGGTGTAGTGATGAGATTGAACATAATGTGATGGAGAGGAGATGGACACCAGGTGTAGTGATGAGACTGAACATAATGTGATGGAGGAGGAGATGGACACCAGGTGTAGTGATGAGACTGAACATAATGTGATGGAGGAGGAGATGGACACCAGGTGTAGTGATGAGACTGAACATAATGTGATGGGGAGGAGATGGACACCAGGTGTAGTGATGATGAGAGTGAACATAATGTGATGGGGAGGAGATGGACACCAGGTGCAGTGATGAGACTGAACATAATGTGATGGAGAGGAGATGGACACCAGGTGTAGTGATGAGATTGAACATAATGTGATGGGGTGGAGATGGACACCAGGTGTAGTGATGACGAGACTGAACATAATGTGCTGGGGGAGGAGATGCGGTAGCAGCTAGATATCTGGCAAGGATGGTATAACACCATCAGAGAGAGCTCTCACAGCCCCCACATAACGAGTTCTTTAGTTGTAAATACGTATATTTTAAAAATCATTTTCGAATAAGATTTGTCTGAAAAAGCAATGACATTATTCAGATATAAAAAATGACATGCCTGTCTATGTTGCAAGATCCATGTATTTGTTTCAATAGCAGCAGGTCCCCTGCATCGATTTAACCATCTTTTTAGAGAGAACCTTCGATATTCAGCAATGTTTTATATTTCCTAGCTGCTGCAAAAAGAATATCTATTTATTTAAGTGAAGTTGAATCGAATGAATCTACAGGAACAGTACCTAGAAGGATATTAAATTGATCTGTTTGAACAATAGCTGTAAGGCCTTGTATAACACCAAGACTGCCATAACAACAGTACATGTGATAAAGTACCGGTTTGTCCCCACAGCCTAGAACAAATGGCAAAAATTCATTTGTGAATGTACTACTTTTATCAGAGCTCATAAATAAAGCAATGTCACACTTGGAATTGGACCTCCATTGTCCTGTGACAAATCGTGACTTCATAAATCGTTTTGTATATTTTCCCCAAATTCTCCAGCTCTATTTGAAACTGTTATTCACACTGAGTTTTATTTGCCTCCAAAGACCAAAGGACACAGTGCAAGACACACTCGCATGTGATATATTACGTTTATACACTATCAATCAAAAGTTTGGGGTCAATTAGAAATGTTGATGTTTTAGAAAGCCCTTTTGTCTGTTTAAAATAAATGTCAACAGAATAACAGTGTGTTATGAATGTTCTGAGAAAGGAAGGCTAAGACCAGAAGTCCAGCATCCTGAAGTCCCTTCTTTACTCTATTTCTGACCAATTTGATGTTGTTTGAATTGACAACAAAATTGCTGCTCTTTCAAAAACAGTGCAGACATTGTCTGAGTGAAATATTTGGATTTTAACAGAACGGCCAGACTGCTGGATACCTTCAACACCTTTCTGAAAAACCTCCTTGAAAGACTAACATGCATTGTTATTTACCTTAACTGTCTGGGTTCAATACATGCTACTCTATTCAGGACCAACTGCAATTTACAAACCAAGCGACACCTAACCAAGCGACACCTAACCAAGCGATACCTAACCAAGCGACACCTAACCAAGCGACACCTAACCAAGCGACACCTAACCAAGTGACACCTAACCAAGCGACACCAAACCAAGCGACACCTAACCAAGCGACACCTAACCAACGAGGAGTATTCCAGGTACAACAAAAGCTTGTAGGACATGTCTGGTTGACTGAACACAGAGCACCGTCTTGTTATTGACAGATTTATTCCCACTGAGTTTATGATTTGACCATAACTGTTTGCCATTTTGGGTTCACCCAGAGGTTTAATCTCCCTTAATCTTAATTCAAATTTAATCACCACATTACTTCACAGATCTGGATGTGTTTAGGTATGACCAAGTGATTTGTCCCAAATATGATGCTCATTACCAATGGAATATTTTGGACTATAATATTGCTGGGTACCCAGTGACAAACTGACAGAGTTGAAAGCTTGCGAGATGGGTCTCCTGGCTCGATCAATACTTGTTTGATTTAATTTCTGTTCAGGTCCTTGCGAATGCCTCTGTGCTTTTTCCTACTGTTTTACTCTGTTCCATTTCTCAGAGATCCAATATTATGTTTGTAGACAGAAGACATTTTTCTAACTCTGCCACAATAACTTGCATAATTCAAATCGGCAATGCTTTTTCTTCATTGTGTGGTTTGTTTTGCATAAATAAGAAGGCTGAGGTTGTGTGTCATGGCCAATTTTGGCAATATAGAAGTGATATCAATATCAAAGAGACACCTTCATCAATTATATGACCTTTGTTAGCAATATACTCAAGAAAAGGTTAATACCCTAAAACTACACCAAACCTGTTATTATTATTATTTTTGCATTGTTTACGTGTCTAATTTCTAAAATTACAGTATGTTTTCCTATCTGCGGGGCAGCCATACATATTTACCATTATTTTATAGCCATTTTTCTCTCCCATCATTTTTTATTTGTTTCAGTTCCTCATCTATCCACATAGATTTGGAATTTTTCACTGTCACCCTAATGGGTGCGTGCTTATCAGTAATTGGAAGAAGCAATTTCATAAATTCATAAGAGGAAATCTCGTTTCGCAGGGTCTTGCAAAACCACCTTGGCACAATTTGGAAATTGGACAGATTTAGAGAAAGCTTTGGAAAAGCAGTGAAGAAAGACAAGGGCCTGCATGGAGAAATGTTAATGCCACAGCTCTCAGCAAACAATACTGCTCCTGTCTGTTGAGGCATAAAGAGGATCACAAATTACAAAGCCAAACTAGCCAAGGTCATGCACAATCTGCAACTTGCCAACGACCTGAATGAGTTCTACTGCAGTTTTGAAAGACAAAAGAGAAGTTCTGACAACATACCTTTGTCCGGATTACCTATCGGAGTCCATACACTATGAACCATTCCAACCAACGCCAGCCACCCCTGAAACCTACAATGGGACTGTCAATCCTGTTCACAGACATCTTCAACACATCACTGGAGACATTCTGCATCCCGGATTGCTTCAAACCCTCCACCATCATCCCATTCTCCAAGAAATCAAGGATCACAGGGCTAAATGACTACAGACCAGTTGCCCTGACTTCTGTGGTTATTGAGTGCCTTGCGCTGTCCGACCTCAAGTTAATCACTGACCTAGTACTAGACCTGCAGTTTGCCTAGATAGCTTACAGGTATGTGGGAGACACAATCAACATGGCTCTCCACTTCGCTCTCCAGCATCTTGACTTCCATGGAACCTATGCCAGAATCCTGTTTATGGACTTCAGGTTTGCATTCAACAACATAATTCCAGCTTTGCTCCAAGCTTTCCCAAATGGGACCAGGTGGATCACCGCCTTCTTGTACAACAGGAGGCAGCACGTGAGACTGGGGAAGGGCCTTTCGGACCCCCTGACCATCAGCACCGGCCCCCCTCAAGGTTCTGCCCTGTCCCCCCTACTCTTCTCCCTGTACATCAACACTTACATCTCTTGCCAGAACTCTGTCAAGCTTCTGAAGTTTGCAGATGACACCACCCTCGTAAGACTTATTTCTGATGGAGACGAGCCGTCTAGATTAGGGAAATTGACCGTGTGGAGTCCTGGTACAGTTTGAACAACGCACACAAGAGACTGTTGAGATGAGGGTGGACTTTAGGGGAAACCCAGCAGCCCTTTGTCCCATCCTCCTGGGTGGGACAAAGAAAAAAACTATTTGTCAGACTATGATGATGACCTTCTACAATCATTGAGTCCATGCTGACCTCCTCCATCCCTGTCTGGTACGCTGCATCCACTGTCAAGGACAAACGCAGGCTGCAGCGCATCATCCGCTCTGCTGAGTCAGTCATTGAATGCAACCTTCCGTCTCTAAGTGAACTACGCGCCTCCAGGACACTAAGACGGGCAGCAAAGATTGAGACTGATCACTCCCACCCTGGAAATGGACTATTCAGAACTCTACCCTCTGGAAGAAGACTGAGGTCTATCAAGACCAAAACCTTTCACAACCAAAACTGTTAATTCCCTACAGCAGTGGGTGTCAGGAACATACCCCATTGTGATAAACTGTCTATAACTTGCTCCTTAAATTCACATTCACTCTGACTTATAACTAGACATTTGAATCTTACATATTTACATAACACACATTCCAGTACTTTATTGTCTTCTATTGTTCGTTTTCGTTCATTAAGTGTGTATAAAGTGTGTGTGTGTTACTGCAACACTTAATGAATGAAAACAAACAATAGAAAACAATAAGTGTGTACTAAGTGTGTATTAATACACACCTAATACACAGTGAATACACACTTATTTTTTTCTATTGTTCGTTTTCGTTCATGTAGTGTGTATTAAGTGTTACAGTAACCAGGCAGAACAAATTCTTTGTTTGTTGTAAACAGACTTGGTGAAGAAAACTCTTTCTGATTCTGACGGACAGGAAAGTTTAAAAACATTTTCATTGTCAGATTTATAAATAAATTAAAGATCTCTTAGCTGTTCTCAAACTTAATTAGTTGTTCTTGTTCCTCATACCAGCATTTAAGTGGACGAATAGTTAAGGATTTAACTATTTATGTTCTTAACACTATCTATACAGCAATCAGTGCCAATATATTATTGACAATATATTAAGACACCTCTAGTTTCTGTGTATTAATCTATGCCTATGTTATTTGACCATGCCAAGGAAAATATCTATAGGTTTGAAAGCTTTGCTGTGAACCCGTAAAAATGAACATTTGTTTGGGATACAACCACCTAAAAGAGCCAATAAAGAGATAGTAAATACACCTGTATGTAGAAAATAGTAGCGGAAAGCTTAAACATCTTGAATCTCTGGGTCGCTGCTTTAGAAGGGTGCATGATGGTTAGTTTTTACTATGCAGTTTGACATCACAATCCCACAGCAACATTGCAATTTGTGCTGAAGCAGTAGCACACTGCTCTGAAAGTGAAAAGAGCATGCAAACAATGATGGCCCCCACTTCGCTTGTTCGACTCGCTTGGAAGTGTGTTGAATTTAGTTAAACACCCTGGGAGGGTAGCAGGTTGCTCCCTCATAATAAAATGGAGTTTGAATTTCAGTGAGCTCAGATTCCCAGCAGGCTCTGTGAATGTTGTGTCTGCTTCCCGCTGAGCAATGGAGGTTTATGGGTACAGCCTCACAGCAGGGGATTTAATGGACTTTGAATCCTAAGGGCCACTGAGAAAAAGTAAAATGGGTCGGTAATGGTAGTGGCCATTCAGAGATACTGGGAGCCAGGGGCTAATGTGTCAATATTCCCCTTCCTGTCTTTATGCATAAACAACGAGTAAAAGTAAGAAAATAAACAGAACCCAGATCTTCAACATTTCACTGGCCCATAGATCAGATCCACTAAGCCTTGAAAAAAAGGATGAATAAGCTTTTTGCAGTTCCATCTAGTTAATTTGAACACACACTTATAATTCATGAGTGGTTTATAACTGGTGTACCCATTTCGAACCCAACATATCTACTGGTCTTTCTCTAATGTTTGCAAAGAACATTTAACTTAAATGAGTTACAGGTGATACAATTGAAAAGTCATGGATGGTCAGTCCTTGCTTTCGTAGCGCTGACTGTACATTTCAGACTCACCTTACTGCCAGGTGCATTTCTATCGCAAAAAAATCCCCTTTTAACCAGAAGTCATGGTTATTTCTACTTACCCAAAATAAAATGACTGATGTGTAACACATTAAACGTTTTCTATGGATTATTTATTTTATTTATTATTTTATATAAAATAGTGAGATCGAAATGTACGCTACACTATTATAATGTAAATATACCTTATACCAAAGCATGTCAAAGAGTCCATAACAATACCAATTAATAGGAATTAAACAAATAAACAATGCACTGCCTATTTTGTTGCACTTTAGCGTGCTGAATCTTGTTTTTACTTGGGCATGGATTGATAGCTCAGCATAGTATCAATGAAGAGTTTGTGTTCGATGAGACTGCCAAAGTGAACAACAGATGAGGATGGTAGGAGCAAACTGAAGCTAGTTGTAGTACCTGGGTTGTATCCACCAGTCTCCCCTGTGCAACCTGAGGCACCAATTCCTTAAAACCTATAGCCAAGGTAGTCCTACATGGTCAGTGTTTAGGACTCAAACCCATTGCGCTGGTGTGCATACGGTACATCTAGTCATGTTAAAAATACAATTAACATCGTTTCTACGCATGCTTGCCTGTCATGGACTCAAAGAAGTGGCTAAGTGGTCAATTTTACGCTCTGTTTGGATGGAAATATTAATATGATGCTTGTATGGATTTCAACCCCAATATGTAATTGCTTTCGGATGCAAACCTTGTAACTTTAAATGTCAAAAATAAATGGGTGCTCCCTTTTTCAAAGGTTAAGTTGTCTTTCTTGTGTTTGTGCACAAAAAAATCAAGCAGATAAGTTATTAGATAATTAATCTTATTAAGTCAACACAACACAGGGAATATAAAGCACTGCATGCACCACTAAACCAGTAGCCTATTCGGTGTGGCTAAGTAAGAATCAGCAAAGCAGTGGAGTAAAGAAAGCAGAAAGGAGGTTTTAAAACTGATTAACAATTACATACTTCTAACTTACTTCTCACCACATATAACATATACACATACTATACATTTACGTAAATGATTAATTGAAACATTTTTGGTTGGATTAGAACATTTGGGAGCTTGTCTACCGGCTGCTAAGGTTGGAAAAGTGTGGATGAAAATTATTACCCTTTATTGACCCCAATATACAAAATTTTAAAGTATGCTACACAAAATGTCTTACGTATATTTTTACTTTTTGAAGAGTTTAGCAACCGAGTTATGAACAATTACCCCAGATTTAGGTATGCTAACAATGCTACCAGTTTATACTAACAATTGGTTACCGTTTAGCAGTCACACCTTTTTATCTTGAGTTGGAAAATTTAAAGTGTAAAGAAAGAGAAATATGTTTCCAGCACATATTTGTCTTTAACTGATTATAGAAAATAAATTGGGGATTTCTACATGTTCCAATGCATTGCACCCTACACCCACTTAGTTACAAGAGCATGGATGACAAAAATAATGTCCAACTAAATAAATGTTGTTGTTTTTTTTCTATTAAAAAAAGTACAAAAAAACACGGCCATCTGGCATTCCAGGCTGATGAGGTCTGATGAGGATACGACTGTAACAAATTGACTTCGGGGTTTGAAGACACAAGCGCAGATACTTCTTACATTTGACTTAGTTTATTTCTCATCCAGGCAGACACTAGAACTGCGAACTTAAACACACACACACACAAATCACTAATTAAACAAGGAACCACAGAACAGGATAACATTAACCTAATACACAATGAACATGAACTACAGTGTAACCAAAACTGACCCTACATCCAATAGTAAACATACAACATCTAAGAAACAACAAACAAGAAAACATAAACGTGTTAACAGCACAAGCAACGTAGAAACATACCTTAAACAATGCCCCGACACCAACAGACTGACAAGACCCACACTAAATACAGACACTAACGAACCAAACACAAAACAGGTGAGAACCAAACACAGGTGCCAAGAATGTCTTTGATTTTCCCTCTCTCCGCTGACAGGGGGCGTGTCAGAAACAATTTAGAGAGAGAGACAGAGCCAGTTTCTTACAGAACCCCCCCCTCTAGGCGCGGCTCCAGAAGCGCCAAAACCAAACTAACTGCTGCGGGGAGGCGGCCAAGGAGGTGGGGGGGAAGGAGGCGACCTAGAGACCCGGACAGGCGGCTGCAGATCCGGAGGCCAACCAGGCGGACGCGGATCAGGTGACGGATTCGGCGGTCTACCCGACGGTTGCCGGACGGATGGTCGACCCAGCGGATGCTGGTCAGGAGGCTGAACAGGCTGAGGCGGAACAGGAGATCGGACGGACCGCGACGGCGGGACCGATGGTCGACCTGACTGGGGCTGGAGTGAGCTCTGGGGCTGGAGTGAGCTCTGGGGCTGGAGTGAGCTCTGGGGCTGGAGTGAGCTCTGGGGCTGGAGTGAGCTCTGGGGCTGGAGTGAGCTCTGGGGCTGGAGTGAGCTCTGGGGCTGGAGTGAGCTCGGGGTCAGGAGTGAGCTCGGGGACGGACACGGGGACCGACACGGGGACCTGGACGGACACGGGAACCGGGACGGACACGGGGACTGAATGGGAAACGGGGACAGGCCCAGGCAGGGAAACGGGGACAGGCCCAGGCAGGGAAACGGGGACAGGCCCAGGCAGGGAAACGGGGACAGGCCCAGGCAGGGAAACGGGGACAGGCCCAGGCAGGGAAACGGGGACAGGCCCAGGCAGGGAAACGGGGACAGGCCCAGGCAGGGAAACGGGGACAAAACGAAGGTGTGGACCCCGGTGGAGAAGCTGGGACACCAGATAGTCCAGGAGCGGCTGGGGAAGTTCTCCCTGAAGATGTCTCCACACAAAAAACTCACGATGCCACCATCGCTTCTCATCCAGCATCACCGCCTCCTCCTGCACCCAGGCCAAAGTCAATGAAGGCCCTCATGTCCTCCCGCAAAACCTGTTCAACAGCCAGCGAGGTGACGGCCCCCTGGGCCTGCGGAACAGAAGCCATCTTGTGCTGCGGGTCGGCAGCCATCTTGTGCTGCGGGGCGGCAGCCATCTTGTGCTGCGGGGCGGCAGCCATCTTGTGCTGCGGGGCGGCAGCCATCTTGTGCTGCGGGGCGGCAGCCATCTTGTGCTGCGGGGCGGCAGCCATCTGGTGCTGCGGGGCGGCAGCCATCTGGTGCTGCGGGGCGGCAGCCATCTGGTGCTGCGGGGCGGCAGCCATCTTGTGCTGCGGGGCGGCAGCCATCTTGTGCTGCGGGGCGGCAGCCATCTTGTGCTGCGGGGCGGCAGCCATCTTGTGCTGCGGGGCGGCAGCCATCTTGTGCTGCGGGGCGGCAGCCATCTTGTGCTGCGGGGCGGCAGCCATCTTGTGCTGCGGGGCGGCAGCCATCTGGTGCTTATTTTACAGAGCTGTCCTAATTGGACTTATGTTCTATGCTTGGAACACTGTGATAGGACACTTGATCGCAAACTAACAAATGAGAGCTGTCAATGAAGTAGCCCACAAATGGGTTTCTGTGGCTCCATGTCCACTATTAATCCAACATTGTGGTGCCAAGAAGTGACAGACAGAAAATCACAAAAAATGTCTACACTGGTTTAGCATTTAACTTAATAATGTCTCATATTCCTTCATTGCAGATCATCTATGGATGTGTCTAGGTGACTTCAAACCTGATCACTAAATTCTGGATCCTGCTAGCTAAGTATAAAGTTTATGTGTTGGAACATGGTTCTTCAGTGTACTACAACATGAGCAACATACTACACCAAATCTGTTTAAATTCTGTAAAATGTTGTCTCAGGTAGATGATTGGTTTTTCTATTTCATGTATGTAGTAAGTCTAAAATATCAACATATAAAGCCAGCATACTGAAAAATTAGTTGTACCTAAAAACAGGTATCAGGCACAATCTTATATACATACCTCATCCCTTTGTGATTTATCGCTTTGTTCTATTTAGAGAAAGTCAGACTCTGTTGTGCATAATAACTTCGAACAGTGCATTTGTTTCTGTTTTTATTGGGTGGTTCGTTAAATGAAATTCGACTAATACCCTAACTGGTTGGTCACTTAAAAATTATACTCACTGTCATTTACAGCGACTATTTAGGAAAATCAGTGAAAATATCATTTGCATAATAATTTAAAACACGGTGTAAAGAGTAGTTATTGGTGTTGATCATTTATTTATCATTTGTGATGCTGTGTACATGCCAATTTTAGATGGCAAATTATGACAATATTTTCAGGACATCCTGAAGCTTCGAGAGTCTTCAGATGATCGTTAGTAGAGTCTAGGCTGGAAAATTGGATTGAAAGTGGATGTTAAATAGATTTATGAATGTAGAGTGGAAACACATAGTTAAACTGCCCTATAACACTCTAGAATCACACAATAACAATGCATTCAGGCCTTATTTTTCACAATTACATCTGTTCTATGCGCAACAACGGTTGCTTATAATGAAGCAATCATACATTATTACTTTGTGGTCTAAGCGATATCATACATGACCTTTCCTGTCCAATTTTAGACAGGCAATTGTGTCATGCATTCAGTGGTCAAGAGGTCCACAGTAATGTCCTTCTCAGGGTGAGTGGATGCTGATTAGAATCTGAATTTATTTTAGACTCTACGCCCTATTGGCCCGGGAATCAGTATGCAAAATGAAGGGTGCATGATTGTGGGTGTTGTTTTGGGTGCCTTGTAAACATTCAAATTGCTGCCGCATAAAGGCTTAATCAGTACGTAAATTGCAGTAGGGATGTAAATTAGACCGCGGATATAGATGACCGCTGGTTTTGTTCAATCCACAGACTCAATGGTCATTTATATTGTCTCCCATTCGCAGAATAATAATATTGAAATAAAAATGGTTTTGCCATTGACAATGAAAAATGTATGTACATAATCCTGCATTTTGAGGTTTATTTTGTACCAATATGTTTTGTGAAAAGAACTGAGAAACAACTCAAAATACATCTAAAAATGGATAAGTAATGAATGTTTTTCTAGATGCTGACCCTTATAAGGGCAACGTTATACTCCAGGAATTCGGCAATTCAGCATATGTATGTATTTACTTATACCTCTAAATTGACACAAAACACAGTTACAGTTAACATGAGAGTTAGAGCAAAATTATTTTACTTTGTTGTCTTGGGGAATCTAGCAAAACATTATTTATCTGTCCAATGCTCTAACCGCTAGGTACCCTTAGAAATTGCACTCTAAAATAAAAAAGGATAATATAATCTGAATAGTCTATCCCCTAACAGTGATTCTATTTTTGCCTGATTTAAAGGCCAACATGTTTCCTTAACCTAAATGTACAGTATATTCTTGTGCTGTTTATTACACCTTGTCTTTGCTCAATCGATCATTTTGCTTCTGGAACTCATTAAATGAAACACTATTCACACCACACATTTTAATGGCTAGTCTACCATCTCATTAATACCGTACCCACATTTGGACAGTGAAGAGTAGATATAATTATGGCTCTATTCTGGGATAAGATTATTAGGATAATACAGACTGTAATCTTTTACTTTAAGCTTTTTATATATTTATATTTTTCCATCTAATAGAGGCAATTTTCTGCATCCTCTCCCTTTGATATGATTTCAAATTCCAAATGCCTCTGTTGTAGAGCCAACACTAAGACCCTGGGACAGAAGACTGCGGAGACAGGTGCTTCTGCCGGTGCTGCCAGTGATATGAGGTGACATGTGGCTTCAGACTGTGCTTCAAGGTGAATGCGTTTTGGCTGGTCACAAAAGCCAGGTGCTGCAGGGTAGACAGGGCAAACCCAGAACTAGACGGTTGCAGAAGCAGTCAAGCACATGCTTTGCTTATAGCATACATGCATACTTAAAACATATATACATACTGAGGTACCGGCAAAACCGCAGAGCAAAAAATCTGTTGTTAGGAAGTGCACCCAGAATGTAAAAAAATCACTTTAAGGTCCCATGGATATCCTTAAGAACATGCAAAAATTCATACACACACCTCTAGTTGTGACATGCCGGTGGCCGATGTCCAGGTATCTGACAAGTATGCCAGCTGCGAAGGCCCCAAAGCAGGCAAGTCAAGCCATCTGCACATAGTAATATATTTATTATTGGGAGGTAATGTAGTGATCATAATGATGCTATATATCCACCAGTCAAGGAAACTTCCAAATTACACATTTCTCAAACCCAGATTTTTTACATGGCTCTATTATTCTACTGAATGCAAAATGTAGCATACAATATAACTGCTCCATAAAAAGACAGGCTTAAGGAATGGCATGTCAATCTAGGTATGCAAGGAGACTCTTCACATTATATTCCGAAATGGAGATGTTGTCCTAAGCCAAAGAAGGTATTTTAGCTCTGTGCACAATGTCTCTCCCCTGTTTGTGAGACACAAATGACTGATTGTGTACAATAGCTGTCTGGATTGCAAAGACCAGAATGTGAGTGTTAGGAGTAACTTGTGATATGTCCCGTAACATAATGTTGACACAGAGCAGAACGGGGCAATATTTTGGCATCCAGTCCTTTTATGTAATGAAGGCCGTATGACAATTTTTTCTTTAACTTTTGGGCCATTTCGTTTAAGATTAAATCAATGTAATGTATGCAGAGTATTTACAAATGAAACGGATGCAACAGTCAACCGACGCACAATTCAATGACGGCACGAGGTAAGGGGGACAGTAGAAAGGCCTTCCTTTTAAGAACTCAATGATTCTCATTGACACTAGGTACGGCCTGTGATCATGTTTGAAATCGAAGGATGCAGTAACCATGAAATTGACACTGGTGCTTTCTCAAGCCAGCCATGGCTTTAAGGCGCTTGTTAAAGACCGGCAGAATTATTGGACAGTCCAGTGTTATGGTTTAATCAATAGTGCAAGTGCAAGACATTTGGTGGCATTTTGACAGTGTAAAAAAATGGATGGGTATTATAACCGCAATGTGACGTGTTAAACAAACCCTTAAGGGACAGTGAATAAACCTGCGTAGACTATTGGCATTATAACGTTCCGGAAGAAGTTTCGAAAAAGATGCTTGTGTCACTTTGTGTATTAAATCTTGACAAAAATGGCAGATGGCAAAAAATTCTGTCGATGTTGTCCACACGTTAATCCAGTGGTGCCCACCCATTTTCGGTTAAAGTACCACCAACATAATTTGACTCTTCTCTGAGCACCCCTGAAGAACACCATAATGCTAATTGAATAAGTAAGCCTATGGTGTCATGAGTGTTCTCAAGTACCCCCTGTTGGTAGGCCAAGTACCCCCCTGTTGGTAGGCCAAGTACCCCCTGTTGGTAGGCCAAGTACCCCCTGTTGGTAGGCCAAGTACCCCCTGTTGGTAGGCCAAGTACCCCCTGTTGGTAGGCCAAGTACCCCCTGTTGGTAGGCCAAGTAACCCCTGTTGGTAGGCCAAGTACCCCCTGTTGGTAGGCCAAGTACCCCCTAGGGTCCTAGTAGCCCTGGTTGGGGACCACTGCCTCAGGGTGAAGCTAATCTGGTATGTCACAATAACGGATAGATATTCCTCAAACAAATATCTTTATGCATTGCATGTCTTTCCCCTGAGGAGTATCCAGCCCCCATTGATTGCTACATTCAAATTTGTGAAAATTGACAGAATTGAAGATCTTGAGAAACCAATATGTAAAAATGTATTCCAAAACCATGTCACTGTCGGTGACTTGTATTAAACAAAAAAGTCCTAAGAAAAATCTATATTTCTATTTTATATTCTTTGTAGCAGTCACATTTTGTTTTGCCAAATTCTGAGCACTTTTTTAAAAATCTCAGCCTGGAGGTGTGATCTGGGTCATTGTTCTGTTGACATCAAAAGATAATTTCATAAAACGCAAACTAGATGGGATTTGATATTGCTACAGAAACACTGACAACTTCACCAGCAAAGCACACCCAGACCGTTCCACCTCCACAGTTGCAGAGATCATATTTTCACCCACTCTGCATTTCAAAAAACATGGCGGTTTGAACCAAAAATCCAAAGATTATTCATCAGACCAAAAGACAGATGTCCTGACTGACCATTATGTCTTACAGTCATGATTGACTGTTTTTTCTCCTTGACTATTGGTGCTGATCTTGCCATAATATGGACTACTACAGTACAGGCGTAACGATGGCCTGTAAACCAACCCTACCTCGTCACAACTGATTAGCAAATGCATTAAGGAAACAAACATAAATTAACCATTAACCAGGCATACATGTTTATTGAAAAGCATTCCAGGTGACTACCATATGAAGGTGGGAGAATGCCAATAATGTGCAAAGCTGTCATCAAAGGAACATGTTTTTTTAAGTATTTGAATCTGTTAGGGTTTTTTTACTAGCTACATTACTTTATATGGGTATTTTTGTAGTTTTAACCTAAGAGAGTAAAACTAAAGAAATATCCATTTATGGGTAAACGTGTCTGAACTTTTGACTGTTACTGTATGTCATCAATATTTTCACATTGAGATCCATCAAAACCATGATATAGCCAGTGACCCATGACATAAAAGTTTTATCACACTGGGATCCATATGTCACACTGTCCATTTTCTCTGTGAACTACAGCGTTCTCAATTTCCCTCACGCTCCCGGAGACACAATTTGGTTCTGCACAAACACAACCAACCTTCACACCTCAGTCCCTGTGCCCATGATGACATTGAGTCCAGAAGCAGTTGAAAGTGAAGTATGCTCTCTGCTTAGCACCCCATTCCCCCCACAGATGCCCTTCGGACCACTTTACGGGCACTTGCGGCCTGCTCTGCGTGAAAGGGCAGAACCCACGGCGAGCGAAAGGCTGGTGGACCATGGAGGCTTCATTAAGACTGGTACATTAACCGTAAATCCTTTACAAATGTCCCAGGTCTGCTACTGGGATCTGCTGGACAGTATCTGGGGCGGTCAATCCGCAATAAAAGGCATCCGTTTTCACGGCCCAGGCGATGGTGCAGACCTCCCACACCACTGAGCCATTAATTCCTCTTTATAGCGGGCAGGGGGCCAGTCACAGAGCTTCCATAATCCCTCCACCCACCTTCACCTGACCTTCTGAAACCCTGGGTTGGATTAGTGATGTGTTGACACAGGCGGTCGGAGAGGCAGCTTTTGACTGTCGTTGAAAGCAAGAGACAGATAAACTCAGGTAAATTACTTCAAAAGACGTGTCAGTCTCTGAAAACCACGGACAAACAACTTAGCGGTTCAACTGTGGATAATTCCTGAATCAATATTTGTGATTACTGTGTAACAATGTCCAGATTTCAGCTTGTGAATTACATTGTTATGACCTTGTTTACACATATATAGCTTTTGTCCTAACAGCTTATGTTTCCCATTTATTTTCGATCTCTGAGGAAAGAACATGGACCGAATAAGATTTGAAACTGCAGTCTTGGTGTAAGAATATATACTAGCAAGCTGTTGAAAGGAATATGGAACCAGGAATCTTCTGGGGCAGATCCAAAGAGTCCCATAGTGCCAAAGAGCACTTTCAGTTCCAGTTGCAACGCTCCTCTCATGTTATCACAGACAAATGGATGTGCATTAGCTGGGAAAACGAGGAAAACGTCTACCTTCGGTCTACCTCTCAAAAAGACCTCAAACAAAGCAATATTGTTTCCACTTCTCTGATCAAACCTTCATGTTTTCCCTTTGTTTGGGGGAAAAAACAAGTTGACTAGCTCTTAGAGCGTGTGAATGTGTACATGCATGCTCAAGAGACCATTTCATGTGGTTTGTATTTTTTTTTAAATTAAAGTCCTGCCATAGGTTTACATTTTATGACATCATGCCCTATTTAGTAAAATTCTATTTATGTGTATGCCTTAGCAGAACCTATTATTCTGAATATTATTGGAACTGATTTGCAGCCTGTGAGCGAAGCGTGAACGCGTTATACAACGCCTCACATCTCCTCACATGCCCTCTCAATCCCTACTCAAACCCAGAGAAAGACATTCAGATCCCTGTATGGGTTTATGCTAATCCCTCACAGTGCGCGTTTGGAACAACACTGGCAAGATTCACATGTCACAATTTAAAAAAAATATGTATCTTGCTAGTTCAAAGAAATTAGTAGGCTGAACATGATCAGTTTTAATGCATCTGTGAGCGCCACAAAACCAAATCATGGTCAAATCGTTCAAATCAATCAAAATATCAGTTTTATTGTTATATCTCTGCACAATATTTTCTGTGTGAACACCTTTAATAGGTATATTTAACTATCTGTGGTCAATGGAAACATGACAGGCTGACAGGCATGTGCTGTAAAAAAAGATTAAGAATTTGGTAATTGTTCTACAGACCAGTAACAGTAGGATACATTCAGGTTTATTTTATGACATTTTGTAAGAAATGGCCAAGTACTACCTCAACTTAACACATCGTAGGCTGAGATAGATGTGAACTTTGTACCTGCCACTTTAAATAATTCATTCAAATAAAATATTTACTAGAAGAAACTGTGTGACAAAAGCAGGGGAGCAGTGAGCTTAAAGACTTTTGTGATATTAAATCCTCAATATTTATCTTCTGCTATCAGAAGAGGGTATATCTTTATCAAAACAGGCTTGGATAGAGTCTTAGTGGCCATTCTGTCAAGTCTATAGATTAATACAAGGTTTTTAGACACTCCTGACCACTAAAGCTATCTAGTGTATTAATGTATTATAGTAAATGGCTGTCAATGAAACAATAAACTCAATTATACGGTTTGTTTACAACAATACTGTGTCTCAAAATCAACTCTCTTTTGACACACTGCCTGTGTATGTAATCCAAATGATAAATCTGGTTTTAATGTAACTACGCAGTGTAATCTAGATAATTCATCACCCCTAGTCCTGAAAGTCATGGAACTAAGGGCTTGTCAAATGGAAAACCAGGGGTTTATCTTCAGAGCAAACTCCCATGTCAAAGGCAATGACAACAATTGAAAAGTACTACAGCTCCCTCTACAGGTGTGAAAGACATCCCACTGAGGCAGAGAGTTGGTGCTGTAAAAGAGAAATGGAAAGTGATATGGAAAGTCATATAAAGGCACGGAGAACGACAGGATTAAAAGAAATGCTCAGTCGTAATGAAACCATTCTTTTAGTCCTATCAAGACGTTTTCCAAATACTGAAGAAACGAGACTCCACTACATTGGTTACTGGTAGAAGTGGTTTGTTTTAAGTAACAAAGGCAACGCAATTTGGTATTCTAGAAAGCTCTGGGACAGTGCTGGAGAAATGTCCCAAGCTCTGCGGTGAGAATTAGTGATGGGCTTTCCAAGTCTTACTAAGCTCACAGCTCAATTGGCCCCTAAAACAGCTCTTGGGACAAACTGCTTAAAAAATATTTAAAAAAAATTCTGCAGTGATGACAAATCCATTATTGTGAATTTTCTGCAGATAATTGTTGTTTTGAGTTAAAGTTACGTACAGAAATGAGAAATAATTGCGATTCAGTTCCCAATATTCACTATAAAGAGCAGTTCAATAAGAGCTTTTCATTCTAATATCTCCCATCATGAATTACAGTCCACATAGAACCTTGGACAGGGAAGCAAAACCTGGGTCTCCAGCACAGAGAACATGATTACTGGAGTTTATTTGGGTTTACACAGAAAGCAACAATTCTTGGGGCAGCCACATAGTTTTTGCCAATTGCTTTGCAGTATTTCCATCTGAAAAAAAGAATCCCTAGCAAATACCCTATATGATCTGTTCATATCCACCCAGAAATAAGCTGTATAATGACAATTGTGTTGTTACTATCTTGTGAACGTTTTGTCTGTTATTCTCAACTATACTATACTGTTTTATATTCGCTGTCTACAGAAATGATTTAGACATCATTAAAAATAGGTGTCAGCCGACAAACCATCCCCTTAGTCCACATCTGAATGCTTAGCCCTGTTCTACAGACATTTACACTTGACAGAGGCAACCACAATCTTTCAACATACAATCAAATAATGACAAAGTATCTGACTGCATGTTATACACAAGCAACCCAGCGGATGAGACCCACTCAACACATGCAATCCACCCAGTGCAACTGTGCCTGTCACACACCATCTTTCTGTGTCATCTTTCTTTGAGCATTCACACATTCAAAGAACAGGGGTCCGTTTTATCAGCGTACATGAGCGTGAAGAGCCACGAGAGAGGGACTTTTAAATGTATACGGGGTGCGAAGACTGCCTGATTTCTCATTCATTCAATGCTTGCTGCTTGGAGCTGTTCACAGACAAGGTCCAGCATTTAGTGTGCAGTATGGAGAGCGGTACGGTAAAACAAATAATAATAAGCATTGCAACCTAGCAGGAACCCCCATAGAGATTGATAGAGGGATCCTCTACTCCAGCATGAGCAGAGACATATGTATGTAAAAGTTGTCCATTTCGTATTAGCCAATTGTAATGATTCAATGCTTGCAGCAACAGGTTTGCTTCCAGTTATGTCATGTAAGCACCTCTATGAGTGTCCCCCGGTAGACTGGGCAGAGAATGACATTTGTACTATACTAGTGTTTATCAACTTGAGTCCTCAAGCACCTTCAACAGCACACAATTTAGATTGTAGCCTAAATAAACACATTTTTGACTTATCAAGGGCTTCGTGTTTAGATAAGAAGTTGAATCAGGTTTGATTGGCCAACCTATTTGGATTTAGTTCAGAGCAACAATTTCAATGTTTACTGTTGGGTGTTTTCCAAGCCTGGAGACAATCCAAAACCATTCTAATCACTGGCAAACTTTTTAACAATTGGTTTTCATTGACTTGTATCTCTAGCATTTGGGTCAATAAAATGCTGTTCACTCATCATATCTACTTTTCTGCTGAGGTATTAAGTAGATTCATGGTTTTCATGTTTAGTTCTATGTGTGAGCAGGAGTTTTTTCCTCAGACTTTTTACAATTAAATTACAAGGGCTATTGGGCTGTTTAAAATCTGCCAGTATATAAGCCATATGTGTATTGAATTGCATACGACTTGGTTAATACAGCGTTTAATCTGAATATGAGGAAAACCCAAAAGTAAACAAGTGATCTGGACCCCACGATATTGAAATGTGAAAAGGTGAACAGCTGTCTCACGTTATCAGCATGATGGAATGTGAGGGTGAAATTGACATAGACGATGCGCCTGTGAGACACCTGCTACCGCCACCAGTCAAGTCTTTGTCACTCCTGCCACAACCACCACACACCAGCCAGTCTGGACTCGTTCCCATTCACCTGAGTACTAGCACCTGTGATCTATTACCACCAGTATATGTAGTCCCTGTTTTCTCTGTGCCAGTTGTGAGGTATTTTTTGGTTGCACATCATTACTGACCCTTCATAGATTGTAGTTGCTTTCCTGGTTTGATCCTCGTTTCGCCTATTCCTGTTTAAGTCTGCTGCCTACTCCTCTGTACTGTATCCTGGTGGTTTGGATTTATTGGTTTTGATCTCTGCCTATTATACGACTACTCTACTGGATATCAGACTTCAATAAATGAGGCGCTCTGAGCTTGAATCCCATTCTGTTTCCTGGAGCTTCGTTACACCCTGCCACTTTTAAATTGTGTGTGGCAGTATGTTGGGTACCCAGTGGAAACAATAAGAGACGACAACGTGACAGACAAGACAGAAACAATATGTGAGTACTGTTAGAAAATAGTGCTGTACACCGCGGCTAACATGAGCACTATGCACGCGTAATATGGAAGTGGCTGTGCCGGGGCAGGATTGTTGCCACACATTAACTGCTTTGCGCACACGATAAACCTTGCTACCCAGGCTGGCCTTGGTGTATCTCGTCACTCGTTTGCTCAGGACAGGAGGGTGAGATGTGTGGCTGCTTTTTTCCATGGAGTTCAACAGATACTACGGTGTTGATGTCCAAGCAGAAGCTGCTACAACTGTCCTCACACAAAGTTTGAGCATTTTACTACTGAGGTGGTACTACTTTGTGTCACGGTCGGGGCTTGAGGATGAAGGAACCAGATGCAGGTATCCACGGAACAGATGGAATGGCGCAGGGATAAGACTAAATGAGAGTTTATTGAAAATAAATACTAAACAGATAACTACTCACACTAGTGCTGAAAACAAAACAACGGCACATGGGCCAATGACCAAACACAACATTGAACTGAATAAAGCACTAGGAACAGGTACAGGGAAACCGAATATACGAGAGACAGACTTACATGGGGACCGGAACAGGAAACAATGAACCGACAAACACAAGAGACACTGGGGAGACTATATACAGACATAACAAAGACCAACACACAACAGGTGAGCAAGGGCGGGAAAATTTGTGAAAAGGGGGAACGGAAAAGTACCAGGACAAAACAATATGTACAACCACCAGAGGGAGACAGAAACAAGCACACAAAACAAAACAGGAACCCACACATGACCCCTTACACTTTGATTACGGTTGCACAAATTGTTTGCAATTTTAAAAAAAGACTAAGAAAAACAATGTTTTATTTATTTTTGTTATTTAAACAGTTTTTATGTTTTATGAATCATTTGTGGAAAGGAGTTCAGTCAGAAAGTCACATGTAGCTTCAATTAGAAGTTACTATCTTCTGTTTAAAAGGGTTTATTATAATATAAAACAAACCGTAAATGGCAACTAGGGATGGCGAAAACAAAAAAATTTCTTGACCGGTCACCGAGCCTCATTAACCGGTTGAAACCGGTTAACCGTTTAGTTTAAAATATGCTATGCTATTTGAAATAACAGCCATTTCGAGCCGCGCCTGCAATTTCTCAACTCTGTCTCATCTCTCTGCGCGCACTCACCCACACACACACACACACACGCACACACACACTGCCCCGGCACCGCCCTTCCACTCACGTCACGTTTTTTAAATCCCCTACAGCGCGAAACAAGTCCCGCAAATGTGGCGCAAAGGGGCTTGTATGTAATCGGAGGACACATGGCTCCTTAGTTTTGAAATAGTTTGGGTACAAGGCAAGCCAGGTGATCGTGTTTAAAATAAAGTCGTTTGTCTAGCGTTTTAAGCTCATTAGAAACATTGCCGCGGCTCATTTGAGAAAATGACATCTCCGAAGAGGCTTGCGGGTGTTGCGTCTTCAGGTGATACATCATAGATGATGTGCTGCCACTATATTTCAACAATGTATCACATATGTTGCAACTTACATCTTTGTCATTCTTTTTGGTGAAATGGTCCCACGCAGTACTTTTCTTTGCACGCTTCATGTCGTCTGCTCTAACGGTGTGACGGCGCGCAAAATGTTTTTCTTATTGGTTTACAAAACAGGCGATTATGAAAAAGCTTGCGTGAGGGATTATTTCTCTATACAGAAAAAACATTGGAATGAGATGGCTAACTGTAGTAGCGTTTATTCCAATATTTATAATTGCCTAATTTAGAAATCAGTTTTTTAACCGACTAACAATAACTTTGACCGGTTAACGTCGAAACGGTCAACCACCTGTCCAACGGTCACCGGTTAACATCCCTAATGGCAACACAACGGGGGAGGAACAGGCCACTCGTCCAGGCACGCTGTAGGCGGAGACCGGGGCTGACACGCTATAGGCGGGAACCGGGGCTGACACGCAGTAGGCGGAGACCGGGGCTGACACGCTATAGGCGGGGACCGGGGCTGACACGCTGTAGGCGGGGACCGGGGCTGACACGCTGTAGGCGGGAACCGGGGCTGACATGCTGTAGGCGGGGACCGGCTCTGGCACACTGTAGGCGGGGACCGGGGCTGACACGCTATAGGCGGCGACCGGGGCTGACCCGCTGTAGGCGGGGACCGGGGCTGACACGCTGTAGGCGGGAACCGGGGCTGACATGCTGTAGGCGGGGACCGGCTCTGGCACGCTGTAGGCGGGGATTGGGGCTGTCACGCTGTAGACGGGGATTGGGGCTGACACGCTGTATGCGGGGACCGGGACGAGGACTGCAGGCAGCTCTAGCCATGCTCTCCACCACATCAGAGGGCTGGTCATACATACCATCTGTTTATGATATCCAGAGCCTGTTGGACCTACACTGTAATGATCCTCATCGTGTCACCACAGGCAGGTCCAGACCCACCATCACCCCCCGGCGGGGTGAGTTGCAGAGTAATGGCCTGGTCGAGTTGAAAATACCCAAAGCTATGCCCGTCCACATGGGTTGATACATCTGCCTAGTGGAGAGCACTGGACAGCAGAACTCTGTCTACGTCTATGTCAATAATACAAATCTAATGTTGTATAATGCGAGATACCAATACCAGCGGTCACGTGACAAAAGACCCAAGGACTCAAACCCGAAGACTCGAAAAAGATGAACGAATCATTTCTCTTTCCGGTACTGACAGCATAGCCTCTATGGGACTGACAGGAAGAACGAAAGACTCAGACCCGGCCGAACCCGAGACTCGAAAGATGAACGAATCATTTGTTTCCAGTAGAAATTCAAAACCCATATGTTGCGCAATGCGCATGCGCGGTCAACACAAAATGAACGAATCACTCTCGGTACAGACTCGGTAGTCCCCAGTCATATTAAAGATTCGTTCAAAATGAACGAATTGTTCATGAACCACACACCACTACTTAGCACAGTGAGCGCCTTGTAACACACAAAATCGCTTGTAGGTCAGTAAGCAAAACCAGAATTTGGGATTTAGTTGACTAAAACTAGACTAAGACTAGACTAAGACTCTTGTGATTTTAGTTTGAGTACAGTTGTCATTTCAAATGGAACCTTTTTTGCTAGTTGTGTAATTTAGTTTTAAAAAGAAAAAATGAAATCTTCACAATTTCAAAATTAATATTAGTTATATAGAAAATTGTTAAATCAATTGAATGCAAAGGGGTCACTAAGGAGTGAAGTTATTGAAAACATGTGTTCTTGTATATGTATCGTCTAATGGTCTAGTTGCACATCATCCATTCAGTGGACCCTGCATCATCCTATTCATTGCAACCCAATGACATGAAAGTGTTAAGTGTAGCCTGGTGTAAAGTACCACTACAGCACACACACTAATTTGGTGGTAATTTATTTTGGTAAATCTTATTTAGGTGATTCTCAGTAACCTTGTAAAAAATTCAAGCAAACTAATGTACAACAAAAACGGTAGTGGCTGTATTGTGAAATAAAAACAAGAAAACAAGTACACCACAATTAAAATAAACTCAAAGTTACAATATGCTGTGCTGAAGCTTAAGTGTATATTCCAGAGCTATTTACTTGGTGATATCTAATGATTACTTTGGAGTAATACATAATTCCCACCAATTGATGTTACGGGACTAATTATACTAGATAGCACCAACGTAATTCAGTCAATACTATAAATGTTCCGAGTTCGGTTACCCAAAAAAACTTCAGCTGATTTGAAATTACCAGAAAATATGTGCAGCTTTTTGCACACAAACTTTTTTATTGCTGATACAGTCAAGCAAAATTATCAAACGAGATTACAAACATAGTTTAAATTTATTATGAAGCTTTCAAACACTTAAGCCACAACAATACATCAACGATAATAGAAAATACTAGACAGCACTAACTACACATAAGAAACAGCGCTGTTCACTTCAGATTTCTCAAATGCATATTTTCTGATTGTTAAATATTGGGCACTATTTTAATCAGGAGAATCTACTTTAAAAAAAAAAGATATGACAAGCCAGCGGGCATTGCTGCCAAAACACACTAGGCAACTCTGCACATTGGTTTCCTATGGTGAGAAGAGTGATGCCGGTCTTATGTTAACTGGTGATATTCCAGATACAACGTAGGCGTGTTATAAGAAGGTAAATGTAGTTGATTGTATCGATGCCTGTTCAAAGTAATACAAACTTCAATAAATCGTTCAAATGTTTGTAATTTAATCATAATTTTGTTCAATGTGTTTGTAATTCAGTTAATTCCAGAGGTGGATAGAGTACTGAAAAATTGTACTCAAGTACATATACTCAATTACAAGTAAAAGTACTGGCGTAAAAAATGTTCTTAAGTAAAAGTACAAAGTACACCTCTCAAAAACTACTTAAGTACTAATACATTTTTTGCCTGTGATTTTTACTGAATAAACATCAAATCCATAGAATCAAATCAGAAATATGAATGGATGTTGGCAATTTGTGTTTTATATAAATAAACACATAGTACAGGTATTTTGTCTGTTAAAAGAATGTTAAATGATTTTTAAACATGAATAAACAGTATAAACGTTTCACTGCAAACCAACAACTGGGCAAAGGCCTTAAACTCTAGGACATTTTACTTTCTGAACCGGCTTGGTTTGGATACGAGAAGTAGACCAGCACAGCTAAAAAGTTACTGCTGTCAGTAGGGTTGCCACCCGTCCCTTAAAATACGGAATCGTCCCGTATTTCAGAATAAAATAGTGCGTCCCGTTTTGAATCCATACGGGACAGGGTTTGTCCCATATTTTCGGAGTTGTCCCAATGAATGCACCATCTCTCAATGCAAATCATCCCACCGGCATTCTGTGAAGACTCGTCCTATTCTGCCCCTGATTGGGTAATACTCGCGGCTGCCATCGTTGGATTGATTGGTTTGTTTCAGGGTCACGGCCAATCAGAGTCAGAGGAGGGCGGGTCTCTTGGCAGAGAGTCTATTTGAAAGAATGGCGGAGGCTGCTCCAGATACCCCCCCGCATCCAGCGCTGAAACGAAAGCGTATGCAAAAATATAGACGAGAGTGGGGGGAAACAAATACGTGGCTGGAAAGTGTCAGCGTAAATGAATATCAAGCCAACTGCACTGCAAGTTCTCTGTTGCACACGGTGGGTTGTCAAATGTGCAACAGCTTGCATCGGGGGAGCAACATTCCCGCAATGCCAGAAGTGAAAGAAAGCAAAGCACTGTCTCCCAGTTCTTCATACCTCAGTCATCTCCTGAGGCAGATAGTGTAATGACAGTTTTATAATCACCTCAATAATGTTCTGATTGATTACATTAGACTTCATAGGCTGCCTATTTGTTAAGAAATAATGTTAAACATTTAAATGAATCATGTAATGGAATGATTGGTTGATAACACTTTACAATAAGGTTACTTTATTAAACATTAGTTAATGTATTAACTAACATGAACTAACAATGAGTAATACATTTGTTACAGTATTTATTAATCTTTGTTAATGTTAGTTAATAGAAATAAAGCTGTTCATTGTTTGTTCATGTTAGTTCACATTGCATTAACTAATATTGACAAGATCTGAATGTATATATATAAATATATCATGTATATATATAAAGCCTTATCATTCTACCTTAAGCAAACCTATATAGCCTAGTGCCAAACCTAAACTATATAGCCTGGTGTCGAACCTAAACTATATAGCCTAGTGCCGAACCTAAACTATATAGCCTAGTGTCGAACCTAAACTACATAGCCTGGTGTCAAACCTAAACTATATAGGCTGGTGTCGAACCTAAACTATATAGCCAGTTGTCGAACCAAACTATATAGCCTGGTGTCGAACCTAAATTATATAGCCTGGTGTCGAACCTAAACTATATGGCTTAGTGTCGAACCTAAACTATATAGCCTGGGGTCGAACCTAAACTATATAGCCTGGTGTCGAACCTAAACTATATAGCCTAGTGTCAAACCTAAACTATACAGCCTAGTGTCGAACCTAAACGCTACATTAAGGTACAATACAGAGTGAAGCTGGGACAGTGCCAGAGGAGTGGCAGACCGGGGTGGTGGTTCCCCTCTTCAAAAAGGGGGACCAGAGAGTGTGTGCCAATTACAGAGGTATCACACTCCTCAGCCTCCCTGGTAAAGTGTACTCCAAAGTGCTGGAAAGGAGGGTTCGGCCAATAGTCGAACCTCAGATTGAAGAGGACCAATGCGGTTTTCGTCCTGGCCGGGGAACCATGGACCAGCTCTTTACTCTCGCAAGGATCCTGGAGGGGGCCTGGGAGTATGCCCATCCAGTCTACATGTGTTTTGTGGATCTGGAGAAGGCGTATGACCGGGTACCCCGGGATATTTTGTGGGAGGTGCTGCGGGAGTATGGGGTGAGGGGGTCACTTCTCAGGGCCATCCAATCTCTGTACGCTCAAAGCATGAGCTGTGTCCGTGTTCTCGGCAGTAAGTCGGATTCGTTCCCGGTGGGGGCTGGCCTCCGCCAGGGCTGCGCTTTGTCACCAATCCTGTTTGTAATATTCATGGACAGGATATCAAGGCGTAGTCATGGGGGGGAGGGGTTTCCGTTCGGTGGGCTGATGGTCACATCACTGCTTTTTGCGGATTATGTGGTCCTGATGGCCTCATCGGTCGGTGACCTTCAGCACTCACTGGATCGGTTCGCAGCCGAGTGTGAAGCGGCTGGGATGAGGGTTAGCGCCTCTAAATCTGAGGCCATAACTCTCAGCAGGAAACCGGTGGAGTGCCTACTCCGGGTAGGGAATGAGTCCTTACTCCAAGTGAAGGAGTTCAAGTACCTCGGGGTCTTGTTCGCGAGTGAGGGAACAATGGAGCGGGAGATTGGTCGGAGGATCGGAGCAGCGGGGGCGGTGTTGCATTCGCTTCACCGCACCGTTGTGACGAAAAGAGAGCTGAGCCGGAAGGCAAAGCTCTCGATCTACCGGTCAATCTTTGTTCCTACTCTCACCTATGGTCATGAAAGCTGGGTCATGACCGAAAGAACGAGATCGCGGGTACAAGCGGCCGAAATGGGTTCTCTCAGAAAGGTGGCTGGCCTCTCCCTTAGGGATAGGGTGAGAAGCTCAGTCATCCGAGAGGAACTTGGAGTAGAGCCGCTGCTCCTATGCGTAGAAAGGAGCCAGTTGAGGTGGTTCCGGCATTTAGTACGAATGCCACCTGGGCGCCTCCCTAGAGAGGTGTTCCAGGCACGTCCAGCTCGGAGGAGACCTCGGGGAAGGTGGAGAAATTATATCTCCACACTGGCCTGGGAACGCCTCGGGATTCCCCAGTCAGAGCTGGCTAATGTTGCCCGGGAATGGGAAGTTTGGGGTCCCCTGCAAGAGCTGCTACACCCGCGACCCGATCCCGGATATGCGGTGGAAGATGAGATGAGATGATGAGACGAGACCCCCGGTTTTCCCGGTCCGAATACAAGGGGTTTTATTGGTCGATCAGTTATTTCTATTGGATACCCAATTGCTGGTCAAATAATGTAATATTCATTTAATTCACATTGTACAAGTACTTGGTAACGAATGTGATTATTAAAGTAGCGAAAGTAGATTACCTAACTAATTTGTACTTAAGTACAAGTAAAATTACAGGCTTAAAAATGTACTCATAAAAGTACAAGTACACGAAAAAACGACTTAATTACAGTAACGTGAGTAGTTGTAATTCGTTAATTCCACCTCTGGTTAATTCAGCCTAGTCTGAGGTGTTTGTTGACGCCGCAGCACGAATGCAGAGTAAAGACCGCTAGTATAACAAATTATGATACATATACACCATCAGATGATTTGTAATTACCACAGATATGTGCAGCTTGTTGCACACAAACTATTTAATTGCAGATCATACAGTCAAGTAAACTTATCAAACTAGTAGGTTACAATCCTGAAACTGTTAATTGTATCACAGAGATACCATTAGTTCAACTGCTATTATCTGGACGCAAATACACTTAGTACGCATATAACTACTAAACTCAAGATATCATAACAACGATAACACATTAATAAATGTTTGGAAAGTTTATTTTATAACTTACGGTTCAAATGACTGACTATATCCTTACATCTCTGGGAAAACAATGTGTTTTTTTCGTTTTCAGTCCGTGGGGGGAAGTAAAAAACATTTCCATGACATCTAAAATACGGCACAATATATAATAAAGTTTATCGGCAGAACATTTGGTAACTAAACTATGCATACTCTTTAAAAAGTACCTCTACCGATCTCTAATAATGGAGTCGACGTCTTAGGAGATCACAGGCTGCGTGTCCCTAGTGGCGCATGTGTGAAAAATAATGTGTCATATCAACACAAAAAAACATTTGATCAGTGTGAAATTTGAAATAAGTACGCCCTATTCAGCCATTAATCATTCTATTGCTTTGTGCTAAATGTAACATCATAACACATGAATTCCACACATTTGGAGCAGCAATACAAGAGAAAACAATTCATAAGGTTTTTCCCTAAATATCACTGTACACGACAATCCATCATGGCATTTTTTGTTCACCATGAGAAACAAGTCATGTACAACAATATGCATCCATTTTGGACATTTGGAGCAGCGGGGCTATTCTCTGACACAAAGAGGTGATGGCAATATAGAAAGTTACATAAACACGCACCTCAAAATGTATTACATTGTTTTTTGCTAAATTTAACAATGAAAGACATTACTTCCACACATGACTAAAGCAAGATTCAAGTCGTTTGGAGCACCGGTTCAAGAGAAAACAATTTATGAAGGTTTTCCCAAATCTGGACTGTACAAGACATTCCATCATTGCAAACCTTATGCGTCCCAGAGGCTTTTTTGTTCATCATGAATAGTAAGGCAAGTATGCCAAAGGGCATCCATTTTTAACATATTGGGCAGCGGGGCGGATCCCAAACACACAGAAATTAAGGAAATATGAAAATGTACATAGACACGCCCCTTTCCGCCATTTTGTATTCAATTCCATTTTCTTAAATGTCAAATTGAATGACAGTAGTTCTACACATGTCAAGCCAACAACCAAGTGAAATTTGGACTGTCCAGAAAAATCCATCATGGCGGACTTTATGGGTCCAAGAGGCTTTTTTGTTCATCAGGTCAATTAAGGAATAGACACCAAGTTTCAGCCATATCGGACAAACAGTGTGGCAGGCTTAGCCCGTAGACTTTGGCCGTGATTTATAGCGCCACCTATGGGTGTATGTAGGTCATTTGAGTTGTGTGAGTTACTCGACACCTGTTATATCAATGTGAAAATTTTTGAAAAAGTTATCCATGGGCAACCGAGTTATTGAACCATTTAAGGAGATAAGTATAATAATAATAAGAATACTAACAATAGGTTTCCTACTGATGGAGGAACCCTAATAAGAATACTATCAATAACAATAAGTTTCGTCCTGACGGAGGAACCCTAATAAAAAATACATTCCGTCTGGAGGATTTTGAGTCCTTGATGTTGGTGGCTGGAAGGTGTCGTGATAATAAAATACATGCATTTTTCTATTTTCGATCATGGCGGGCAGAGGTTTTAGAAATTATAGCAATAGTCTAAATTCACTGTACACAATTCTATACATAAGTATGATTTCATTTAATAATTTTATTTAGCACTCCCTTTCTCCCTGGATAAATAAAAGTCCCATAAATAATATTGTTTATTACTGCATATGATAATTCATATTGATACGACATTCATTACAAGATGATTAGTTAAAACATTTGAAAATGCATCTGCATTGTTTTGCACTTTGACAATTTTTTCAGTCATATATTTTGTCATTGAAGATTTCTTAAAAATTGTGTTAAAATATTGCCTTGCTCGATCTCATGATCGCCTTTGTAGTTTCCAATATTGTGTATCGTCTCAATCACATGAACCTAATATAAAGTATCTTCTCAATCTTATGAACCCAATATCGTGTATGGTCACCCGTGGGGTGGTTGGGTTCGGTAGGGTGGCCAATAGAACGCTAATAAATTCACCCATGCTAACAGCGCCGTCTCTAGATAGCCTATTACGCTGGAACGCATGCGCGTGCCCATAGCAAACGTATTGAAAACAACCGCCACTAAGCCGCTTTGAACCTAACAATAAGCTAAACGTCCCACTTCCGCATAATGGCACCAAAACAGGTCGGCTTTTTTATTTTGCTACTATAAGCTCATTTGATGACGAAATCGAAAAATAACAACTGTTCTATGTAGTAAGCATCTGGTCGTTTACGGTATCAAGTGCGCTTACATTTGCATTAGGTGGAAGTATTTCGAAAAATGATATTTCAGACTATTTCTTGTATAACGCTTGATGACATGGAAGCCCGCTAAACTGTTATATCTTATTAAAAAGCTGAGGTTCTGCTGAATAAAATGATGCCTGACTTGAAAAGATTTGGAAATATTCATTTTGAGTAATTTGCCTCTAAAGACCGGCATCACTCTCCTCGCCATAGGAAACCAATGGGCCGAGCTCAGAGTTCCAATAAGAGAATCGGTTTTTATAACTTTTGTGTGTGATCCCATGGAAGCCCGCTAAACTGCTATATCTTATTGAAAAGCTGAGGTTCTGCTGAATAAAATGATGCCTGACTTGAAAAGATCTGGAAATATACATTTTGAGTAATTTGCCTCTAAAGACCGGCATCACTCCCCTCGCCATAGGAAACCAATGGGCCGAGCTCAGAGTTCCAATAAGAGAATAAGTTTTTATAACTTTTGTCTATGATCCCATGGAAGCCCGCTAAACTGCTATATCTTATTGAAAAGCTGAGGTTCTGCTGAATAAAATGATGCCCGACTTGAAAAGATCTGGAAATATACATTTTGAGTAATTTGCCCCTAAACACCGGCATCACTCTCCTCGCCATAGGAAACCAATGGGCCGAAATATTTTTTTCTCCCTTTTTTATATGAACCCAGACCCCCCTGCCCACTAATATTCGCGCTCTTTTCAGTCCTTTCGATGTTACGTATAGGTTTCTGCTTGGATACACCACTCCCCCTATACACAAACACGAACCAAATATACTTTTCGACCTTTTCCAAACTGATAACTTGAGAGCAAAGTCAGACTAACTGATTTGTGCAAAGATGACTACAAAACAACACAAAAACAATGCCACAGGTGAGGGGGAGCGGACAAAATAGCAGCTGTGACAGCACAGTTAAAATTTAGGCGCTTTGTGTTAGGCCAGAAAAATGAAAATTCTATTTTTAACTTATCAAAACTAGGGAAAAAGTTGTCATTGGATCAGCTCATCAGTAACCTGAAGAGTGTACTAGCAATTATGAGTGAGTCACATGACACTAGTTTAGATGAAGGACGGACAACTGCACCAGCTGATCTTGTTGCTCAAAGGAAGGAGGAGTTTGAGAGATGCCACCCGACAGCACCTGAAAGCACAAGATCTAGGGCGTAGGAGAGGAAATTTAGCTGTAGTTAGATTACCAAGTATAAAAATGCCAAAGCAGTTACTTGGAAAGCGTGTTAAACATAGATTTAGTGGGAATCTTTTAGATACATGGTATGACGCCACAGTGGTAGACATGAGAGAATTGGATGCAATGTATGAGTTTAGAATTAAATATGACAAAACTAGTGATATGCCCTGGTTGCCCCTATGGACCGAATATCAGGAAAATCGCCTAGAGCTTCTAGCCGTTAGTACTCAGGATCTAGTAGGAAAAAAAATTGAACACATGTTCATTAGCAGTGAGGATGGCAGTGTGTGTTGGTGGCCAGGGAAGGTACTTAGTGCTAAAGAAGACATTTTTGTAATTGATTATGAAGAAGAGGAAGATGAAGAAATAAGTAGTTCTGTAGCAGAATATCCACTACTATTAGATTATTTTGAAAACGAAGTAAGAATTCTTATATAAATAACCTACCTCATATAATGAAACAAAATTTTTTGCAAGTAACCAACAAGTCGGCTCTTACCGTGACGGTTAAGATGAAGTTGGTCACGACTATAATATGCCAGATTGGGTTTTGAGTTCTTCAGGAATAATCTATTGGTCCTAAGAAAAATTACATTATCATTTTCGTAAGACAGATGCTCCAGTAGCAGATTAGATTCCCTAACTATAGTTTTTGTGGTAGCATCGTCTATTGGCCGGGGCAGGATGGAGCAAATGGCAAACCTTACTTCATACCAATACTCCTCCCTAACTTTCATCATCAGTTCCCTCATTCTCCTAATAATGTCATAAGGAGAATCCCCGGTAGCTATGTTGTTCGTCCCAATGTGAATTACCAGCAACAATGGACCACTCACACCACGAAAGTGGTACAATTGCTGGTACGTGGCCCTCTCCAGAGTGGTTCCAGGGTGCACCCAAAAGTGTGCGTGTGGAAAAGCATGCTCCATGCCTTTCAGCATGGAGTCTGCGAGGACACACACACTTAAGCCTGCTGTGATGAGAAAACATTAAGATCATTAAAATGTGATTCGTCAAAAAATAACGTATTTTAGCATTTTCTAAAACAAATATTCGGCAAATATTGGGCTACCCACCACTGGAACCTCTGGACGATACCCTCCCACGCCAAGCCTCACGGAATGGCCGGGGGACGCACGGTGCAAATCGTTGGCATTGCATGGTTTTGATTGTAAAGAAAGATATGGAAGGTCGGTGAGTGGTATTTATAGAAGTATTTGAAAACTATGCCCAACCCCCCCAAACAAAAATAACCACGCCTACAACTTTCATAGCATAAAGAGTAACCGTGCTAACATACGGGATATTAAAATGAAGAAGCATACCAAGTGCATTATGGTGTAGCCTTTACGCTAACTCCCTGATAGCAAATCAAACACCGTAACTGACCATTTCTGGGTACTGTGCTATATGTCTGTAGTTCCCACATCTATACGGCGCGTTGTTGATTCGCTAATTTCACTGTCTGGTATGGGTCTAGTATGGGTATTGTGACGAGTAACAATCGCTTAGATTTAGAATATTGGGACCGTGTTCTGAAGCAGTTTTGGTGCCACAGCGCTCAATAGAATTGATAGGAAGAGCCAGGGTGAAAAAGCACCCTAAAATCGGCTTGTTTTCTCGCGATTTCTTTAAAACTACGGCAAGCAGCTTGGATATAAGGTAATATTATGAAACCTGTCTTCAAGACGAACACAACGATATACGTTTCATTCGGAAAAAGCATTGTTAAATTTTTCACTTGGCCACCCTAGGTTCGGGCAACGATCTGCAGCTCTAATTCCGTTCCCCGATGCCCCGGTCCAGCTCAGTAAAGACAGTGCAAGCCTTTCCCCCTCCTGTCGTCAGCATCTCTCGTTTGTGTTTGGGAATACTTTTTTTGCCTCAAATTTCATGTCAAACCATTTATTTTTTATGTAATTTTTATGTGGTTCGCCCTTCCCCTGACACAGCAGAACGAATGATTAAATCCCATGCATCCTTTTTGTATTTGATTTTCCAACCACTACTGACGCTGCTAAATATTACATATTTTTGCCTGTTCACTTATTGCAGAAGTATTTCCACTTACACTACAGAACTACAGAAGTGATTTGTTCTTTTGGCGTCTGATCCTCTATACTGTATATACATGTTGGTTTAGGCATTGTTGCATTCTCCACGTTTTTACGATGAGTTTCCACTCCGCCCTGCAGTTTAATACCCTTTTATGGGAAATATTGGGGCGTTTACCTATGCTAATTAGGAACAACGGACACGCGCTTTGAATTTACGAAAACGTGGTATTCATCATTACAGGAACGTAGGTACGAACAATTACGCCATTTAAGAACACGTTGGTGATTGAAGAATATGGCCCATTGTTGCTTCAGTATGCAAGATAAAGTTTAGAGATTTTTGTCAATGTTTCTGTTCTGCCCAAAATGCCTGTCCCTTTCCTTCACGTACATAATGCAAGTTCTAATGATCTGTTAACATGAAGTGGGACTGCACTTCAATTACTCTGTAGTGTTTTACAAATTTTACTTCTGATAAGTAATTTCTTCCAAGCAATTTCTTTCTGGTTTTGTGTAAAAGTGAATCGATTACTGTGTGGTACACTATGGCAGCTAAAATCTTATCTGCAGTATACAGAAAAAAGGAAGACAAGTTAGTTAAATAAGTATACATTTATGGAGGGTGAGATAAGTTTGATGAAGTTGGCTAGCCAGACCAGATGTTGTTCTAAGTTTCAGACTGAGACATCAGGACATAGGAAGGTTATAAAAATGTGCTAATGCATTGAAAGTTTCTAGGAAATCAGGCTCCATCATTATGTTTTATGAGCAGTATTCTTCCAAGCTTGCAATCTGGCCAAATTAGGTAACTGGGCAAGGGAGGTGAACAAAAAGCCAATGGCCACTAATACAGCTTCAGAGATGCATCACTCCATTCAGACCTTAATTACAAAGTGCCTAGACAGAAGCCACTTCAGAGAAAGGATTCTGAGAGGAAAAATATTCCAAAACTAGTCTACTGGCACATCTAACCCTCCTCCTATGTTGGGCAAAAACAAGAGACTGCTCATCAACTGTCTCATACCTTACCAACAGAGAAGGATATTGGTGGCAGCATCATGCTTCTCAGCTGCTAGTTTACTGAAACTATCTGATCTGACAGATTTTAGGAAGATGTAGCCGGAGTGCCTCCGGTATCCAGAAAGGTATAAAAAGTCATAAAAATAAACTTGCTGGCATTGTCCCTTTCGACCACTAGGGACCAACATTATTAAAATAAGAAATAGTAGGCCTAAATATTTTGTATTAATACAAAACAAAAAATATATACTCTTTATTGTGGGGACGTGCCTGAAGCTGACACCACGAGGCACTGTCACTGTGAATAATGTTCCAATTGCTCTTGGTAAAATCTTTGAATTTTGAGCCTTATACTGTTTATGCTTGTGACAAACCAGTACACGATCTTTAGTTTCTTTGCATTTCTGGCATTGAAATACCTTCAATAATTCGAACAACAATAGACTGACGAGTTTCGGGAAGAAAGTTGTTTCTTTCAGGCCATTTTGAGCCGGTAATTCAATCCACAAAAGCTTATGCTCCAGATACTAAACCAGTCTAATATAAAGGCAATATTTTTTCTCGTCATTAATCAGCATAATAGTTTTCACTGACACTAACATAGGTTTTCTGATGATCAATATACATTGATTAGCAATCACAACGACCCACTGGAACACCCTGGTAGCTGATAATGGGCCTCTGTACACTTATGTCGATATTTCTTTGAACATTTTGAGTGGAGCTCGCAGTTAGCGCTAGTGAGGCTTAACAGAGGAGGTTAAAATCAGACAGACACAATATAAATTACCCAATCTAGTTATGTTAAAAAGTTTTCATTCTGATTCAGAGATTTGGATTTATACAGCGTTCAAACTCTTGTGTCTGTGCGTTATAACCAAGATTTCTAAAGTTCCTATTTTTATCCTGAGGAAAGTCTGGAACAGAACTTGTTGTAAACTGAGAACAAATCCACCAAAGGTCACGGCAATAGTGACGCTCCAGTCTCTATTGTCCCACCCCCAGATGGGCTTCATGTTCTTGCTCAGTCAATATGTTCATCACAAGTTATCGTAAACGCTACTTGTGACCTGTTCACCCCGAGAGTGACATATACTTTTCAAAGTGCTCTATTATTATTTAGATGATTCATACAGGCATTTTTGTAACCTATGGCAGTTACGGAAAAAAAATGTTTAACCAATATTTGTTTCCTGACATCCTCACTTCCATTTGTTCTGTTTCCGCTTTCCGAACTACTTTCTTGAACCGCTTTCTTGAACTACTCTACTTCCCACTGCTATTTTGCACTCTTGTATTTTGTGTATTTATTGTGTAACTGTATGTTATTCTGCACATTTTCTCACCTTATCTTGGCCAGGTCGCCGTTGCAAATGAATGAATTTGTTCTCAATTGACCTACCTGGTTAAATAAAGGTTAAATAAAAATACTGAGTGGACATTTGTATATGCACATACAACACAGGGGATATAAATAACCTGTAACAAACGAGGATCATCTGCCATTTAACAATTTTATTTATGCAATTGCTTTTTGTTATAAATGCAACAGTGCACACATTTTTTTCTGAGAGAAGTAAACAAATGACTACTTCTTCATTTTTATTGAAATTAGGAACTATTGAAATAGAGAGCAAGGATGTGAATTATTAATTATTATTATTAAGTAAGTGTTTACTAAAAAATTACTTAATATTTTTTGGTATACTTCTGCCCAGAAATAAATGAGATGTTGAAAAGATTTGCTCAAGACCTCAAACCTATTATTATCTTTGTGTTAATTGTTTTAATTGATTTACATAGATTTTTAGAAGCATTGCTCTGTCTTGTGAAAAAATAGACCGGGGGAGTAAAATATCAAGCAAACCTCACTTTGCAGACGTGATTCTATTGTTGTTTAAATGTAACTAATTCAGCAAACACTCTTTATCCAGGGTGAGGAACAGTAGTGAGTGCAAACATTTTCATACAGGACTTTATCACTCTGCACCCTCGGTTTCCTGGGCAAACCTGTGGCAGGGGAATTTTTACTCTCCCAACCTGGGCGGTAATGGAACTCCTGGCCCTGGCTATGCCTTCTTTGGTAGGTAAAGGCCCATAAGGGATTTCTCTACATCACCAGAGTTAACAAAAAGCAAGGGGGTTGTTTCTGAGCAACACGATATCACAGGTTTTCGTGAAATAGACACGATTTTTGTACCCACAATTTGTGACAAGCACACGTAAAAGTTATGTTTTTTCGTGTACTGGACACGATTAGTTTTTTTGTGTACAGGACACATAATATTTAGGACTCCACGGAAAATTGTCACACACACACAAAAAAGCACAACAAACGTTTTTGGTCAACAACACGTTAAACAAATAAGTAAATCGAAATGTTAGGTATCGGTTAAGGTTAGGGCAAGAGTAAGAGTCAGGCTTTTCGTTTAATATTTATAGTAATAAAAAGAGTTATATTCCAAAAAGTTAAGTCCGTCGCGTTTACAATTCAAGCTACGCCTACTTCCTGGTTGAAATGCAAGTTGAGTCAACCAATCACAACACTTGCTTTCAACAGCTCAAGAAGATAAAAACTACCTTTTACTACCTTTTACGTGTGGATGTCACAAATTTTGGGTACAAAAATGGTGTTTATTTCACGAAAACTCGAAAAATTATACTGTGCTGTTCCGAGGGGAACCCTTGGAAGGAAGCCCCCCTGGTCACATGAGCTGTTGAAAGTTGTTGACGTGGGAGCCACCCAGGACAATGGGATGAAGGTCAGCTGGGCTTCTCCTAAAGTCCACTCTCATCTCCACTGTCTTTAGAGCTTTGAGCTCCAAGTTGTTGAGCCTGGACCGGGACACCAGCAGGTCAATTTCATGTGCTGCCAACTGTTTGAAAAAAGTCTGTGATCCATTTACATGGTGACACGGGCACTCCCATTGTGGTTGAGCTTATCCTGGAGGAGGGCTGGTGTTATGATGTTGAAAGCAGAGCTGAAGTCCTCAAACACAATTCTGGCATAGATTCCTGGGGAGTCGAGATGCTAGAAAATCAAGTGGAGTGCCATGTTGAGAAGTTCATCAACAGACCTGTTGGCTCTGTAGGCAAACTTCAATGGCTCTAGTATTGGATCGGTGATGGTCTTGAGGTGTGACAGCCAGGCGCTCAAAGGACTTCATAACCACAGAGGTCAGGGCAATTGATCTGTAGTCATTAAGCTCTGTGATTTCTTGGGAGCTGGGATGATGCTGGAAAGGTAAGTTAAAGCTTGGTCAAAAATTGGTCTTCTAAATAGACAATGACCCAAAGAATACTTTCAAAATTGTGTGAAAATGTGTTAAGCAGAACAAAGTCAAGAAATTGGAGTGGTCATCACAAAGCCCTGACCTCAATCCAGTCAGGAGATAGTTTACATCTATTTCAACTGTAGATGAATGTACGGTAATTACTATTATATGTGGTTGTCTTGACCATGTTTAAGTAGTTGTTATGAAAAGGCTAGTTTTTATAGCGATCGTAATTAATTGCGTAACTCGCACAGAGACCTTGGAGTTGTTGTTTTCATGGGCCGCTGCTTTTTGTAGGATGACGGCAATGACGCTTTGTGTTCAGAGGTTCGCTGGTTTAATCAGTGGCTGTGAATCTGTGACATTTGAATGTTTAATTTATTGTGTTGCAGCTACGTGATTCATTGCTTGTGTAATGAGCAGGTGTACTTTATGAGTTAGAGACTGAGTGCAGACCCTTGTTACAAGTAGGATGTACGCTAATTTATGCAGAATCCTATTGTAGAGACAAGTTAAAGTTACTTAAGGAAAATTAATGTTTTGCCTGACATCTGGAGGACCACATTACTGTTCAAAAATACACACATGACCATTTTGAATTTAACATGGCATTGCATCTCTGCTTTTTGCAATTTACAAAACGTTTGTTTTGAGTCAGAGATATTCAGAAAACATCTATGGTCTTTTGTAAACTTTGCGTATTATAAGACATGGTCTTCTTTCCAGCACTGACTTTTTTGATTACATATTCACTCACTCAACTAGAATGCACTTACTACTAAGCTCTGTTGTAGATTCACATAGCTTTCTTAAAATGTATGCACAGCTAAATTACTAAAATGTATGCACTGCTAAATTACTAAAATGTATGCACAGCTAAATTACAAAAATGTATGCACATCTGAACACACCCTGGGACGGACTCAAAAGCATACAGGAAGGCAGACTTAACAGTTTCATAGCATGAGCTTTGATCAAAAGACAAGGCTGCAGATACACTGCAGAACTTAACCCATACGAACACTCTGAAGGACCAAAGGCAGGTTTCAGGCGACCATTTTAAGGGTGTGGAAAGCTGCCCAAACAGACTACTAATGTCAAGAATTTCCTTAAATTGAATACAGCGGTTCCAAAGGGTGATCTCTGTGGAAGGTGTAGGGTAGCATGTCTTGATTGGAAATGCTTTTCGTTTCTACTCTCATAATCAAAGCCATGCTCTCATTCTTGCTTTATGCTTGGCTGCACATTTTTTTCATTTTAAGCTGTCTGCACGCTCTTTGTCTTTCCTTGAGCTCAAGCTTTTAATTTTTAACTTGGCCTTTACATGCAATCAGTTTCAGTTGCATTTCAAATATATCTAATTATCCCATCGGCCTCACTGGAGGATTACACCCTCTACCAAAGGAGCAGACTGCAACTCCTTTGTTTACTGCTTTTGACCTGGCAGATGTGATTTGGTAAGTTTTGGCTTTTATGCAGCACTTATGCAGGGTTGTCAACAAATGTGTCTTAGTTATTTCCTTCCCTAATGAAAGCCTGTTTCTGCAACTTTCAAAATAAACCCTTTGTTGGTTGTCAGGGACATAAACTACACCAACCAAATTCTGGCAATGTAGAACATGTTTGTAAGTATGGGAGTAATTTTCCATAATCATGAACCCTGAATTTGTCACATGCTCTACTCATTAATCGATTGAAAAAATTCTCAACAAAATGGGAATTGACCAATCACTGACCAAAAAACAGAACGTTGGGCTCTGTAAAGACACAAGGCTATATTCGCGGTATGAAAATAATGTAGAGACCGTGTCCGGTTTCCCGACCTCAAGCCTGCCTGATCCTCCTGTACAATTCCGTCCTCGGTACCAAACCCAGCCTGTCCTCCACTACGAGCCTGCCTTCTCCCGGTAATGAACCCAGCCTGTCCCAGACAACAAACCAGCCTACGTCTTGTACCACTACCTCCACCAACATGTGCCGAACATTGCCTGCCTTGACCACGATTACAGCCCAACGTTTAAATAAACATTGTGGTTTGCTTACCTGGTCTCCGCCTCTGTGTCTGCACTTGGGTCCATTGATCTGGTCGTGTAAATATGTATATGCAAATTGTACAAAGGGCCATGTCTTTTTTTATACAAATGTTCAAAAAGCAATGTCTAGTTAAAAACAGTCTACTAGATTTTTGTATCTTTCCCGATAGTGTACAGGATGGCTAATCAATAGGGTGTGGGGGGGGGCGGGGGCAGGCAATGGACAGTCTAGTGGTGCAAGAGGCATATTCCTTAGACTTACTGCTGTGGGGAAAAAGCGAGAGGTTTGGGTCTTGATAGACCTGTGGGGAGAGTTTTGAATAGTCCATTTGCTGGATGGGAGGGGTCTGCCTCAGTCTTTGCTGTTCCGATCAGTGACCTTACTGTGCACAGTTCTTTTAGGGACGGGAGATTACATGCAATTGTCCGCTCCGCAGAGCGGATGATGTGTCATGATAGACTCAAATATGGCTGTAGTAAGCATTATTCATTATGGATATTGGCAGTTTGTACTTTCTATGTTGCCGCAGGCACTACCGCCTTTGATGCGCTTTCTTAGTGAGAGAGGTGATGTTCAGATCCCACTTGAGGTCCTGGGCTGCTGGGCTTCTCCTAAAGTAAAAACACATCTTCACTTATGAGCATTGAGCTCCAAGTTGTTCAGACTGCACCAGGACATCAGCCAGTGGAATGCAGAATTGAAGTCCACAAACAAGATTCTGGCATAGGTTCCCGGGGAGTCAAGATGGTGGAGGTTGAAGTGGAGAGCCATGTTGATCATGTCATCCATAGACCTGTTTGCTCTGTAGGCAAACTGCAATGGTCTAATACTGGGTCAGTGATGGTCTTGAGGTGTAACAGCACTGTGCGGTCAAAAGACTTCATAGCCACAGAGGTCAAGTATGTAGTCATTAAGCCCTCTTATCCTTGGATTCTTGGGGACTGGGACAATGGTGGAGGACTTCAAGCAAGCCGGGACATTGCATGTCTCCAGTGATGTGTGGAAGATGTCTGTGAACACAGCTGATCGGCACAGTGCTTGAAGGTTGACGGGGAGCCTACATCAGGACCAGTCGCCTTCCTTGGGTTCGGTCTCATGAATAATCTGTTAACGTCCCTATCCAGGGCTGACAGACACATTTTAGCTTCAGTGGTGCTGTTGATTGTTGTAGTCTCAGGAAAGGCGTTGATTGGGATGGTTGATTGTGAGTAGGCCCTGATCATCAGGGTCTGCTGTTGGTGGCAGGACACAACCAAAGGGTGTATGCCGCCAAGAATGCTTCTCTGTCTTTCGAATTTGCAATAGAAGTCCTTCAGGATGTTGACAAGTTGCAGATTATTGGTAGCCTTGGGTGATTTGCATTTGTAATTTGTTATTTCTATTTTCCCCCTAGACCAAAGCAGTGTCAATTGCTGAGAGCTGTTGCTTTGATTTCTCTCCATACAGACCTGGGGCCTGTACCATGAAGCTGGTTTAGGTGGCTAGCCAGCTATGTTTCAGTTTAGTTTCCCCCAACCCTGGGTTTTAGGTACTATGAAAGTAGCTCGGCTTCAATCGGTATTCGTTGCCATGGTATCTCACGCTGCACGGCTAACCTGCTCCGGGGCAGGTTATGTTCTGCACTCGAGATCTCAGTCAGAAGTTGGACCAATCAGCGGTGAGCAAAGACACATAGAGGTGACGTAATTAATTCCTAGCTTCTGTTCTCTGTTGCAATGGCTTCACATTTTACACACACTCACACACACACATATATATATATATGAATACACACCTTTTCATTTCATTCATTTTCAATATGATTAGCATGAAATCATTATTTTACATTAATCGCCTATAAAATGTATTCCTTTAACTTAGGCATTAACAATCAGCAATGTTCCTCCAAGATTGTTCTCTTGCTTTGGCAGCAGAGGCGGTGTTACTGCGTGCTTGATGAAAAACATTTTTATATTCTTCATATTTCGGAAGAATAATTTCTTGCTACTCCATGGGAAAAATATTTTGCTCTCGCCCTATCCATATCGAACGTGATTTGTTGTTCGGTGCTGACGTTACTCTTTTATGTGCACGCGCGCGCGGAGTAATCAGAGATTAAGGATCAAAGCCTGGGTTGACAAAGTAAGTTGATGAGCTGTGTCATGGTACCAATAAAGCCTGATTGCGTCGGTTTGATTTTGTCAATTCTGAACCAATCCTGGAACCCTGAGTTTGTTCAACTACTATCATGGTACAGGCCCCAGGTCAAAAGCATCCAGGTTAACTGGGAATTTTGCACAAGTGAACTCAAAGTAGAACCACCAGATTAAAAAGAATGCCTTTAAGCAATAGAATCTGAACTGAAATGTTGGTTTTGCAGATTACACATATTCGAGTCTGATCCTGAACAGGTATTTGCACTGTGCGTACATTAATTCCCATTATTAGGATTTACACCAAACTCAGCCAGTTGAATTTAAAATCAATCTAAATCACTTTAATGGCACATCATAGACAATAGAAAATAAAAACATGCAACAGGATAATATTTAAACATGCGGAAACTTTGGTAGGCATGGACAAAATGAAGTCAAGTAATTGTTGCTTTTCTCAATCTGAGCAGTGCTGATTATACCAGTGCC
Source organism: Dallia pectoralis (assembly GCA_029465975.1). NCBI lineage: Eukaryota > Metazoa > Chordata > Actinopteri > Esociformes > Umbridae > Dallia > Dallia pectoralis. The sequence continues at coordinate 6,276,454 of CM055731.1, forward strand.
AAGTCAGAAACAAGTTGTAATATATAATAATGTACTTTTTAACAATGTACTTTTATTCATATTTTTTTACAGCAAATGAAAGCACTATGGGGTATACCAACCGAAAAGTGCATTCAACTGGCTGAAGCTACAGCTGAAACTTAGACTTGAAGTCACTGACCTCCTAAAGTGCAACCAATCGGATAACATTGTGCGGGCCAGTTGTTTGATTAACATATAGGAAGGGGAAGCTAATGTGTCTGAGTTCACAGAGCTCTACAACACGATCATGAATGCATACCGGGCTTCTGCATTTGGAGAACATTTGGGCTTAGATGGAGCAGCCAGATGAATAAATGTTTAGCAGTACTGGATTAAGGTTATTGATTGGTGGTTTGTTTATATTCCTGGCTATGCTAGATAATAAATGAGGCAGTCTGCTTTGCTCTCCCTCCGATTTTCCAATTTTGGATTTGGACACGAACAAGGGATTTTTTTTGCCTTAATACTGCGAATACTAGGGCATTAATAAACACATAAAATACAAGTAACCATGTGGGGGCATCTGTGAGATCGTCAAGACTGTTTTTAATATGGCCAGAATATAACATAACAATTAATACCCAAACTATAATACCCTTCATGGATCGCTATGCTAATGTGTTCTATTCCATTAAATATAACTGCAAACACGCAAACTCTAACATTACTCTCGTAAACGTAAGATATTAACTGTTATTTTTTCTTATGTTCATTGTGGGCTATTTGCAGACGTTTGCTAAGCGAACATTACTTTATACTTCTTTAATGCTACTTTTCTCCCCATGCATGTCACGATTAATGTGTAGTGCAGGGATAGCCAAATCCAGAGCCAAATGATCACGTTTGTGGAGGTTTAACATATAATTAAAACCAACAAACGGATGAAACATATATGGATTGAAATGCGCTTACATAAAGCATCTTACAAATAAACATAAAACAGTGTAGAAATAATCATCAAAACACTCACCACTACGTAACGTGACATTGAAACAATGCTAAGCAAAGTGCAACCACACCCAGTGACATACACCTCCTATTTAACCAACTCGTAACAGGTGTGCATAGTTACCTCAAACCAACCGAAAGGAAAAGGTGAGCACAAAACAAAAAGTACGGAAGACTGAGTCATTGCGCATCCTAACCCATTCGGCAAAAGCCCCCATGAGCTGTGCCATCGTTTCATGTACAGTGGTGGCAAGGATGTTGGAAGAACACATGTTTTTTTTGCTTAAGCATCACAGCTATGTGTGCTCCCTCTCACCTCCAATGGCCTTTACACGTTTGCCCCGGCAAGTGCATTCTCGCCATGTTGGCGATAGTGAGTTTTGAGAGGCTATCACCGATCCTGATAGCCCTGAAAACCCTGTGGTTTGAAAATCACTGTGGTTTTCAGAGATTAGTAAATTACTGATCTAGGGCCTGTCGCAGATTCCTCAACACAAGGAAATATTGTTGCAACTGAGGGGCTCGATAGGGGTGAGGCCAGTGTTAGGCCACCCTCTCTGGGCTTTTGTCCTAGGAGCGTGAGGTAAACTTGCCATGGACTATTGGATACAGGATACCCTGGCCATCTACCTTTAAGGTTATGAAGGGAAATCGAACATTTTCCACAGTGGTGTGATATGAATCCAGTGCTGCCAGATAGTAGTGATTCTTAATTTCGATGAGCGGCGCTCTCTTTCTAGTGTTCATGTATATGTGTTAACAATTTTGGCTTGTCATGAGGGCTTTGGGCAAAGTGCCCGACTTCGAGGAACTCGCTGATTAGCGTTTCCACTTAGGAACTTGTATAGGCTGAGACAGGTGGTGCGATTTGTCTTTAGAGCTCAATGCTCTCTGTGAGGTACCTTTCGAGCGTATTGATAAGATCTTGCTGAAAACAGCTAATTCACTCACGCTGTCATCAGATGAGTAAGTGATCTGTGCGCTGTGTTGACACGCATGGATCTCATGAGATTTGGGCAGGGCTTTGCTTCGCCCAAATTCTTTCTTGCCGAAGATTGTGAAGATCTCATTTTGATCACAAAAATTGGAGCTGTGGTTTTTCTCCCATACTTTCGTTGAGGGAGAAAGGAGCATCTACATTGGCTGTGCTCTGAACGTTCCTTGGCACGCTACCTGGCAGGCACAGCATAGAGGATTTTTGACACCTCAGCTGTTTGTGGGTTACAGCACTTCTGGATTGGATAAAACAGCCGCTGTCTCATTGGCTTAAGAAGGCCATTGAGTTAGATAATGAGGTGACATGACGTCACTTGCCTTTTGGAGTTAGAACTCATTCCACTTCAAACTCAAGGTTTGCATAAAATAGCGTCAATCTGAACAATGAAATACTAGTGACACGGAATACAACATCTATGCAGTAATCATCTAAAAAGGTACAAATCAAAAATCTGAGAAAAAATATACATAAAATAAAAACTAATATTTTAATCTACAGCAATCGTAGAAATTGGGAAAATGGAAAGTTAGGGGTATAAATGTCTCATCAGGAAATATAGGCGCATTTGGGCAGTTTTTATCACGTAGTCTGCTTGTCTGGAGCAGATAAGTTTATCTTTAATTAACACACATAGGAATCTAGACTCTCAGATTCTCTCCTGAGGGGTTTACAACTATTCCGTATTTGCGAAAAACAATGATCACCACAAGTAGAAAAGTTAATGTCCTGGTGGTATTTCGGCCAAATTTTCCTCATATGAACTGAAGCGCTAACAATCAAACCTGCCTAGAGGTGAGTGTCCGCTAGTCCATTAATTCCTTGTGGTATGGCTGATATTGCTGCTCTGTTTAGAGGTATCCGGGTAGAGGATATTTGTGAGGCGCCGTCTTGTTTGACAACTTCCACCTCACACAATATCTCATAGAAAAGCTTGTCTGTTGACATTCGTGGCGGCGCCGTGGACGCGTTTGGTACGACATCTGTACCTTGTCAAAACAATTGATTTGATCAAACGCATTAAGATGGAAATAAATTCCACCAAATCGGTTGATTGAGTACGTGTGTTCAAACTAGGATTGATGTTTTATTTTTTTCAACCAAATTGGATTACTATGATTCAAGTAATAGAGCAGGTATGGTCGTTTCAGACAGAAAAGTGTGAAGGAATGACAACGAGTGGACACCCAACAGGCATGCGAGTGTGCAAAGCAGAGAAGTACCAGAAAAGAATTGCTGATTGGCCCAGTAGTTTTTTTTGGAAAAATTAACTGAGCTTGTGTAATGCCAGTTAAAGCAATTTTTTGGAATAAGTTTCCTATAAACTGGTAAGCCAACGACTGAACTTTATTCTGTATTTTTTGTCAAAGGTGAATGCTATTCTTTCCTCAAACTGTCTTAAAGCAAATATTGACATGAAATACGTATTGTAACTAATAGAAAGACAATTCCAATTGAAAAATAACATTGCATTTTATTAGATTTCCCTCTGTTCTTGTCTCCTGTTTAAAACAAAAAATATTATATCACTGTAGACCAGGGCACATCACTGCTTTTTGCGGATGATGTGGTCCTGATGGCCTCATCGGTCGGTGACCTTCAGCACTCACTGGATCGGTTCGCAGCCGAGTGTGAAGCGGCTGGGATGAGGGTTAGCACCTCTAAATCTGAGGCCATGACTCTCAGCAGGAAACCGGTGGAGTGCCTACTCCGGGTAGGGAAAGAGTCCTTACTCCAAGTGAAGGAGTTCAAGTACCTCGGGGTCCTGTTCGCGAGTGAGGGAACAATGGAGCGGGAGTTTGGTCGGAGGATCGGAGCAGCGGGGGCGGTGTTGCATTCGCTTCACCGCACCGTTGTGACGAAAAGAGAGCTGAGCCGAAAGGCAAAGCTCTCGATCTACCGGTCAATCTTTGTTCCTACCCTCACCTATGGTCATGAAAGCTGGGTCATGACCGAAAGAACGAGATCGCGGGTACAAGCGGCCGAAATGGGTTTTCTCAGAAAGGTGGCTGGCCTCTCCCTTAGGGATAGGGTGAGAAGCTCAGTCATCCGAGAGGAACTCGGAGTAGAGCCGCTGCTCCTTTGCATAGAAAGGAGCCAGTTGAGGTGGTTCGGGCATCTTGTAAGAATGCCACCTGGGCGCCTCCCTAGAGAGGTGTTCCAGGCACGTCCAGATGGGAGGAGACCTCGGGGAAGACCCAGGACTAGGTGGAGAGATTATATCTCCACACTGGCCTGGGAACGCCTCGGGATTCCCCAGTCAGAGCTGGCTAATGTTGCCCGGGAAAGGGAAGTTTGGGGTCCCCTGCTAGAGCTGCTACCCCCGCGACCCGACCCCGGATAAGCGGTTGAAGATGAGATGTAGACCAGGGATGTAAAGCAAAGCATTTTCACTCCGGGACACATCAGACCTATAGTTAATGCTGCAAGACTGTATTTGATTATTATCTATTGAAGTGTACAAATATTGTACATTACAAAAATATGTATGCACATTTCTCTGTGTGATTATAACATACATCCCTTTAATTTATCAGGTTTAGAAAGCCACATTACTCACAACTTGTCACACAAAATATACATGCATTGTGGGAGATATAGTTTATGGTCACTGAAATGCTGTAAAAGAGCATATCCTTCAATTTTAAGACAATAATGTCACCATTAAGTTCTTGCGGGCCACATAAAATAACGTGGCGGTCCGGATTCGGCCAGTGGGCCTTGAGTTTGACACGTGTGCTGTAGACAAAACATCCCAACTTCATTCATATGATCAACCTAGATGATCCTCAATCATCCATACGTTCCACGTTCTCTACAACATCCTGCATGATAGTTCTCAATTTCTGTGTCTCGTTTATTCTCCTGCAGACTGCTTTGTCAAGTCTCCCATTCATTTTGGAAAACACCATACGTAACAAAACTGCAATATGTTGTATTCAGTCTTTCATCACTGAAACACACTGATGTTTGGGTTTAGCGCCAGTAAAACTGCTGCATTAATGCAATATATGGCGTTCTACTAGCAGCGACATTAAGCAACCGTATTCCGTTACTTTTTACAAAGGTTTTCATCCTGACAAGGGTCTGTTCTTTTACTCAAACCAACAAATTGATAACTTCATTAGAAACAACAGGTTTGACCGTACTTTATTGTGTGGGAGTGTGTGTGCCAAGAAAACTATTGAGATACGGATATAATTAGCAGAGTTAAATTAGTGTTGCTGTTGAAAACTAGGAGACTACTTTGAGGTTGGAACTAATTGGACTAATTGATTCATCATGCAAATGCAGAATTCATTCAGCTCCCAGAAGATGAAGCTGTACCATTTAATATGGCAATAACCTAGACAGCATGCTTGCCATTTATTGACCAGGGGTAATGACCCATCATTCAAAGCACAGCTGTGCTAAACAATGACAATGAACTCAATTGAATGAATTTGATTTACATATCAGGGTCCTTTTTACCACACACATCTTTGTTGCCCATTTGCCTCTGGTTGATTTAAAAAGTAGGTTAATAATGATGCAATGATGCGAAACGCACCGTACTGTGTGTATTCCTCACTAACCTAAAGACAAAAGTTCCATACCAGCAGTGTGGAGACAAGCTATTTACCATGTTCCTTTTCTAGCTAACTGTCTACCAATTCGTGACGTACAGTCACAGCAAGGTTTAGACTAGTTTAAATCCACAGCCCAAGACGCATATAGAAAATGTGTCAAATGCATGTGTGGCTAACTGTGGACAAAAACAGGAACCGCTCCCGTTATCATTGAATAGCAGGCCGAGGGAACTTGTGACCCTTTTGATCTTTTGTGACCCTTGAACAATAGACAGGTATTCTCACTCCATCAACCCTGCCCGGCAACAGGAGTGGGCTAATCAGCGGACGACAACTGGAGATGACTCGGACCACGATCTCCAGTCAAGGACACATACACATGTCTATTTAAGTGGGCACACACGCTCAGAGTCTTTTGTCTAACTTCTGCTCTCACTAGGAGAACAACTTTAGATCCATATACGCTTGTTACAATTTCGGGTGTTTGCTAATTGTCAGGTCACTTTGATCATTAAACTTGTTACTTAATCGGATCCAAGTCTCGAACTGAATTCCTGGTTGTCTCTCTCCAACAGGAGCAATTTTTATTTGCTTAGAGAAACTTGAAAAATAACACAACCTTCAAAATATGTTTATATAATATTAATATAAATATTTAATGTTTAAAATAAGATTCAATACGATTGATAGGGAATTGTAAATGCACTCTAGGTAAAGTTCCATTTGTTTTAGGTATTTTTAAACAGATCTTTCCAAAGTTTTTGGGCTTGCCTCCATGTCTCTTTGAAAAACTGTTTGAAAAGGTCAGAGAGGATGGAACTCACTCTCTGATTAAATGGTTAAGAGAAAAGTACTGGAGAGAGAGGCAAGAAGTAACAATTAAATAAAGACATTTGAGAGGCTAGGAATACACACAATAGAGACAAATATATTGTTATAAAGGCGGTTGAAGGACGACACCGTCTTTAATTTCAACACTTTAGTTAACAAAAACAAGCAGCAACACATAGCAACTGACCAGCAACAAAGACCCACACCGTGTGCCAAACACACTGACTCTATATGACCCTCTATGGGAGCCACCAAAACATAAAGAAATGTAGCAAATTCTACAGACAATATGACCACTAGGTCACCATAGATGTGCCTAGAGGTCTCCTGTCCCTTAGTTGTGAGAGTGTGTCCACTAGGATCCCTCCCGAGACCCCTCCTGCAGCATTTGCTCGTCGTCCCACCCAACTGGGAGTGGCTGCTGGAACCCCTCGGCAAGCCACTGCAGTGAAGGTGGTGGCAGAAACTCTGTGCTGGGGCCCGGCTGTACGGGCTCAGGGCGGGGGACCGGCTGTGGACGCTCAATACGGAGTACCTGAACTGGGAGTTCAGGGCGGAGAACCAGCCGTGGAGGCTCAATACAGGGAACCTGCGCTGGGAGTTTAGGGTGGTAAATTGGTCCTGTGGCTTGGGTTCAGCACGGGAGATACTGGACTGTGGATTGGGTCAGGGCAGGAAACTGACCGTGGAGGCTCAGGTCGAGGAACCTGCGCTGGGGGCCAGGGTATCGAAGTCTGACGCCCGCCCTCCACCACCTTTCCTTCACCTCCAGGGATTGGGCTGACATCCCCTCTGGAGGCTCCAGCTCTTTCCTTGCTGGGGGCAAATACACCCTTCAACCTCCATAGCCCCTCAAAACACTTTTTGGGGGAGGCTCCTCAACCTGCTGTCAGGCCTACTCCTCAGGTGGGTAACGGTACGGGTATTCTTCCTTCTTGTAGTCATAATCAAACATTCCGAGGACTCCCCAAGTTTGGTGGGACTTTCTTTCATATTGTTGATTATTGGAGGACACAGGTGCTGAGCTTCACAAAACATCTTTCTTTATTTACAAACTTCAGTTTGAAACCAGAAAAACAACAAGACACCACACCATGCCACCTATGATACATATTTAGTTAATGTTATTGTAGTATTTCCTCCTAAATATTTTAATTAAACGTTTGGCCAAAATCATCAGCACAAATCGAAAAAAAAGTCTGTGGAAGTTAGGACTTGGTAGTGTCAATGCCGAGGTGTAAGTGTTTTTTTTTAAAATGACTACCATAAATATTGCTTAACTTGGCTTAACTACTGTGGCACAGACTCTCATTAACAGTTGACTGTCACGATAACATCCATGTTTGTTACAAACAAGAATTGCCCACGTAAACTAAATCCTGTTTCAAGTGATGGGCTTCAGCTGCCTAGTAAGGAGAATCTGTATCCCATGGGGGAAACAATATCATTGGATTGCAGCTCAATGAAACATTGAAGCAATGGTCATTACCACCAGCTTTCACTTACAGTACCCAAATGGCACGTTACCATGACATCCAAATGGTGATTAAGTACTGCAAGAAAGCATGCATGTTTAAGATCACCAGTAAATTTCACACGTCTGTCGAGGTCTTCACAATTTAAATGATTATCTGTGTAGAAAATCGAACACTTTAAATGTTATCTCCTTTGCATTTCAGGTTATTTGGTTGTACTAATATAGTAAGTGATAAGTTGCAGGTTCTGTATTACCATTTGAACTGTTATGCTGCTAAAGATGGTTTGGGATTGTTGGCAGTTATTATATATTACAGATTTGTTTTTGATTAAATCACAGCGATCGCTTACTCTATCATTTATTCGATGTCTCACAGATTGTGTAAATAAACTGGGAATACATTTTAACTGTTGGTCAATTGGGGGTTGTATTTTAAAAGTTCAGGACGATCAAATGAAAGGGAGATATTGTATACATTTTGTTCTACTAATTTTAAATTATCAGGCTAGTCACAAACTGGCTCATCTTTACAAAACTGTAGATAACATAAAACCGTTTCATCTGGTGTGGATTGCTTCCTTATTAAAATGTCAAACTGCTCTATAATGTTTATAATGAGTAAAATTCCTGCATTTTTCATGAGCAAAATTAATTTGCACTTAAAAAATGTTGGACTTCTGGCAATGTCAAAGCCAGTGGCAGAGCTCTGCACTGAAACACACTTAATATTGGGTACTATAATTGTATCAGCATGTTAGACTGGCTGTGTGACTAAATGCTTGTTAAAAATTGCATTGACTTAATGTTGGCTGTTAGTAGCTATTACCTCATGGTAATTCCATCCTTTCTTCGGGGTGACATTTACAGTCATATAAATAATAATGTACACCATATTATTTTATGTACAGATTTGGACACGGATATTTGAGATAAATTCCACATTTATTGATAAACCCAATTAAAAAAAGTTTTTACTACTATTTAGGCAATAGCGATAAAAATATATTTCCTTGTGAGGACAAATAATTTGAATTAGGTTTCAGGGTTTAGAAAATCAATACTGTCTTGTTCGATCCGTATACATTGGGGAGAACAAGTATTTGATACACTGGCGATTTTGCAGGTTTTCCTATTTACAAAGCATGTAGGAGTCTGTCATTTTTATCATAGGTACTCTTCAACTCTTCATCTTTTTATACTTTTTCTCCCAACTGTAGCCCACAGGCTTCGGCGTTCGTCATCACCGGCGTTCTAGTGCCACCGTACCCTCATCATCACATTGTCCGTCCTGTCAGTTGCACACACGTGGTGTCCATTCCCTTATTAGTAATGTTATATAGGCTTCCTGTGTTTGGACATGTCTTTCTGTGGTATTGTTACGTGTTATGTGTCTTGTACTGAGGTGTAGTTACATTTCTAATCTCGTAGTTATACTTGTTGGACATTTGCGCTGCGAAGTGTTCTTTGTTTTTTTACAAAGTTTACAGGCGCTTCAATAAAAAGGCAACTACTCCTCTGCATTTCCTGGCTCTGAATTCCTCCTTTTATCGTAACCTCACGAGACCATTACAGTTATATACTACATTAGGTGAGTACAAAATGCAACCATAAAGCATGGAGGCGGTGGCATTATGGTTTATGGCTGCTTTGTTGCCTGGCCGACTTTCCATCCAAGTCAAGCATAAATTCAATGTTGTACTAGAGAATTCTTGAAGAGATCGGTCAAAAAGATGAACAGATCATGGCTCTTGCAACCGGAGAATAATCCATAACACACAAGTTAAGCTACAGTTCAATAGAATGGCTCTTAAAGAAAAAATTGAAAAATGGAGTGAATGCCCAGATTCCTATTGATATGCTCAGGGGTGACTTGTATGGGACTACGCATGCAAGAAAGCCCTTGAACATAACACAGTTGAATCACTACTTTAAAAAATGGGCAAAATCCCTCCCAGTTAATGTAAGAAACCGAAAGACAGTTTCAAGGAACAGCAACATATTTTTATTTCAGAAGGGGCCAGATGTTGAAGCTAAGGGTGCATACATTTATTAAATCTAATTTCGCTAGATGTTTGATGACTATATAATTGGAAGGCAAAATCTCTGTTTCAGAAGTTAAATTAAGTTACATATATTCTGTCAATACTGTTGATAAAAGTGAAGCTTTCATGCCATGTACAAATATAGACAGGTAGAGAATTTGTATGATCAGGCGATTTCACCTGACTGGATGTAGTGCACTGTTACAGTATAGTACCATTGTCATTGGTATAGGTTTGCAGGCTACTGTCATGAGTGGTGAGTTTTGTTTCCACACGGTTTCATTTCATTGATGCACCACTTCCTTGTTTACGTATATTTCACAGCTGTTTGTCATCAGTGGGGCTATAAGGGTTGGTTGGTAGTATTCTCAATTGCTTAGCATTGCTTATGGCACTTGGTTATAGAGGTGAGTGTTTGTGTTACCTGTTGTTCTTGAACGTTTCTGTATAAGTCGCTATATGCGCAGCTTTGATTTAAGTTCACAGTTTAGTGTGTTTTCGCCGTACTCGGTTTGTTTTACTTTGAATTGTCTTCAAATAAACCTTGTAAAAACTGATCTATTGGCTCTGCACATGGCTTCCACCGCACTCTGCCGCTCCATTCATGACAGCAACTTCTTTCCATGAGAGATGCAATCGACATGATATCCATATGAATTATATGACCAAGTATGTGGACATCTGACCGTTACACTTACATCAAAGGTTCCCAAACTCCAAAGCAGGCACAAAAGACGGGGCGTGAGGCTAGCGTTAGTGGGGTGCAAGTTAAAATATGAAAGTGAAAAGTTTGCTACATTAAGGAAAGTACGAAAGATGATTCATTTTACATTGGATGCCTCTAGGGTGAAACATAGTTTTAAAAGCTAATGTAGGCCCTATCTTTTTTCAACTTGTGAAAATACTCACTTGTTGGCGAAATCGTTTTTTATTGATTATTTTAAGTGTCAAATCAAAAAAGCACAAAACATGTGACGAGATTCATTTTCCCTGCACCAATATGTGTGTCAAGATATACATTGTGAAAAATTTCAGAGACAGGGTCAGCTAAAACATATCCCACTCTCGGATTACACTGTTGCCCGACAAAAATATAAAATGGAAAAACGACACAAAGAGTCCGTTTATTGATCGTATCTAAGAAAGCGGGACATTTCAGCTCAGCTACACTGCTATGAGCGGAAAGATAGGCTATTTTGCAGTGCGCTTGATGGAACATGCACGATACAGGATATATTCGACAAACTTGATTATAGGATGAGGGGCTGAGTAGGGATAACTGTAAAGGCATGTGTACAGGTGGGGTTGATGCTATGATGGGCAAAAATAAGGGTCTAAAGGTAAAGGTAGAATGTCTGAAAAATCCTAAATTGCTTGCAATCCTGACCTACGTGGCAGATATTTTTGATAAGACTGAATGGACTTAACATGTCACTGCAATGCTCCAATACCATCATTATGTAATTAGCCGACAAAGTAATCAGGTTTGTAAAAATGACGGAGCGTGAGAGGAGGAAGGAAGTGTGGAGATGCTCGCTTAACTTTAGGAAAGTATTGAGGAGAATGAACTGCTTATGGATGAGGTGAAAAAAACTATGATAACTGGTAGTTACGCTGACATATCGGACATATCATTTCAACAGGTACTTCAAGGACAAAAAAAACAAACTACTTTAAATTTGTTAGATTTAGGAAAGTACACAAAATTATTCATTTTACATTGGATGCCTCTAGGGTGAGACATTGTCATACGTCATCCCTTGCTTGGTCAAATATCATACAGTCATTTGATGTAGTACCCAACAGATCTGAAGTGTATATCTCATTCTATTGTCTTTAACTCTAGTTTTGTATATACACTGATGACCACTATGTCTAATATGCTGGTATGGCCTCCAAAACAGTGCCAAGACCCTGCAATGTTTTCTGTGGTATCTGGCACCAAGACATTAAGACCCCTGAAAGTGTCCTGTGGTATCTGGCACCTAGACATTAAGACCCCTGAAGGTGTCATGTGGTATCTGGCACCAAGACATTAAGACCCCTGAAGGTGTCATGTGGTATCTGGCACCAACAAATGAAGACCCCTGAAGGTGTCCTGTGGTATCTGGCACCAAGAAATGAAGACCCCTGAAGGTGTCCTGTCGTATCTGGCACTAAGACATTAAGACCCCTGAAGGTGTCCTGTGGTATCTGGCACTAAGACATTAAGACCCCTGAAGGTGTCCTGTCGTATCTGGCACCAAGACATTAAGACCCCTGAAGGTGTCCTGTGGTATCTGGCACCAAGACATTAAGACCCCATAAGGTGTCCTATGGTATCTGGCACCAAGACATTAAGACCCCATAAGGTGTCCTATGGTATCTAGCACAAGAAATTAAGACCCCTGAATGTGTCCTGTGGTATCTGGCACCAAGACATTAGCAGTAGATCCTCTATGTCCTGTAAGTTGTGAGGTGGACACGCCATGGATCGGACTTGTTGGTACAGTACATCCCAAATCATTATTTCTAACCAATGATAATAATTTCTATATATTTTTGCTATGTTTCCTATTTATGCTAATTTCATGTACATTTTTAATGAAAACATGGACATTTCTGATTGACCACAAGTATTTAAACAATAGTGTTTATAAAAATATCAGAATCCTCTTAACGTGCATTAAATTACTTGGCTTTAATAAAAACCTTGTATTTGAAGTGAATATGCAGGACATTTCTAGTCCTAAAATCAAGATTTTTGGACCACGAGGGAAGTCCACAAAAAGAGGCATCCCTAGAAATTAACCGCAAAAATTCAAATAGGCCATATCTCTGTGCCATAAATAATTTAGGGAATTTTGTGGTCAATTGACTCGTAGTTGCATCTTATGCAAAACTAAAAGGCTGCTTGATCTAATTCCCACGACGGCAACGTGAAAAGTATCTTGTTCTGTCCTTGAACAAGACAGTTAAACCTAATTGCTTTTGTAAGTTGTTCTGAATCGGAACATCTTTTAAATTACATGACTGTAAATCGTACTTCCAGCTGATATTTCTGGATGACCGGGTTGGAGATCACAAGTAAAACATCTGGGGGATCTGCCAATGGGGATCAAGTTCAGAAGGGCAGACATTGTGTAAAAGTCACAGTGAATATTCAACTAGTCACCTCCACCACTCAACCCTCACATCTGCTGACACACAGTGTTAGCATTTCCACCTGCATGTCTTACAGCCTATAGTTAGACCATCAATTAATCCAAGAGGGCTTTTGCAGGGGGAACAAAGAGCTAATTAGAAGTGGTGCTACCATCAACTGTAGTTTTTACCCAGGCTCACTAAGTAGACTGTGACATGGCACTGTCTCTACACAAAGTTCACATTAGCATAACTGGCCACCCTGCTAACTCTCTGTGGGGGCCCTAATACTTCAGTGTGCCCAATTATTTTTGCACTCACGTGTGGTCCCACCGTGTACGTACGTTCTGTGCCAAATGTTGGTATATCTTTTAGGGAGGCGTTCCTTTTTAGTATAAGGTTGTCTTTCACCTCAGCAAACAGTTCTGCTGCTGCAGACAGGACTAATAGAATAATCCTGCATTAGGCAGGAAGCCACCATGGCAGGTGGCTCATTAATGAGTAGACTGTCAGAGGACCAGAGGGGCACCACAACACACTGAAGCCCTTGAAAGTTGTTTACCAGTTTTTTATTATAGCCGACATGATAAGCAAGGAAAAGCTCACATCCTAATGGTGTACTTCTTCACTTGGGGTTCTTGCTGTTGCCATGGACACCTAAGGCGGAAGTGATAGGTCGGAAAATGAAGAATTGTCTTGGATTTGCCCCAAAAAGATGGTGCTTTTTATAAATTATTTAGGCACAAAGGTTATTCGGGCACTCTATGTTTAAACATTGAGACATGTATGATTTATTATTATTTACTGGTAGTGACCCACCAAACATATGTAATGTGATGTATGTCTCAGAGGAATAAAATTCATAATTATTTACTTTACCATATTAATAAACAGGGAAGGAATTACTATTGATTAATGTCCTTTTAGATTGATTATTTTCATGATTCTTGATTGAACAAATTAAGGAAATTTCTTTATTAAGAACCTGGTCCCAGATCAGTTGTAAAGAATCTGCTAAATTCTACAGGCAACCATGTCAAACAAGCAGCAGTTGACAAGACAATACAAAACAGATCTTGGACAAGCCCACCAGATTGGTGGGAGCATATCAAATTACAATTTCAGTCTTGGTGGGTGTTTGATTATTTTTGTTCAATGATTTTGTGTTTTTCCCACAAACCTTGATTTCTCATTTATTAGGCAGCTTTTTCCAAGAGATGAGTGCAAGGGTGTCACGTATACTGGAGGTGTAGTGCAGAGGAAGCCAGGCAGAGCATATAGGTCCGTTCCAGTCAGGTTTATTTAGAACACAACGTAAAACAAACCGAGAACGGCGAAAAACAACTATACTGGTTTAAATGAAAGTGCGCTAAACAGCGGCTAATAAAGTACATTTAAAACAACAGTAATCCTATTTAACAACACTCACCTAAACATATAACAGTGTGACGTGAGGCATGAACACATACACAATAATCCACCCCGTGTCCCAAGACCCATTGACATAAGTAGCAAACATAATCACCCAAACCACACACAGCTGTGACAAACTCATTAACACATTACACCCATCAGCTGTGAGACAAACCCAGTGGTAAATAACCGTGCTCCACCCCTCCTAGCCCACTAGATGTCCTACTTGGGACTAGGAGTCATGACAGTACCCCCCTCCTAAGGCTCTGGCTTCCAGACAGGCCAGGCAAAGTAACCCACTAATAAGGGAGGGAGGGCGGGGAACCGCCGAGGAGGTGGCTCTGCTGGGGTTCTCCCCAGTGGTGGCTCCAGCCACGGAGGCAGCCCCAGTGTTCTTACCCACCCCTGCAGCGGCTTGTCGGCAGGGGGGGGAGAAAGGGACAAGGACCATTCGTCCAGGGACAGGATACAAAGAGGATCAGGAGCAAGAGGAGGTGGTGACAGCGGAGGAGAAACAGGACACTCCTCTGGGGACAGGGGACACTCCTCTGGGGACACAGTGAAAGGAAGGGACATGGGGCACTCCTCCGGGGACAGAGGACAAAAAGGGAGGGGCCACTCGAAACACTCAGGCGGAGGGGGGAGGGGCGACTCCAAAGCCTCTTGCTGAGGGGGGAGGGACGACTCCAAAGCCTCTTGCTGAGGGGGGAGGGGCGACTCCAAAGCCTCTTGCTGAGGGGGGAGGGACGACTCCAAAGCCTCTTGCTGAGGGGGAGGGACGACTCCAAAGCCTCTTGCTGAGGGGGAGGGACGACTCCAAAGCCTCTTGCTGAGGGGGAGGGACGACTCCAAAGCCTCTTGCTGAGGGGGAGGGACGACTCCAAAGCCTCTTGCTGAGGGGGAGGGACGACTCCAAAGCCTCTTGCTGAGGGGGAGGGACGACTCCAAAGCCTCTTGCGGAGGGGGGAGGGACGACTCCAAGAGCTCAGACATAGGGGGGAGAGGCCAATCCTGAAACTCTGGAGGAGGTATAAAAAGACACTCCTCCAGGAGCTCACTGCAGACTGGGACCGATTCTGGATCACCGGAGGCGAGGTCCTGCTCAGTCACGCCGTAGTATGGGCCCGGCCCTGGCAGCTCCAGCCAGGTCCTCCACCACCTCCCAACCACCTTTGAAGACTGGTCCTCTAATCCCACAGGGGGCCTTTGGGTTCTGGAGATTGGTGGCTGGAAGGGGTCGTGGCACAGCCGAAGCTGTGGTTGTGCCTGCAGCTCCAGAGCTCTTGATGGCCCTGGCTGCAGACCCGGAGCAGTGGGTGGCATCATTTGAGGCTCCAGGGCCGTGGGTGGCGCTGAACCCAAAGGTGGCTTTACCCGGCGTCTTGGTGCTGGCCACGGGCGTAGATAGTTCTTTAGCGCCACCGTCTGGCTGGGTCCAGCGTGTAGGTCTTCCTCCGCAGCCCCCCTAGAACATCCCTTTAGCTCCCCCCTAAAATATTTTTTGGGGTTCTTTAGGGGTGCTCTCGTGCTCAGTCCTTTGGGGGACCACAGACCCGTTGTAGCTGGTCCTGGTAGCCTCATAGGTCCGCCCCGGCCGACGTCAGGTGTAGCTGGAACCAGTCGGCTTAGGACGGGATCCCATTGCAGGACGCCTTCTAGGGAGTCCTCCGCCACACTCTCGTAGATGGCTTCATCATCATCCGAAGAGAGGGAGTCAGACCCCCAATCGCCCTGCCATGTCTGATGCCGACCCCACTGCTCCGTGGGGCGACAGTGGGATATTCTCTCCTCAGAGTGATCAGTCCAATCCCCAAGGAGAACTCCCACCGTCAAGCTCTGCAGGTCTTCCATTTCTTTGGTGGATTATTCTGTCACGTATACTGGAGGTGTAGTGCAGAGGAAGCCAGGCAGAGCATATAGGTCCGTTCCAGTCAGGTTTATTTAGAACACAACGTAAAACAAACCGAGAACGGCGAAAAACAACTATACTGGTTTAAATGAAAGTGCGCTAAACAGCGGCTAATAAAGTACATTTAAAACAACAGTAATCCTATTTAACAACACTCACCTAAACATATAACAGTGTGACGTGAGGCATGAACACATACACAATAATCCACCCCGTGTCCCAAGACCCATTGACATAAGTAGCAAACATAATCACCCAAACCCCACACAGCTGTGACAAACTCATTAACACATTACACCCATCAGCTGTGAGACAAACCCAGTGGTAAATAACCGTGCTCCACCCCTCCTAGCCCACTAGATGTCCTACTTGGGACTAGGAGTCATGACAAAGGGGTGCTGCAGCCTGTGGAGCCGTTACTTGATTTGTATCATGTTTGAGAGATTTCTGATAATATGTCACAGGCAGCACAGAAATGGGTCTTGCATGCCAAACGACAGACTATTGTATGTCAAGATGTGCTTCCAATTCTGAAAAATACATGTAGTCATGTTATTGCAATCACAAATGGTTTTGTGTGTAGCCCCGTTCGTCATTGTTTTGATGTTCCTACCTACAGATACATTGATAAATGTAGAAGGTTTCAACATTTTCCCATAATTTAAAGACCGCAACGCTTGAGGAGCAATGCTACATGCTCTTGCCTGTATCTGTGTCCTTTTTTGTTAGTCTTATTTTTATATTTGGGAGATAGCTAGCTAAGATTTAATTATAATTTAAATGATATATTTCCCTTTCTATTTAAATGTTGGATAATGCATATATTTTATAAAGTCCCTAAAAGTGTAATTCTGATCATTGGGATTGTTAGCCTGTATAGCCTATCGAAGTTGTAGTGCTACCTCTGATCTATATTTGCATGAAATATATATAATTTTAAATTCATTTCTGAGAGATGGAAATCTATTACACATTACACTCTGTTATTTACCTAACCTACAATTATGCACAAATACAAACAAGTCATTGTGACACTTTATAAGACAGTTCCCTTGACTGCTTTACTGCGTTTATCAAAAGCAGCTAAATTGAAGAAGAAATGCAAAGTTCATATTAAAACAAATAAATGTGTGGTATTAAGCTGGTACTGTAGGTCAGGAAACTAAAGTCGTTAACTTTTTTTACTTTGACGCTACACCTCAGGCCATAAAGACCAGGGCATTATTAGCCTCTCACCTTTCAGCTTGTGTCCATCTATTTTGTCAAGTCCTTTGTTGTACTTTTTAACAGCCATCTCAAACTCTCAGGTGCCTTTATGTCTTTGGACATTGACTCCATTTGATCAGAGATGACCTCAACTGTCAATAAAACAATGTAATAGGAGGGATACTGTATATGAGGGCCAGATGTGTTATAGAGGTTCTCTTCTATGCTGGTTCCCGCCAAGATTTTTTGACGCAACACAACGTTGATATGGTATATTGTCATGATGAGGGTTGAGGTAGGACACAGGTGCAGAGCTGCTGTGAAGCATTATATTTATTTCATTAAACTTGTCACAGCAGCAACCAATGACCAAACAGGGGGCAGCTGCATCTAGTTAATAACTACCAAAACCTCACAGCAGAGATGGCTCGAGTTCTCCCTACTTTCCTGCCCAGATCGGACCCCCAGGCCACCATAGAGATGCCTAGAGGTATCCCTGCTTTCCTGCCCAGATCGGAGCCCCAGGCCACCATAGAGATGCCTAGAGGCATCCCTGTCTTTAGTTTCCAGACATATGTCTGAGCAGTCTATGATTATTTGGACAGTGACACAAGTATTGGTGTTTTATCTCCATTCTCTAAACATTTGGATTTTTTTATAAAACATTGAATAAGACGTAAAAGTGTAAACTGCTTTAATTTGAAAAGATTTGCAGTATATCCCCAATCTTAAGTTCCTGTTTATAACGCATGCTTAGTCGGATTCAAGCCAGGTGATTGACTTGGGCAGTCAAGAATATCCCACAAGTTTTGGTTCTGAATAAGTCCTTGATGTGTCAGCAGTTTTTTTGGTCACTGATCTACTGCAATTTTTGGTGTCGTTGAAATTCAGCAGACATGATGTTTCTGTAATATCTGTACCCTGTTGTGGAATTATTGATATGATAGCAGCTATTGTCTATTAGCAGTATATTAGTGAAAAGCAACCATTAGAATGCTACTAAATTAGGTGTTATCTTTCTGTTTTAAGCTGCTCCAGTTGTCACTTATCTCAATGACATGGGCCAGGGCTTATTCCCTGGGGTTCACATGGGTCCGGATCTTATTCCCTGGGGAAGGGAGGTTACAGTCAATAGCATTCTTATCTAGTGTCAAGAGAGATGAACGCACAAGACTCAAACGGGAGTGGGAGGGGCATGACAAATCCAACGGTCTAAATGGGTATCTATAGGGCATCTATAGGGCAGGTCTTCCTTGGTCTGCTAGGACATTTGTAGTGACTCCATCATGATGGCCAGCTTGACTTGCATTCGCACAACTTTAGTTCAATTGTTCACATACGTTTAGTTTCCAACATAAAACTGTGAAATGTCTGTACCTCACTGCACAGAGATATGCTTCATTTAACAATGTCTTACTCTGAAACAGCAGATGTGGTTTGCTAGGGGCATTCTTCGATACCTCAACATTGATTTGGTAGGTCAAATAACTTCTTCATTTCTTTCATTATAAATATCACACATTCTTTCTCAAAAAAATGTGGAGAGCAATGGGGGGGACATACTATTTCACGAATGTCTGGTAAGCATTGATGCATCATGGAAAAACTGCAGACCAATTATTCGATTTTACTTTAATCAAAAAGTAATTTTCCCTTTCTGTGTGTACTGTTGGCATTGATTTGACAAACAATGAACTCTCTAGAGTAGTGAGGCAGAAGTTGTGGTCAGTCTGTCAACTTCGGTGCTTTATCAGCTTTAAGCATTGACAAGGAATACTATTTTCCGAAAACAAAGACACGTCATTAACCTACTGATAACCTACTGATAACCTACTGATAGCAGGATGGGTATTCTGTAAACCGTGCTCGTCTCTTCACTCAGAATTCATTATGGATAGATCATCACAAAACAAAAATTCCTATAGGGCAGAAAAATTACAATTACCAATAGGCCGGTAGAGGAGGGACCGGCAAAGTAGAGACGGCAAAGGAGAGACTGGTCTCCCCTCTGCCGGTCCCTCCTCTACCAGCCTTTCCTCTGCCGTTCTTGCCTCTGCTGAGCTTTTTTCTGCTGGTCAGATGGGGGAGGGGGGAGAACAAAAAAAAATCCATGGTGGAGAACATTGCAGGGGAGACCCCATGCAGAACCACCTCCTTGTTTTTTCCCCCTGACATCTTAGTGTTATTCCTTGTCGGTCTGGGAGCCAGACTTCTGCAGGGGAGTACTGTCTAAAAGGGGAAGCAGTTCTGTGCATAATGTTGATTAGAAGCACAGCTGTTTTGGGTTTAGCTTAGACCACTTAATCAGTGGTCTATTTAAGGTCCCTGGTTAGGTTCACGGGTGCTTATGATTATGTTACGTGTCGTTTATTTTTTGTTAAGTTGGTCACTGTGTTTTAAGTTGCTTTGTGTGCTTTTATTTGTGTTGACTGTTTGTTTTGCTTGTATGAAGTACAATTAAATACCACAAATGTATTCGCGCTCTGAATCCTCGCTCCTTCTACCCTTCACCCCTACGGACTGTCACAAAGGACACCTGCATCAGAGAGATGTTTGCCTTCGTTGTCATGGACACCATGCACAACCAATGGCTCTGTTAGTAGCCACCCAGAGAGTACTAAATAACTTAGCAACGCCAACTGCAGTTAGTGAGCTTAGGTTGTAGTTTCTCACAGGGTAATTTACTTCACCCCACACCAGATGAATCCTACCTAGGTTTTACATCATGTAATGGCAAACCCTCTGGTCTGAGCAGCATGACAAAGGGGACAGCATGACGACAGGTCAGACGTCATTTGCTAGGTCAACAGGTTAGGTCACTTAAGGAGTACCGTGACATTACACTATACAATGTTAGCTCTGTCATTCATCATGATCACGATAAGTAGGTCAGTGTGACACTTAAAAATACACTAGACCTACTCAGGTTGTAATTTTCTCTGTCTCTTAGCAGCAGCTACGCTTTGATGTGGGGGAGAATGACAACAGGCTGTTTCATAATTACATCAACTGTTAAATCATAAACTCTATAGAAAATAGTGTCAATGTCAACAGTGAAGAGGCAACTCTGGGATGCTGGCCTTCTAGGCAGAGTTTTTCCTCTGTACAGTGTCTGTGATATTTTGCCCGCCTTAATCTTTTCTTTTTACTGGCCAGTCTGAGACATGGCTTTGTCTTTGCAACTCTGCACATTTTGAAAGGCTCCTCTCTGCTGGTGCTACTGTAGCTCAAAGGCTGTCAAGTTATCTGATATCTGATAATCCTTATTGCTTACCCTCCATGTTTGTGCCATTATCATAATCTTGCCCTCCGCAATCTTTAAATAAAATCTTTGCTCGGTCAGCTTATATAAGATGACAGTAGACAGATTCAAGTCTGTTGTAGCCTCAACATTCACAAAGCTGATGAAGTGCTCCCTGATCTCTGGTCTGCCCTTAAATGCCACGCTTTCAGAATAATGGACAGGTACAGCCCAAGGTAATGGAGAACAACATGAGTCACTATTACCTCCAGGATCTTGTCACTCACAATCTCTATCAGCATATTCTGTGTCTATTCATCCTGAATGTTGCTGAAGCGTTTTTTTCTATAACAGGGTCAGATTTCCCCAAAAATGCAACCTCTTTTAGAAGGTTTCCTGGTTGGAAGAGTTGGTCTGGTGAACCCTTGAATTCTATGCACGTAGAAGTCTGAGGTTTATATACACCTTAGCCAATTGCATTTACACATATTTTTTCCCCATTATCTAACATTTAGTCCTAGTAAATATCCCCTGTCTGGGTTTAGTCAGGATCACCACTTCATTGTAGGAACTTGAAATGTCAGAATAATAGCAGAGATGATTTATTTCAGAGTTTATTTTGTCATTTATTTCAACCTTAGTGTGTGTAAACTTATGACTTCAACTGTATCTTTTCGCCAGAGACTGGGTGAGAGTTAATAAACGTGTAATGACATCCCGCCATCTCTTTCTTTCAGCCTCCAAAACTGTCATTTGTATCTGGTTAAGAGTCTGTCCTCGACATCGGCTTTGATCAAGTTATCACCACTTAATCATATTGTTTGTGTGTTCTGATGGTGTAACCATGCAACCCTCATGGTGTTTTAAAATGGTCCTTAAAATGCCAGTTGTTCACGCCTCCTTGTATTATTTAGTAGTGTTTTGTAGAAGAGAGCTTACACCAAAAACAATACACATACGGTTTTTCATTGGCTTTGAAAGCTTGCTCCTGGTAATCTTTCCCCTATTTAACTCTGTGATACCAATGAATGAAAACCTTTTCTAGATTTGGCGTTTGTGTTAGAACCAGTCCTGGTTTGAATGGACCTCTGCACACTAGCTTATTCTATGACCTGAATTATTGATAGTTTTTATTTAGAGAGAGAATTAGTTTGTCCAGCTTTCCATCTTGCAGAATTCCAGAGATGTAACTAAACCTTAACTGAGAGATAATCATTGCCTTGTTTTAAACTTATGTGAGCCAATGAGTAGTGCCATCAGGCTCCCCACATGTTGCTGCTGAAAAAGCATTTTGTGCACAAGCCTCTTTTTGAGCAGCACTTCATAAACACAATTGTCCCGTAGGCGAATATCAAACATATTAGTTGTATTTCACTCTTAAGTCAGGCACAAAGTTCTGAACACACACCCCTTGAAGTTGCTGTTAAGCAAACACACAGACACAAACCAGTAGATTTTTTATTTCTGTGGCTTTTTGTGACAACCTTTCATCGAAGTTGTAAACATTGACACCAACTTTTACACGTGGGAGAGGCAGGGTACTTGCATAATTTGCTGTCTCTTCTCCTGTACTGCAACACATGATTCCAAAATATCAACGGCTTTTGTCTTAAACCTGTCCTATCTAATGTGTGGCGTGCACTTCCTGTTTCTGGTGATTGTTTTGTTGTTAGCACGGCAGGGGCTTGTTAGCAATCACCGGGGCTATTTAGCACTCTAGTTTGGGTTTGCACTTTGCTTCTAATTATTTCAAATAACATTAACAGAGTGGATGACTGTTTGTTGTGCTGGTCTGCACTTTTTTAAATGTTTTAATAACTAACACACTATATTGCACTTTTATTTTATTATTTTATGTATGTTTTCCGTTCTGTGCTTTTGTATTTGTTTTTTCCCCGTGTTTGGTTGGTAATAAATACCACAAACGTGTTTACGCCTCTTTGTTTGGCTCTCCACTGCACTTCACCGTGGCTATTTGTGACATTACCAAAATCATACAAAAACATATATATTTGTATACCTTTAGCAATAAAGTACGTCTCATATAACTTATCAGCCAATTGTAATTGTTCCTCATTCAGCACCATCATTCAGTGGGGACACACCTGGTCAAATGCACCTGTCTTGTCATCACTGCTGTGTAATCACCTGGAGTATTTACTGTGTGTCTTGTCTGTCTTCCGTTTTATTACTTCTTTCTTTGTTTCCACATGGCTATATTCTAAAGTCTGGGTTATTCCCAATTTTATCTTAAGTTATCCTTTTTGTGGAAATAAATGTGTTTTTTTGTATCACTGTATTACAAAAAGTTCACGCCAAACTTTTCCACCAATAAGAATTCAGGATTTGAAATTCTCTCTATACTTGATTACTGATTGACTGACTACCGACCATATTCTATCCCAGAAAAGCTGACGTTTTGCTAAAATCTATTTTCACAACTTTTTGGGAGAAATAAAATTAGAACAAGAAATCGTGGCACGAACAAATTACGGATTTTTGCCTGCATAGACGGATTTTCTTTCCCAAACTCAGTTGTCCTGGGAACACTGATCAAAAGACACACTGACTATTTTAATCAAGATAGATTTGTTAATATTGTAAACCTTTCAGCTGTCTACTAGATCATATTGTTCTAACTGTGCGGTATACTCTGGCTTATATCAGGGTTGTTTGCATACTGTAGAAGTCTCTTTGGTGTTTGGGTCTTGGCAAAGTGGGTGTAGTTATTTTCGTGTCTGGTTGTCACTGTCTGGGTTATCTCTTTAGAAGGGGCAACAATCTCTCCCATCTCAGTCCACCGTTTTTACGTTGACCTCAAGGTTAACAATAATTTATAGACCCATATATAAAGAATGTGATACCTGTGGAAATGCAAACCATTGCGATAATTTTCTAACAGCAGTATATCCTGGAACGCAAAGGACATTCAGGAAACTTTTAGAGGATAGTGAAAGTTGACAAGCAAAACACAGTAGCCCTTTTAGTCAACTTCCCTTTCCTTTTTTTACTCATGTCATGTTCTGTGGTTAGTAAGTGAGATAGCTAGCGACAATATGCATTTTCTTACCATATCACTGGAGGCACTTAGAATAGGAACACATTTTAAAGAGAAGGGGAAGAGCAGCATCTTGTATTAATTCCATCCTAACTCTGTCACCTTATTGCCGGAGGATGACTGTTGCTGTGGGTGAAGAAATGGTCAGCCTTCCCAATTAGCCTGGGGGTTTGTCACAAATTCTTTCTGCTTGGCGGTAGGTGACGTCCAATTTAATAAGAGGCTTCTAAACCAGTTTCAGACAAGGGGAAATGCACCTTAAATAATGCATGGCTATGCCTGTCAGCTGTGTGTGTGTGTGTGTGTGTGTGTGTGTGTGTGTGTGTGTGTGTGTGTGTGTGTGTGTGTGTGTGTGTGTGTGTGTGTGTGTGTGTGTGTGTGTGTGTGTGTGTGTGTGTGTGCGGAGGCCTGACGGCTGAGCGCTGCTACTGAACGCAACTGTGCATAACTACAGAACCAAGTGAGCAGACAGTGAGACAGACAGTAGCAGGGCAGAGAGCCCACACTCACGCGGCAAAAACAGACACAGATGTTATGAGCATCTCATTTACTCTAACCAAGCAACGAAAATAAGGCCTAGACGTTGCCAAAACTTTTTGAGGGTTTGGGTTTCTAAAATGTAAATTCTGGTCCACAAAAGTTGAGTCGCAAATTACCACAGCAAATCATTGCAGTGCTGTTTGGAAAAGATAAGGCTCAGTTGAGTTTGTCTTATCACACAAGGCACATTTGCATCTATGTATGTGTGTATGTAAGTGATTTATTATTCAGTTTTGCTCTATTGTTTATTAACGGTGTCATCTTTGCCTGGGTACTTGGCGTTGTTCCAATCTATTTCATATGCTGTGTATGTGTACGTGTTCCTGAACTGTTTGCCATTACCCTGACACAGGCATCATCGTACAGCATCTGTAATAAAAACATATTTGCATCTTCTCATATCTTAGTAACAATGCACATAACGTTGATTCTGTCCTAACTGCCGTGTGAACTCGTAATTAATAATTTTTTATATTGCCTGCCTCTTCAAAATTGATTTATGTTCTTATATTTTGACTGCCTTGCACACAGATACACACACTCGCAAAAACCACATCCATCCACCACTGCAATTCCCCTCAGTAATGACTGCTTAGTCAGAGTGCGGACTGCAAGCCATTGACTTTCAAGGCAGCCGCCAGACAGGCAAACAGACAGCCTCGTTTATTCACATTTATCTCAACCCTACATGACCTTGCATACTCTTTTTTCTCCCATCACAGACATTTCAAACAGCCAACTGACGGCATATTCCTCCACTTCTGCTGCAGAAATCACTGCCATATTTAATGCCATGGTAATAATGTTTGTTTTCTTGACATTTCTGTCATTACAGCAAGCAGGGACTCCTTTAGTGGCTTGGGTAACGACCAGGATGCGTCACTCAATGACAATATTGCCATATTGATGCCTGCCATTACCCACAATTCTTGTCGTCTGCGGGCACCCTACAGTGGCCTTAAAATAAAGCGGGAGGCAATAAAAGGCCACTTAGAAAGATGCATGCCTGTGATTTCAATAATTCTATATTCAGCCATTTTAAGCGCAAATGATAAAAGCGTTCTTTCCCGAAATGCTTTAAACTAATTTCATCCCCGAAAAGTAATGCATTGGTTGCGTAGCCTATGAGCTGGGTTTCACTATAAGATCTGCCCTTATAGATTTGTCTTGAGGACAAAACAACCCCTGTGACTCCTGGCGTTTAAACAATACAGAAGGCTTTCGAGCTCTGTGTACAGAATAGGCTTTATGACAAGCTTCGGCTAAAGGCTCTTTACATCTTATAGTAACAGCATAACTGCCATTTTCTTGTCCTTCAACTGGGTTGAAAGTGCATAGCATGTACTATTAGAAACAAAAAGAGCAAAAAATACCCTGTTATTGTTTAATGACCCCAGCAAGAAAATATTCATTTATGCTTAATGACAATTTTAACAGAGGGTCAAAACGAACCTACATTTTCAGTTTTGAGCCAACAACAACCAAACCATAATGCCGAAAGTATTTGCAGGTACATCCCATGATCTAATTTCAAGTGCCTGAAAGAGCTTTGACTTGGTCATTGTGTTTGATTTATCTCTTTGGTGACACTATAAATGGCTGCATCAGCAAACGTCTGTGACAAGTCATCAAATATGCCTAGTACAGAGCGAGCCCGGAAGAAAGGTATCTGCAGTGGTCTGCAATGCATTGTGGGAGTCACAATTACATCAAATAATGAGGCACGGCATTAATCAAAGAGATGTAGAGAATCAGTTGCAGTTTATAATCAGCCCTTAATCTAATTGATTGATTGGCATTCTTTATTAACTTTTTAGACTGTAAGACTGCAGTCTCTTGGGAGATCATTAAAGTAATTCTATTTTAAAATGATTAATTTGTTTATTAAATACCTATTCCCTCACTCTGCTGGTTGAGCATTAGGAAACCAATATGAAATTACACACAAACTCTGATTGTTTAAAAGATGGCACATGCCAAACATTCATAATATATATATATATATATATATGTGTGTGTGGGTGTAAATAAAAAACATTGCCAGATGTTTTTCATTACTCAACCTGTCAGTTGGAGTTCGATCTGGAAAGTGATAATTCCACATTTATATTTGTAGGTTGTTTTACACTAGAACAAGTAGGACAAGGCATGTACCACGAGCAGAACACATGACCCAATTCCAGACACAGAAGCGGAGACCAGGTAAGCAACAAAAAATAGTTTATTAAAGGAGTCATCCGTAAACGTGGTGATGGGCAGGCAGAGTTCGGTGCACGGGAGTAGGCTGGTTCGTTGTCGGTGGGCAGGAAATGGTCGAGGCAGGTTCGTATCAGGATAGTACAGGGATCAGGCAGGCTAGGAGTCAGGAACGGAAACGGTCAAAAAACTGTCAAAAAAAACTCGGAACTCTGAAAAACAAGGCAGGTAACACGGGACAGGAGAATGCGGGAACAGCGTGTACTAAGACAAACGATCTGGCAACAGGTAACAGGAAATGCTGACATATAAAGCCAAGGGAATAATCAGCCCTTAGGGAACACCTGGTGAAAAGAGGTGGAGACAATGACATGCCAGGGACAGGAAAACACCCCCTCTAATCCCCTGGCCCGTGGCCCTGGCCCAAACCTTCAGAAGGCGACGCACAGTGAAGGCCGGATGACCATCGATCATCTGCGGACAAGGGGGGGCAGAAGGCAAAGAAGAGTTACCCACTGGTTTAACATGAGACACATGGCAAATAGGGTGGACAAGAAGAGAGATTAAGACGAACTGACACATGTGTCACGACTTGCTGTAGGTGTAGTGCGGGAGCCATACGCAGAGCCAAGGTAATCCGTTCAACAGGTATATTTAAACATACAAAAGTAAAACAAACCGTGAACGGCGAAAAACACTAAACTGTGGCACTGAAATGAAAATGCGCATATAGCGACTTAAACAAACACATTACAATAACCGCAGTAGTATAACCCACTCACCTCTAAAATAGCGTGTGACATGGAACAATGCGAAGCAACGAGTGCACTGCTCGCGACCCTCTTATATCCCAGATTAAGTGACAGATTACTAACAGCTGTGACCACGTGAAAGAGGAAGTAATCACAGCTAGTGAGAACATAAACACGGAAGTGGATCACCGAAATGAAAGTGTAGCCACGCCCCCACACCATTCGTGACAGTATCCCCCACTAAAAGGCTAGCTCCCCAGATAGCCGAAAGCAAACACAAAACCAAAACAAAGGAGCAACAGGAGAGGACCCACAGTCAAACCCAAAGGGTCAGTCCAGGACTTCAGGTCCAGCCCTTAAAAGGCCTCGGTGGACCGACCGCCATCTTGAGCGAC
The DNA here is from genome assembly GCA_029465975.1 of Dallia pectoralis. Classification (NCBI taxonomy): domain Eukaryota; kingdom Metazoa; phylum Chordata; class Actinopteri; order Esociformes; family Umbridae; genus Dallia; species Dallia pectoralis. Next base: position 6,304,169 of record CM055731.1, read on the forward strand.
TGAGGGCAGAGCGGCAGTGGGCCATCGTGGTCAGAGCGGCAGTGGCCATCGTGGGCAGCGCGGCGGCGGCCATCGTCTGTGTTGTGGCAGCGGACATCGTCTGTGTCGTGGCGGCGGACATCGTCTGTGTCGTGGCGTAGCTGCGGCCATCTCGGGCGCAGGCGTAGCTGCGACCATCTTGGGCGCAGGCGTAGCTGAGGCAATCTCTGGACACTCACACAGAGGGGGGAGGAGACACTGGTCCTGACTCTCATGCTGAGGGGGGAGGAACCACTCGGGACACTCACGCTGTGGTGTGAGGGGCTGGTCCTGACTCTCGTGCTGAGGGGGGAGGAGCCACTGGTCCTGACTCTCATGCTGAGGGGGGAACAGCCACTTGGGACACTCACGTAGAAGTGGGAGGAGCTGGTCCGGGCACTCACGCCATGGTGGGAGGAGCCGCTCAGGGCACTTTAATAGAAGTGGGAGGGGCTGGTACAGACACTCACGTCGTAGTGGGAGGAGCCGCTCAGGGCACTTTAATAGAAGTGGGAGGGGCTGGTCCAGGTACTCTCGTCGTAGTGGGAGGAGCCAATCAGGGCACTTTAATAGAAGTGGGAGTGGCTGGTCCCGGTACTCACCGCCGTAGTGGGAGGAGCCGCACAGGGTACTTTAATAGAAGTGGGAGGGGCTGGTCCAGGCACTCACGCCGTGGGAGGACTGGCTCTAGCTTCTCTTCGGGCAAGACCAGCTCTGTGGTGGTATAATCTGGCCCCGCCCCTGGCAGCTCAAGCCATATCCTCCACCATCTTCTAGAAACCTCCAGAGGCTGGTATTCCAGGCCCCAAGGTGGTCTCTGGGTTCTGGAGGTCGGTTGCTGGAAGGGGTCATGACCCTGTTGGAGCTGGGGTTGTGGCTGTAGCTCCAGAGCTCTTGCTGGCTCTGGCTGCAGCCCCGGAGCAGTGGGTGGTTGCTGTGGCAGCCCCAGGGTCGTGGGTGTTCTCTCCGCGGACCTCCTTGAACACCCCGTTAGCTCCCTCCCAAAAATCACTTTGGGGCGCTTCCGGGATGCCCTCATCCTTCCTTCATAAAAGGCCCGCTGACCCATTGATAGCCTAACCCTGACCCTGATTCCGCGACGATCAGCCTGCTGTTGATAGCGGGCTGCGGTTCGCAGAAGAGAATATGAGCAATATGAGCGTGCCTTGCTCCAGGTGCGATGGCAGCGACAGACGGAGGCTTGAGCAGACGGAACTTCGACTTCAGGGTCCTGGTCTGGGAACAGGGTTGGTTGATACCCCAGGGATCCTTCAAAAGGTGAGAGGGCAGAGAATTGAGGGCCTATTCCACCCCTCTGTCGTACACTATACCCATGGGAAGGCCAGGCAAGGTCCGGAATCTCTTTGTCGGACGGGAGCTTGGGTAACGGAATGGCTAGGACCGCTTTGGAGAACCAATCCACCACCGTCAGAATAGTGGTGTTTCCGTCCTTAGTGGGGAGTCCGGTGATAAAATCCATGGACACGTGGGACCAGGAGCATTGAGGAACCAGCAGGGGTTGCAAGAGGCCAGTCGGTGCTTGTCTTGGCGGCTTATTCTGGGCTCAGACGGCACATGCAACAATGAACTCTGGAACGTCCTTTAGCATGGATGACCACCAGAAGCGTCAGATAAACGTCAGTGTTTGACAAGTTTTACGGATGGCAGGCAAGGTTCAAAGAGTGACCCCACTCCAGTACTATGGTACGAGCCCGGTCAGAAACGAACAGACGGCCAGTGCATTTGTGAGCCCAAACGGGATCACCAGATACTCATAGTGACCGCAGGCGGTGTTGAATGTTGTCTTAAACTCATCCCCTTCCAATATTTAGACTAGGTGATAGGCGTTGCAGAGATCCAATTTCGAGAAGATCACGCCCCCTGAAGGGTCTCAAAAGCTGAGGATAGCAGAGGCAGCGTGTACGGGTTCTTTAGCGTGATGTCATTGAGTCCCCGGTAGTCTATGCAGGGTTCGCAGGGTCTTGTCCTTCTTATCAACTATGAAAAACCCAGCAATTTCCCAGCAAGTTTTTCCGGTAACCTGGTCTATTACAATTTTGCTGGCACACTAACCCATATTATTTATTTGACATTATCTTTAGGACTTATTTCAAAATTATGAAAATCTACACATGTGCTGCCCATCCATGAGGGGGGGGTGATAGTGGTGATGTTACGTGCATCAGCCTGCTTGTGGTGGTTGGTGTGTGTGTGTGTGTGTGGTAATTGGTTTTCCCACAGGTGTTCTGATCAGCCCACAGTGAAGTAATCTCCAGTGCCTGCATCCACCTGTAGGCACTAATCAACCTGCACCAATCAGCCAATAGGAGGGAGAATACCCCTGCTTATAGGTGGCCAGCAGATCGTTATTGCGGGAGAGATGGGAGAGAGGTTGGAAGGAGAGGAGAGAAAGGAGAGCTCTGTTTTGAGAGATTTATGACATACATTTTGACACTCACAGATTGACACACTTTTTTTTGGACGCATACACATTTATACACTTTTTGCTAGACCTTTTGACAGTGACATATCCTGTTCGTTTGTTTACGAGCTGTTTGGGCTGGCCTATGTGGGTATGTAACACTGTTACTTGTGTGTGTATTTGGTCGTGTATGTTACATTATTCATTTTCGTATCCTGTCCTTTGTTTAGTCAATTTTTCTGTAAATTTTTTCTTCAGTTGTCCCAGGGGAAAGGGGACAGCACACTGGGAGTTTTTAGGTAAGAGGCCCTGGGGGTTACATACTACCCGTAGATAACCTCTGTCTATATACCCTAGGTAAGACCTGGGCGGACCACCCCCTGTACTTATGGTAGAGAGCTTAGTTGCTTATGTGTAGTCTAGATAGGTTAGGGGTCTTTTTGATTAGTTAAATTTCTTTGCTTTGGTTCCGCTCAGCCCCTTTTCCCACCTTACCGTATTATAGGTTAAATAAACCTGGTTTAAACGGTACTGCTTTGTGTTTGTCCTACTTGTGCACCCACACATCACCTCACCACTCTCGTGGCACGCTCACGTGTGACGGCGTGTTACGGTCTCTCTACAGGGGAGTGCGTAACAGGTGATCTCAATAATTACCTATTTTCAAGGCTTCCTTTTGAAGCCTTCAATCCGGTTTCAGACGTCATGAAAGCACTGTTATTCTCTCAACACTAATTGTGATTAATATTGTCAATGCTCGGGGTGCGAAATTGACTAGTGCAGCATTGTTCAGAGATTTTTCTAAGGCATTTGACACTGTTGACCATGGTATCTTGCTGAAGAAATTGTTATCAATAGGCATTAGTCCTGCTGCATGTTCTTGGTTATATAACTTATCGACCGAGAGCAACCCATTGTCCAAGATAGTATTAGGCCCAATCCGAATACTCCCCCTTAGCCATTCCCCTTAGCCCTTCCCCTTAGTTTTGCGCGTTCGCGCGACACCAAGTGCTGTCCGAATACTCATTTTGATCAAGACGAAGGGGTAAGACGAAGGGCTGTATACCCCTTGAAACCAAGATTTTCCGAGAGCTCACTTGAAACCAAGGGGTACCCAGAACACATTGCGAGACGTCAACAATGGCTGCTAGATCAGCAAAAGAAACCCATAAATTAAGTATTTTCGGATTAAATAACTAATTTAAAAATTACGACAATTGTTTTGTGATCTACGCAGTCCTGTACATATATATTTTTAACCATTTTAATAATTGAAGTTTTTTTTTTAAATCGCTACTTTTTGCCAGTTTTCAACGCCAAAGATACATTGCTAATTTGTCCCGTATTTCTCTGACTACCTTTACTCAATGCATGTTTGTCTACAGTTAACTCTTTTAGCAGATAATTCATATCAGTGCATAACATAACATGTTGCTTTTGGAATAGCGATTAAAGTGCTTTACATACCGTCCCGAATCACACAGGGACGCCGGAGGAAACCCGGCAAATAATTCGCTTTCGGGCAGAAAATGAACCGAAGTTTCATGCTGTACAACCATAGACTGTAGATTATGAAGGTGTACAACATCATTTGGATATGATACAGGACACTGGTGATGCCAAGACATAGAGGTTATTGGACATCTTTGAAAAAATGTTTGATAAACTGTAGTTTGTTTGTTGTTGCACTTTGCACATTGTTTTTGATTAAGGGTTTCTGAACATCGATCAATGACATTCAAAACAGTGATCACTGAAACAGATATACAAAACACAATGCAATGTGGATGAAATTATTTATTGAAAACAGCCTTCAGTAGTAAGCAAGCAGGTTTATTTATATAGCACGTGTGCTTTACAAAAACATTAAAAACAATAGTACACAGAAGAACATCTGCATCCATATGCACCACCACCAAAGTAAACAAATAACTACTACATACATTGAACCATATGCGCAGTATAGACGTGTTGGGGTTTATGGCACAGTATCTTGTTGGAACACCAGTCTGGAAAATAAAACAATTTTACACCATTAATGGCTGAGTTGGGAAAAATGTTTGCTACCTTGTTGGTTAGTTCCGTGAACTTTAAATACAATACGACAATGTTGTTTGCAACCAATCGATACATACCTTAAGTTAAACTACCAGCATTCGTAGACGTCGTAGACCTCTTCTCGCTTGATTTCTGCGATTTGTTGCAGACAATCGCAAAAACATAACTAAAATCCACGCAATCGACAACATACACACTTTTCCAGACTGCATCTCCGAAGTTTGAGATCAACATTTGTGTCGCCTCTGGTGACGTAGCAGCCAGCTAGCGACGATGTATGATGACGTAGCCAAAACCGAGTGGTGTCCCAATTCCTAGGGGAACGTAGCCCTTACCACTCGGTTTCGAGGGCCAAGGGGTAGGGGTAAACTAAGGGGTAGGGCTAAGGGGAAGGGGTAAGTGGGAGTATTCGGATTGGGCCTTAGTAGTCTTGACTTACACAAATGTGTACCTCAGGGATCCATACCAGGACCTGTCCTTTTTCTATATACATTAATACTATTGGTAAATATGTAAATGGTTTAGTTGTGCTTTCCACTTATATGCTGATAACATTATTTATGCTTGTGCTCAAACAATCAATGCTGCTATGGCCAGTTAACAGTCTTCTTTTAATATGTGCAGTTGGCATTTAAAATGTAAAAGCTTGTACTTTACACTAGCAAAACCAAATACACACGTTTTTAAAATCCCATCAGATGATCTCAGCGAACTAACAGATTTACTCGTTGGATGGTTTGATATTTGAATGGGTCTCTTGATTCAAATTCCTTGGGATTTGGATTGACAGTGAACATTGATATGAGAAACATACCAATGAGCTTGTTAAAAAAAGCTTAAGTGTAAAATGTGTTTCTTCTCCAGAAACAAATCTTGCTTTTCCTTTTGTCTCATGCACATGTCGGCCAGTCGGCATACAAGTATTTTGCAGGAGACAAGTTGTTCAGTCAACGGTCATGCCTGTGCTGGACTATGGTGACACAATATACCAAAGTGCATCTGCTTCTACTCTGAAGTTGCTTGACTCTGTTTATCATTGTGACCTGCATTTTATTACTTCAGACAGTTATAATACACATCATAATAGAATAATCTTTGTGGAATGGATGTGCTCTGCAAATCCACTGTTGTCCTAATTTATATGTGCTTTGCATTATACCAAATCATTGGTTTGATTGCCTCCCCGGGAATCATCACCTTAACGTGGTGGAGAGGTTTGTGTGCCCCTATGAACCTGAGGGCTGGGTTGTCTGGAGCTTCATGCTCCTGGTAGGGTTTCCCAAGGCAAAGTGGTCTCAGGCGAGGGGCCAGACTAAGAATGGTTTACCAAGACCCCATGAAAGATAGAGGGAAAAGGAGCGAGACCCTGCCTGGAGGAAGCCCAGGGCCCTCGTCTGGAGCCAGGCCCAGACGGCGGGCTCGAAAGCGAGCGTCTGGTGGCCGGGTTTGCCACGGAGCCCGGCCGGGCACAGCCCGAACGAGATACGTGGCATCTCTCTCCTCTCCATCCTGTGGGCCCACCACTCACAGGAACAACCGCAGGGGTCGGGTGCGCTGTCATATGGGTGACAGTGAAGGTGGGGGGTCTCGACGGATCAGACCCGGGCGGCAGAAGCTTGCTTTGGGGACGTGGAATGTCACCTCACTGGGGGGGAAGGAGCCAGAACTTGTGCGTGAGGTGGAGCGATACCAGTTGGATCTGGTGGGACTTACCTCTACGCACAACCGTGGCTCTGGAACCTTACTCCTGGATAGGGGTTGGACTCTGTTCTTCTCTGGAGTTGCCCAGGGTGAGAGGCGGCGGGCTGGTGTGGGGATACGCACGAGCCCACGTCTGAGCACGGCGGTGTTGGAGTTTACCCCGGTGGATGAGAGGTTTGCCTCCCTACGCCTAAGGGTGGTGGGGGGGAAAACTCTGACTGTTGTTTGTGCTTATGCACCAAACAGCAGTTCGGAGTATTCAGCCTTCTTGGAGACCCTGAAGGAAGTCCTATATAGGGCTCCAGTAGGGGACTCCATCATTCTGCTGGGAGACTTCAACGCACATATGGGCAACGATGGAGACACCTGGAGAGGCGTGATTGGGAGGAACGGCCTCCCTGATCTAAACCCGAGCGGTCGTTTGTTATTGGACTTCTGTGCTAGTCATGGATTGTCTATAACAAACACCATGTTCGAACATAAGGAGGCGCATAAGTGTACATGGTACCAGAGCACCCTAGGCCGAAGGTCAATGATCGATTTTGTGATCGTATCGGCTGATCTAAGGCCGCATGTTTTGGACACTCGGGTGAAGAGAGGGGCAGAGCTGTCAACTGATCACCATCTGGTAGTGAGTTGGATCAGAGGGTGGGGAAAGACTTTGGACAGACCAGGTAAGCCCAAACGGGTAGTGCGGGTGAACTGGGAACGTCTGGAGGAGGCCCCTGTCCGAAAGATCTTCAACTCACACCTCCGGCGGAGCTTTTCAGGCATCCCTGTGGAGGTTGGGGGCATTGAACCTGAGTGGGCAATGTTCAAAGCTTCTATTGCTGAAGCTGCGGCGGTGAGCTGTGGTCTCAAGGTCCTAGGTGCCTCAAGGGGTGGTAACCCTAGAACACCGTGGTGGACCACGGTGGTCAGGAAGCTGTCCGACTGAAGAAGGAGGCCTTCAGGGATATGCTAGCCCTGGGGACTCCGGAGGCAGTTGCAGGGTACCGACAGGCCCGAAGGGCTGCAGCCGCTGCCGTGTCAGAGGCAAAGCAGCGGGTGTGGGAGAAGTTTGGAGAAGCTATGGAGAAGGACTTTCGGTCGGCACCAAAATGCTTCTGGAAAACCGTTCGGCACCTCAGAAGGGGAAAACGGGGAACCATCCAAGCTGTGTACAGTAAGGATGGGACACTGTTGACCTCAACTGATGATGTGATCGGGCGCTGTAAAGAGCATTTTGAGGAGCTCCTGAATCCGACCTACACGCCCTCTAGTACAGAGGCAGAGCTGGAGGCTGATGGAGGGTCATCGTCAGTTTCCCTGGGGAAGTCGCTGAGGTAGTCAAACAACTCCACAGTGGCAAAGCCCCAGGGACTGATGAGATTCGTCCAGAAATGCTAAAAGCTTTGGGTGGGGAAGGGCTGTCTTGGTTGACACGCCTCTTCAACATTGCATGGAAGTCTGGGACAGTGCCAGAGGAGTGGCAGACCGGGGTGGTGGTTCCCCTCTTTAAAAGGGGACCAGAGAGTGTGTGCCAATTACAGAGGTATCACACTCCTCAGCCTCCCTGGTAAAGTGTACTCCAAAGTGCTGGAAAGGAGGGTTCGGCCAATAGTCGAACCTCAGATTGAAGAGGAACAATGCGGTTTTCGTCCTGGCCGGGAACCACGGACCAGCTCTTTACTCTCGCAAGGATCCTGGAGGGGGCCTGGGAGTATGCCCATCCAGTCTACATGTGTTTTGTGGATCTGGAGAAGGCGTATGACCGGGTACCCCGGGATCTTTTGTGGGAGGTGCTGCGGGAGTATGGGGTGAGGGGTCTCTTCTCAGGGCCATCCAATCTCTGTACGCTCAAAGCATGAGCTGTGTCCGTGTCCTCGGCAGTAAGTCGGATTCGTTCCAGGTGGGGGTTGGCCTCCGCCAGGGCTGCGCTTTGTCACCAATCCTGTTTGTAATATTCATGGACAGGATATCAAGGCGTAGTCATGGGGGAGGGGTTCCCGTTCGGTGGGCTGATGGTCACATCACTGCTTTTTGCGGATGATGTGGTCCTGATGGCCTCATCGGTCGGTGACCTTCAGCACTCACTGGATCGGTTCGCAGCCGAGTGTGAAGCGGCTGGGATGAGGGTTAGCACCTCTAAATCTGAGGCCATGACTCTCAGCAGGAAACCGGTGGAGTGCCTACTCCGGGTAGGGAATGAGTCCTTACTCCAAGTGAAGGAGTTCAAGTACCTCGGGGTCTTGTTCGCGAGTGAGGGAACAATGGAGCGGGAGATTGGTCGGAGGATCGGAGCAGCGGGGGCGGTGTTGCATTCGCTTCACCTCACCGTTGTGACGAAAAGAGAGCTGAGCCGAAAGGCAAAGCTCTCGATCTACCGGTCAATCTTTGTTCCTACCCTCACCTATGGTCATGAAAGCAGGGTCATGACCGAAAGAACGAGATCGCGGGTACAAGCGGCCGAAATGGGTTTTCTCAGAAAGGTGGCTGGCCTCTCCCTTAGGGATAGGGTGAGAAGCTCAGTCATCCGAGAGGAACTCGGAGTAGAGCCGCTGCTCCTTTGCATAGAAAGGAGCCAGTTGAGGTGGTTCGGGCATCTTGTACGAATGCCACCTGGGCGCCTCCCTAGAGAGGTGTTCCAGGCACGTCCAGCTGGGAGGAGACCTCGGGGAAGACCCAGGACTAGGTGGAGAGATTATATCTCCACACTGGCCTGGGAACGCCTCGGGATTCCCCAGTCAGAGCTGGCTAATGTTGCCCGGGAAAGGGAAGTTTGGGGTCCCCTGCTAGACCTGCTACCCCCGCGACCCGACCCCGGATAAGCGGTTGAAGATGAGATGAGATGGTTTGATTGAAATCAGTAAACAATTAGTGATACTTAACATTGCTTTGGAGTAGGAATTCGCCCTAACAGAAGTGATTTTGCTGTTTAATAGCCAAACTCTGCTCGGCTTAAGCTAACTTAACCACATCAGAAATCTGCCTAGCCCCAGTTAAGCCCCATCAAGCATTTATTTATGTTTTTATTTTGAAATGAACAAATATGTAAACGTTAACAACTACTCATTCTGATTCATGGCAGCCTGCTTGTGCCACATCTGTACCCTATGACATGTGGGTATGTGTGTGTGTGTAAGCAGGGGTCTACTGTGTCTATCCCGACCAGAGTAAGAGACCATAGACTGTATAAAGATATGGACGTAGTATCCGTGACGTCACCAGTAGGGTTCTGAAGACCGTTTTTTAAGCCTAAAGTGGGCGTAGCCGACCGTCGCCATCTTGGCCATCTTGGCTCACTCCCGGATAAACGAAAATGGTCAAAGAGGCGGTACGTGGATGGAGCTGAGGAGTCTGGATGCTGTTTACTGAGTAATTACAGGCTAATTTCCTACACATATCTTTGAGGACATGTCAAAAAATACTTCCAAATATAGTCAGTGTTAATAAATGTTACGCTATTTATGAAAATGCAGGCATCCGGTAATGCGGGAATCCGCTGGACACACCCTTAATTATGCAGAACTTTCAATATTAATCAACTAAACAGATGAGTTATAAAAAAATTCACCCCCCTCACAGTTGTTATGAAGGGCAAAATTAGCTGTATAGACCAAATCCAAATAGAGAACCAGGCTGTAAACATCTTTTTTTTCTGCTGTAAAGTTGATCATTTTAACATGGGGGAGATACAGATTTGACTCACTTCTGCAGCCAGCCTCAAGCGGCCAGTCAATGAATTGCAGTTGAACTCACATCCTTATTGGTTTCAGGAGAGAGGCCGGAAGGTTGCCACTTGTAAAAGACCCAAGCGCAGAAACGGAGGCGGAGACCAGGTAATAAACAATCAAATTATTTATTAAGGGAGTAGGCAGATCCGTAGTCAGGGACAGGCAATAGTTCATACACGGGATTAGGCAGATCTGTAGTCAGGGACAGGCAATAGTTTATACACGGGATTAGGCAGATCCGTAGTCAGGGACAGGCAATAGTCCATACACGGGATTAGGCAGATCTGTAGTCAGGGGCAGGCAATAGTCCATACACAGGAGTAGGCAGATCCGTAGTCAGGGGCAGGCAATAGTCCATACACAGGAGTAGGCAGATCCGTAGTCAGGGGCAGGCAATAGTCCATACACAGGAGTAGGCAGATCCGTAGTCAGGGGCAGGCAATAGTCCATACACAGGAGTAGGCAGATCCGTAGTCAGGGGCAGGCAATAGTTCATACACGGGATTAGGCAGATTCGTAGTCAGGGGCAGGCAATAGTTCATACACGGGGTTAGGCAGATCCGTAGTCGGGGACAGGCTGGGTTCGGTTACCGGGAGTAGGCAGGTTCGTAGTCAGGAGGCAGGCAAAGACAATGACACGCCAGGTGAGACAGATCAGGTTGTGACATTATGTGAGCCAGGTTCTAACTAGTCGCCCGTCTCGCCCAGTTTGACTGTTTTCGGATTCAAAAATGTTTAATGAAAATCCAAACCAATCCGGTCGGAAGTAGAGAATGAGAGAAAATTGTGAGCCTTGAGGTGAGGGAGCTCCAGAGCAGTTGGTCACTGTTCTACCACCAGTGCTGCTCCCTCCGATTCAAGCCAGTCATGGGTTAGGGGTTGGGTCTTCTTCTGTGTTATCCAGACATGCCCTCCCTGGATGAACTCTGAATGATTTTGTTCTACCCTGTCATTGACTGACGGGTGAATGATGCAAGGGCAGTTGCCATGGGAACGCCAGCCTTCAACCCCAAGCATGCCACATTCCTTTAATAGAGACCTGTGCCATAGCATAGTCGAGGACAATCTGCCTGGCCAAGTGTGCACCTAGAAAAAAAGAACAGGGCAGACCAGTTAGCAGTAAACTGGAGATCCTGTCCATGCTTAAAACTTACATGGACTTTTTTGTGGACATCAATAAACACTGGCAGTAACCTCTGCAACATGTGAACACAGCTTTTTCTGCATGCAGCATGTAAAAAGCTCCCTAAGAAACAGAATGGCAAAGTCTCTCGACTCAGCAACCGTCCATGCCTGTCCATACACACAGAAAGAACAAAGGCCCTGGATGTCCAGAAGATTATGTGCTCATTAGCACCAACGCATTGTCCTTCAATAAAACAACACTTGGTGAGTAACTCATATAATATAATGTATTCCAAATATACCTTAGAATACTATTTTGTGGTATAAAGTTGGATCATTTTGTATTATGTGTACCTGTCATAGCCTCATCTATTCTAATGAATTAGCAACTGAAAGTCCTTTTTATTTATTGTCAGAGTGCACCTGTTGCGTGGCAGGATTCAATTGTGCTGATCTGGATGGAACCAGACAACTCACGCCCATGTCGACCAGTCTACAAGTATCTTACAGTAGAAATATAATCGCTACGATTGCGCTGATTGCCAGTTTGTTTTACAAGTGTGTGCACTGTCAACCGGCATAGGCTAAATGCATTGCATTTCTCATTGTGGCTGCTCTTCATGTATTATTCATTTAATTCCTGAGGCCATTTCATCTAAACACATTATTTCCAATGCATATTTGTGTGATTATGCATATGGAACAAATTACATTTTTGTTATTGCCATATGTTGAACTTATTGTGTTTTTAATGCTGAAACCTTCAGCACTGGACAGCGCCCATACATTCAACTTTGCATACAAAATACATTTTTGTCATTGTCTTGTGGTTGCTTGTATTCAGCACATATCTATTTTGTTCAACATTTTTGGCCCCAATTAAATTAAAAAACAAAAAATATATTTATGGAACTGTATGTAATTTGTGTTTTTATCTATAAAACAAGCTGTTCTTTTAACTCTGATGTCAAGAACATTGACTACTTTCTTAGCAGTCACGCGTACTGGTGAAGCTCCCCTTTAGTGAAGAAGTCCTGGTGCCGTCCTTTTCAGGGCTGGGCCTTCAGTCTTTCAATATCCTGACAAGCTTTCAGGGCACTATGGTGTTGATAGCTGAGTTGTAGTTTATTAACTACATTCTTACATGTATTTCTCTTGTCCAGGTGGGATAGATTTGAGGTGTGAAGGAAGTGAGGGTTGCGAGTGAGTAAACGTAGTCGAAATAAAAGGAAAACCACAAAACTATAAACAATTAACGTTAATGAAAACTCACTTAAAAGTTGCCACCAGAAAGTGTATAGGAATTGTTTTATCTGGTAGTGTCACGAGTGGTGAGGGTTTGTTGCAGCACGGAACGCTATTGGTGGTGCACAGCTCATTGTTTATGTTTCTGATCACAGGTGTTTGCTGTTAATCATTTGGCTGGGCTATAAAGGGTTGTCAGTAGTATTCACCGGTGCTTAGCATTGTTTCTTTGTCACGAGTGTTCTTGGGGTGAGTGTCTTGAGATCACGCAATAGTTGTTTGGAATATGTTTGTTTAAGTCGCCCGAATGCGCATGTTTTTCGCCATTTACGTTTTGTTTTGCTTTTGTGTGCTAATAAACCTGTTCTTAAACGGAGTATACGGCTCTGCATATGGCTTCCCACACTACACCTTGGACATTTCGTGACAGGTAGACTGGCCAGACTGTTTTGTTATTATTTTGGAGTTTTATGTGGTCGAGATGTTATAGCATAGACCTGTCACCTAAAAGGGAAAAAATCGAAACCTCTTGCTAGTCAGTTAACACCCATTTCTCTCAGGTTATGCAGACATGTTACAAAGAGCATACCCAAAGAGCAAGTACTGAAAGGAGGAAAAAAATAAGAGAGGAACAAGCTAGAGATAAACCAGAGTCTGAGGGAGGGCCAGTCCTCTTCTAGTTGTGGCGGGAGAAAAGTAAGTGTACATGACCTTTTGGGCTACGTCAATGTTAAATATGACCGCCGAAAAAATAATTGAGACCATACCTTGGATATAAAAGTATACCTCAGCATATGTTTCTGACTGTCCCTTCTCCCTCGTCAAATAAACATACAACATAAAGAAGGACGATTCTGATGGCCCAATCTGAACTCCAGACAGGACCTTATGGGCAGAAAGTAACTCCACCCACTTTACCAAGTCACTAGACCAAATGGGATACCACCCATCCGCATTCACCCTAAGGGCCGGGTATAGACCATTGCTTTCACAACGTTACACATGAGGACAAAAGGGAGCAAGAGTGGCCTCGCCGTCAGTTGACATTGAAGAAAGGACATCCCAGTGGAGATGAGCCCGCCAGACAGGGCTGTTTTGTAAATCTAGGTTAATACACAGGGTTAAGTTAATATCCTTGGTTAGATTGTTAACAGATTTATATCATCTATACTCTATCCTTGGGTTAGTGGAGGGAGTCTGGATGATTTATATTACAACCTTTATAAGTCCTTATTTGGGATGCAAGTGGGTTAATTGCTGTATTCATATATATTAATATATTCCAGGATTATGAGGTAAATGGTCAAATCCAAAATAAAAATATTTATTCTGAGGGACAAGACTAAAGGATGGTTGTGGCAATTTGAAGATCCCCAAAAATGTTGGACAAAACCTGCTCATTCAACATTTCCATTTTAAGACTGAAGGTCACAACATATTACAACATTATTTGTCATGACTACTAGGTTTGATAAGAATTTTGGGAAACTCATTGAGAAACACTAAGTATGGCGGGGGTTTGTAAATAGTAACGATGAAAAGTTCTGCTTTCACGACTTCCTCCGAAGCTGCCTCCTCTCCGATCTTCGTCACCGACCTTCTAGCCACCCCACTCCGTTATTCATCATTCCATTTGTCTTGTCTACCCACATATCTGGTTTTCATCTCCTCATTAGTATATGTATATATTTACTCTGCTTGCCCCCTTTGTGTTGTCTTGTTATTCTGTTGCATTGAGTGTGTTACGCCATTTGCTTACACTTATATTTTGGATTATTGGCTTCATTAGACCTTGTATTAGTGAGGGAAACAAATATTTGCCTTACAATCCTGCGCATGCCTCTGTATTTTTAGAAAGCCGTTACACCATCTTTCATGAATAAAACCATTAAAGCCAGAAATCCAGCCATTTGTTTGAGTGTAAATGGAAAGATGGAGTAACGGGAACATCTCCCCCAGGAAGCCTCAGGAAATTCATCAGGCCTTAGCTAGGTTTCACACAGGACGGATTTTATCCAGTTTATGATCAGTGGTTCATTCATTAACTGCAATTGCTTTTGAAGCAAGGGATGTCACATTAAGTAGTCCCATTTTGTGATCTAGGGTATTTTTATAATATTAATTTTGATTGAAATGCAATAAGGGTTTATATTAATAAGAATGCTATGGTAATAAAAGAGTCTTACTTTGCTTGATATATGCAGGCTTGAGGACTAAATTAGATGAGTGAAAAGTTAACGTATGACATTTTTTAATATACATTTTGCCATTTCATGAATTTTTTCTTTATGAAAATAATTTTATTCTCATTTTTCCTCACCCTTATCATCACCATCAGCCAAAGTGTCCTAACTCAAAACCAAACTTCACTCTTTTTTTTCAGAGATTTTTTTTATTCCAACTGGCAAATTGTATGGAATTTATTTGTAAGTATTAGTGCTCCCGATGAGGGGGATTTTCCACTGACTGCTTTTTGTTGGTCTATTCCAGAGACTCTCCTGATTTGAATGTTTGGTCATGGCGATTGTTTTTGACAAGACAACCACCAACAACTCCAAACGTATTCAGCGACATCTAATTCTATGTCTGTCAAAATGGAAAATGGTCGCATCATGTATAACATACGTTTACAGTGCATCCTGAAGTAAGCACGGCTCCTCACTTTTTCTATATTTTGTTATGTTACAGCCTTAATCCAAAATTGATTTTTTCCTCATAATTCTACACATAATACCCCATAATGACAGTGAGAAAAAGTTGTTTAAAATTTTTAACAGATTTGCGCAAATTTAAGAACAAAAATATAACATAAGTAGTCAACATAAGTATTCACGGCCTTTGCTCAATACTTTTCTGAAGCCCCATTGGCAGCAAATACAACCTGAAGTATTTTTGAGTATGATGCTATTAGCTTGGCACACCTATGTTAGGCAGTTTCTCCCATTCTTGATTGCAGAACTTCTCAAGCTCCATCAGATTGGATGGGGAGCGTTGGTGCACAGCAATTGTTAGATCCCTTAACCTGTTCTTGAAAGGGCCCCAAATCTCAATTTCCGCCTAAAATGACCAACCCCAATCTAAATGGATATTGCTTTGGAACAGAACCATGTAGGAAGATTTGGTAAAGGTAATTTGAAAGAAAACAGTCAGAATTTTGTGGAAATGTTCAATTAGATAAGGATAATGTAACAAATAATATCTGGCATGACCTAAACCTTTTTTAATTTTTCAGTGACTTTGAAAATGTATCTCAGACTCTGAAAACACTTCGTATGTGTTCCCCTAGGTCTCAGAATTATGCCAGGTTTTGTTTCAAGCTCGTTTAGTCACTGAGATACAGTCATTTTAGTGAAAAAATGTCTGTTTAAGAGAAGTGAGTGAGTGAGTGAACGAACCCCTCCATAATGGACAAATCACATGCCACACGACTGAGAACCCGCCCTCTTGGAGATTAGCCATTCACCTTCGATTTCGATGTCAGTTCTTACCCGGAAGCTTCCGTTTTCAGTGAAAAACACCGTCTTGAGTGTTGAGAACTTCTATTCCCGACCGAATATGGATTATTATGGATTACTATGGGTAATAAACAATGGTAATAATATCCCTGGGACTATAGGAAAAGAAAAACGATCGGCTTTTGGCTGATGTAAGTACAATATTATCATATATTATCGCTTTGGTTTAAAATTGTTTAGCAGTCCATTCAATTGCAAATAAAACGGTCTGTGTTTTAGATATTTTAAAACGGAAAACGTTGTTAGAAAGGGGATATTCTAATCTTTATGAACAATATAAGCATGTAGATGTATGTATATTATTAAATGACCGTTTTTTAATTTTGCGATGTTTGTGTAGAGGCTGTAATGGTTGTGTACTGCAAGTATCCCTAGTGGTTGTAAAAGGGTATTGCAAAATCCCGCAGGCGGTATAGACCAATTATCACCCTACGTCGGTTGCAAAAGTCGACCAGAAACACTCAAAACGCTATGTTGAAAGAATCAACTTTATTGGAAATGTCGATCCTTATGAAGTCCCAAAAGACCAGTGGATCCGCGACCCTGATGCCTTACCTCCCATCACATTTCCTGATATATTTTCTTATTTTGTTTGTGGTGTCAGTATGGAACGCCATTTGCGTCAATATAAAATTTAAATACAGCTATGAAATAATAAATATATCTATGAAATTAGGCAATAATTACATAAATACGTGTAAATATAAATGTATAAATCACTTCATATGTAAAGAAATAGGTTTTATTTCAAAATTATGTTTTCCATAAGAAAACATTTATTTATTTCGAGGGACTTGTATTTCACAATTCCCCATGTATTTATTTCAAGGCAGTCCTTTTACATAGGACATGCACTCTCAGCGACTAATAATCCACCTTGTTTTAAACTATTTTTTAACCTACTCAAATAAATAATTCATACAAACAACATGTGTTTCTCTCTAGTTGTATGTCTTGGACATGACCACACAGAACAAAGTTGTACACATCAAGAGATTAGTATGCTTTTAACTTCTCCCGGGTATAAACGCTTGGAGTGTCAATCAGGTAATTATATATTTCTGGCCACTGAATGCTAGGCAATTTCATTTTGTCGTTTAACCATTTACAGGGCGCAATGGCATAAGGATCTGTAAGACATATTCCACACATTAACGTACATTTTGTTAAATAACAGTGGCTATCGCTGGGTGACAGGTTGTTGTAGTAAGCAGAGTACATTTTGAAAAGATAGTTAGCTTAACTATTCTTCTTTTGAGTTATTCTTTTGCGCTATATCAATATAGCTAGATACTCTCTGCTGCGTTTTCAGCAACCTAGATGCGCGCGCAGCCAGAATGTATACAAACAAATAATTGGTCTATAGCTGTCTAGAACTGGTTAAATGATGGCAGGTGTGTAATGACTTCTATTTAACATGAGGTTGAATGTGATTAGTTTAATCAGAACACTGCCACATCTCCAGTTTTACTAGGGTGTGCACACTTATGCAACCAGGTTATTGTAAAGTTTTTATTTTTCGACCTCAAAGATTTCAGTTTGTTTTTCAATTGAATTATTCAGCTTATAGGTCACATTAATAAAAGTGTAAAAAGTTCTGACATGATTTATCTTTGGAGTGTGTAGATTTCTATATCCACTGTGGGTGTATTTCAAAACCAAGGTTTAACTTTTTTTTGGCACAAAAACAACACTGCACTTCACCCAAAGAACAACAAACTCACAGTAAAGCATGGAAGTGGCAGCATCATGCTTTGGGGCAGTTTTTTTCAGTTGGAACTGGGGCCTAAGTCAGGGTGGAGGGACTTATGAACAGTTCTAAATACCAGGGAATTTTGACACAACACCTTTAGGCTTCTGTTACAAAGGAGTTCATTTTTCATCATGACAATGACCCAAAGCACACATCCAAATACACAAAAGCATAGCTTCAACAAAAGAAGATTAACGTTTTAGAATGACCCAGACCTGAATCTAACTGAACATATGTGGGGTGATCTGTAGAGGGCTGTGCACATAAGATGTCATCGCAATCTGACAGATTTTGAGTGCTTTTGCGAAGAAGAGTGGGCAAATATTTCCAAGTCAAGATGGGCCATGCTAATGGACTCCTACCCAAAAAGACTAAGTGCTGTGACAAAGTATTAGTTTAAGGCTGTGCACACTTATGCAACCAGGTTACTGTAAGGATTTATGTTTCCCCCTCAAAGATTTCAGTTTGTTTTTCAAATGAATTGTTCACATTTTAGGTCCATTAAAGGTGGAAATAGTTCTGACATTTCTGTTTTGATTTATCTTTCTCAAATTTTTTCACATCACAAAACATGGGGGTGTGTAGACTTTTATATCCACTGTAAGTCTGCACTTGTCCGTATGTACTTTTCTTATCTTTCTTTTACCTTTTTCTTGTAATAAACCCTATGACATATAAAAAATGTATTGCGCTCATCCAACCTAGTCGTATAAATTAAACAAATGGTCACATGAGATAAAGTTGGTCTGCTTACTAAACCATGAGACCTACTTTCAGTGCATGACTGCTTATATTATTCAAAGATTCATAGCAATTTCGGAGCACTTTGCATTTTATTGCATACTGCACAGATATTACATTGCAATGCTACAAATCTGATTCTCTAAAGCCTGATTTGTTTAAATAAAATGACATTTGTTTTGTGAGGGGATAGATGTGATGAAGTGAAAGATATACTATCTACAAAGTTTCATGACCAAGTCATGGTCATATAATTATTCTCATTCAACACATAGCTATAATGGTTTTCTGCTCATATTAGTTATTGTAAATCATTGCCACATCCAGTATTATAAATAGTGGGAGATGAATCTTGCCTGAAATAAAAGCATTATGTTTTCCCCTCAGGCTAATCTGTTTTCTGTAATGTAATATTTTCACAAGTACAAATGGCAAATAATGAAATATAGCTGAGGACAGAAAAGGCGAATCCATTTGCTGAGCCCTGGGTGGCGATTTGTTGCCTAATGAAACCATTAACCTCATACAGTGATGTTGGGTGACTCGTGGCACATGAGCCGCAGCCTCGCCTGCTGTTGGAGAGATGCGTGTAATTGTAATTTTGTTTGCGTCACTATGAATACTCAATACTATCAGTTAGCCAACTTAGCTAGCATAGTCTTGTTCTATTCCATTGCATATTATTATTTTGTTAGACTTTTTTTCACCGAGGCAGCTTAAGAACGCAGCTATGGTATACTTGCATATTGACTTGTAGAAGAAAGGTACATCACACATGTTTTCTATTTTCAGACAGAGAAAGTCATTTTCCTTTTGCAATAGTTCTACACAGTTTAAACAAGCACTGAATGTGGAAAACTAAATTAGCACTAAAATATGTATTTCAGGCAAAAACATTGTACTACTAAAATGCTTTTGTCAGACTGCTTAAGCAGAGCCAGCCAAGAAGAGTAAACGTCTTTAACTGAGTAAGACTGGCTACGACTTCAATCTGAACGGCCAGGTCACATGTATCCGACCCGCACGTCATTGATACTCAACAAACGTCATAATTCTGCGTTGAAGTAGGCGTGAATGAGAAGATAAACAACTAGTTTAATTTTCCTCTAAAAACGAGAAGATTGTAATTGTGCTGGCTCCGTTGGGAAAATAACTTTAATATCCCTAAACGAGCTCCACTGTTGACATCCATTTTTAGCTAACGTTACTTCCGCAAACAACAAGTGACGTCGTTGACCGTTGAGTACTCTTCTGCGCATGCGGGTCACTTCTGGGTCATTTCACGTTCACACAGGAGATCACAAAAAGTCGTATTTAATTGGAAATGTGAACGGCCTTGCAAATTTTATTTATTTTTTTAAATCGGAATTGAGCATTAAGCCCTGCAGTGTGAACGTAGCCTAAGTGTTGGATTCTGTCCTGAAACACGCTGCCAGGAAGAGCAGTTTAGAATAAGGACACCAAAAAACACTTCTCTCTTCCTGACTGATAACATATATGTAGTATAGGACTATTTCTCAGAGCCAATGTTCTCATCATGGTATACAGAAACTGAGGGTGTTAAGCCGCACAACCGACAAGTTAAACATCGTAAATCTCTTGATTTATGCTCTCCTCATCACGACCAGAGCAACGGACCCAAGTGCAGACACAGAGGCGGAGACCAAGTAAGCAAACAATAATAGTTTATTTAAGAGGTCATCCGTAGACGTGGTGATGGGCAGGCAGGGTTCGGTTCACGGGAGTAGGCTGATTCATGGTCAGGGAAAGGCAGGGTTCGTGGTCGATGGGCAGGCAATGGTAAAGGCAGGTACATAGCAGAATTGTACAGGTGTCAGGCAGGCTGGGGGTCAGGAAACGGTAAAACGGTCAAACACTGGGAACTCGGAAAAACAAGGCAGCTAACACGGGACAGGAGAATGCGGGAACAGAGTGTACTAAAACAAACAATCTGGCAACAGGTAACAGGAAACACTGACATATAAAGCCCAGGGAATAATCAGTACATGGGGAACACCTGGTGGAAAAGGGGCGGAGACAATGACCAGTCAGGTGAGACAGATCAGGTTGTGACAGTTCTACTCAGGAATAGCAGTTTAGAGTGAAGGCAAGAAAACATGCGAAAACCCTTTTATTGAACAAGTCAAAATAGTTACCCAAAACATGAGTCTTCAGTAAAAACATGAGTCTTCAGTAAATGCTAAAAGAGAGTCTGAAAGAATACAAAAATAAATAGCTCATGTATCTGAGTGATAAAATTGGGCAAACATGCTCAAGGATATTGTCGTAGAAATTGAACGTTTAAAAAATGCAATTATATCATTCATGGAAATGATGTTGACTGTTGCTTTATGGGAAGATATGCAATGTCTGTTAAACGATAGGTTCACTTGATCAATATTTTACAATACAGTGTGAAAATAACAGCACTGCATATAGAACAGAAATATCAATTGTTTTGTTCTGCCGCATTTTAGTTCAGTTTTAGTACAATAGCCAGTATTATTGTTTCTTTTGGCTGTGTTTTTCTCTTGTTTGTTACTCACAATACATGGTGGATAACTAAACTAATTGTGATTAAGAGGCACTGACTGTGAGATTGGAGGTTTAAATGGAAGTCTTCAAACAAAACCACAAAACCCCAGTTCCTGTTTGCTAGATTCAACCAGAGGTTACATGACCCACTGTCCAATGACACGTTTTTTAACTAAATCACACACTGTGACTTCGGTTTGTCTCTCCCTCCTCGTTTTCTCTGTCTCTCCAAGGTGCTGCCTGGACTTTATACATCATTCATGAGATTCTAGAAAGCCATTAGTGTCAAGATTGGGAATTTGCAAATTCACTGTGGCTCCGCTTAGCATATCAATAAGTAGTATTTTTTGTGGTGGCAGTGCTAAATATCGTTGACAGCCGCTTGTTATGGTTGATGGACGATGTTCATAATTAGAAGGAGATTTAGCTTGGGACCATTAATGAGGTTTGTGAATCATGCAAGCCCCCCCCTAATTTTTTTTGGTCTCATATCTTCCACGCCTGCGACCTGTGCTGCTCCAGTGATTGCCTCGGCAGGTACAATGAATAATAATTGAAGATGGTCTCTATATTTCTTTATTTTTAAAGTTGGCATTTTCTCACTTTAATTCACCTAAACGCTTAGGTTTCAGGGGAGCATAGGACATTCAGGTCCGTCCAACGGAATCAGTTTGGAGCAGATTTGCAAACGTCTTTCAATTATGTTCCCGCTTCCATAAAGTCTTCTTCCACTGACCTTGGCGTTTTC
Source organism: Dallia pectoralis (assembly GCA_029465975.1). Taxonomy (NCBI): domain Eukaryota; kingdom Metazoa; phylum Chordata; class Actinopteri; order Esociformes; family Umbridae; genus Dallia; species Dallia pectoralis. The sequence goes on from CM055731.1 coordinate 6,325,746, forward strand.
TCATTTCTCGTCTCTTCCGTCTTTAATAGGCGAATTTCATTCAGCTTAATCATGTGTAGCCTACCGTAAAAGAGTTTTAAAATGTGCCAAACCTCCTCTTATATGCTTTATTATAGTTGGAGGACAAAAGCCATCTCAGGGTATAATAACAATATTTTGTTTTTATGGTTTCATAAATGAAATTCCTTGCACAACTAACAATTCGTTTTTGCACATTACTGTAACTTGTTACTTTAGGCTCCACCACTATAAACATCATTTCTGTGATGTATGCAAGAAAGACAATCTCATTTCTTTCATGGGTATTTTCTCATAAGTTCATTCCTAGTCACCTAGATTACCTAGGAGAAAATGGTGAAAGGAGTATAGAGGAGAGAAAGACCCCTTTACTTGATTTTACAGTTTTGCCTATAAGTATTTTATCTCTCGTTTTAGTTCCTTTGAGTTTGTTAAGTTGAGGCAGCTCATGGGGAAAAAAAGTTATTGATTGATTTGTTGAGTCTTGACTGTGATTAGGGCAAAAATATATTTAGTACATACCGACGTTTTTGTTGATAAATATGCCAATTGCAGGAGAGAGGGATAACTCTTTGCCTACTTGAACCATTTTAGCACATGAGAAAATACACTTTTCTTGTTTTGCTCTTTTGCCATCATCCATTTACTCCAGGGTGAAATAGTATGTCTTCTTAATGTGTAGAGGAAGTTTTTTACAGAATTACTGTATCTGTCATAGAGTTGCAATTTTGGTTACATATTTTTGTCTTTGGTTCCTCGGCAGCATCAATAATGATACAACTCCATGTTCTCACTGTGTAATACAACAGCAGTCTACTCTTGTTGTTAAAAAAACAAATGCAATACCAATGTGTGGCTAGCTGTATTTGGAAAACAAACATTGTAAAATATGATGACTTGAGCGATATCATTCGCATTGCACAACTCAAACAGGGTTGGGTTGGTTATTTTTAAATGTAAAATGTGTTATGGTTACAAGGTGAACAAAGCTAGCTAGAACGAAAAAATTAGATAGTAAGGTTAAGCAAAAGGCATCCAAACAAATGTATTATTAACATATTAGTTGTTTATTAAAAGAGGGGAATAGATGGTATCGGGTTATTGTCAATATCGGCAGGTACTCAAAGTTGCAGGTTCGTTATCTGTATTGGACATAAGTGGTATACTAAAGGTCTGTCAGCTATTAAGTCATTCCAATTAATTCAACAACCCTTGATCTTCCAGAATCAGAATTTGTATCTGAACATAACTGTGACACCTGCTACTGCCACCAGTCAAGCCATCGTCACTCCTGCTACCACCATCACACATCAGCGTAACATCACCTGTTCTCAATCACCTGAATACTAGCACATATTTTCAATCATCACTTCTACATATAGTTCCTGTCTTCATGAGCTTGTTGTGAGGTATTTTTTGTTCGTGCAGCAAAATTACGTTTACCCTGGTTTGTACTCGTGCTCTTTTAAATACAGTGCTCTGCACTTGAATCCACTCCAGTCTCCCTCAGGTTCATTACAATAACCCAAAATATAAGTATGTGATAGAAAAAGGCATTTTTAGAAAAAGGCATTGACAATATTGCATAATATAGCAGAGGTGAAGTGCAGGATAAAAGCCACTTGCAGAGTGAATGTAAACCGTAAGACGAGAACTGTGAATGAAAATAAAAGTGTGCATACGACTTCTAACAAAACATCATAACATGTCCCCCTTTAAATGAAACACAAATTGCCAAACATTTAGTGCAGCTAGTTCAGCCTGGAAACCCAAGTATGCATTGGCTTCAAGATGCATCAGCTGGAGTTAGTATCACTCATTTCCCATCCTCATATCCCAAACCAATTATGGCACTCTGCTGGACATCTTAGCCAGTGGATGTTTTCTTTTAAGGTTATTTGCATATAATTGTTGTTTAAGCATTACATAATAAAATTGTGGGTCATTGTTGGCTGTTTCCGCCTTGCGTCTTTGTTATTTAGAGTTTGTATTGTTAAAGTTGTGAACATTAAAGTAAAGTGTCCTCAACTTACCAGCACCATGACACATACATACTCTTTTATATATATACATATAGAGTGTAGTTTCAATAAACCGATCATTTTGAGATATCAGCATTATTTATATAACACAAAATTCAACAAGTATTAGCTGCAACTAGAGATGTGGACTCACACAATGACTTCAGACTTGACTTAATGTGAGAATTTCCACCAAAGCCAGTCTACCGCCACCTGCAGGCAGGCTTTGGCGGTAGTCCTCTCCGACCTTCTAAGCTGCCATCGTTATCTCCGCCCCAGCACGCCTTGTTCAGTCTCGTCATCACTACACCTGGTGTCCATTATCTCATTAGAGGACTATTTAAGTTCCCTGTGTTTGGTCTTTAAGTGGAATTGTTACATGTTTCGTGTTTGTATGTGAGGAGTCTCATTGTAAGAGATTTCATCCACTTTGCCTTCTTTAATGAGGAAGTGTTACCTTAATTATATGTGATGCGTCGCGTTATGACTTATAGCGTATTATTACACTCTACAGCGTTTGTTGGACTTTGAAAGATATATATTAAAATACCAAGACGGTATCTGTTCCCGTACCTGGCTTCCATGCTTCCGTCCACCTGATAGCGCGTGACACGAAAGACTCGTCCTCAAAAGTCTTCAGACTCGACTCAGACTTGAGATACATGACTCATGAACAGTCTTTATTTTAAAAAAAATTCCCTACCTACGGAAGCTTTAACTGTAACGAATGGGAAGCAAGACAAAAGTACAGGGCGAATGGAGGACATGTATTATACAAAAAATTTACTATAACAAAAAAACATACGCAAACGCTACAAAGGCATAAGCCCAACACACAATGTGAAAGGAGGAACTTAAATAGGATGGTGATTAGGAAGACAGGTGAGGGCAATGAAACATGTGTCCGTGCGCCAAATGACTTCGAGAAGGCGTTGGCAGGATGGCTTCAGCCAAGAGTTCAACCAAAACAAGTGTTCAAAGACTTGTGAGCATCTCTGGCAGCAATACACCCCTCCCACTCTTGGGCAGAAACCACACCTGCACATGAATGTAAATACTTGCATAACCATCAGCAGGATGATTGCATATTCTATGATAATATTTAGACATGTTTGTAACTAAGGTAACTAAGGTTACAAACAGAACATATTTAATGAAACACTAGATCCCTGAAACTCAACTTGACCTCGAAGCCAGGTTTACTCTTGTATGGTTAGAGTTGAATACCGATACACTGATAATTACTCAGAAGCATACACAATACGTCTGAGCTTATATTGCAATGAAATGGCAGCAGAATACCCAAAATCTTTAACATGACCTTTAAACTCCAGCACCAGCAATACATTTTCTAATGCATCACACACAACCTCTTAGGGGGCGGCAGTGGCTCAGTGGGTTGAGTCGGTTGTCTATCAATCGGTAGGTTGGTGGTTTGATCCCCGGTTCCTCCTGGGAAATTGTCGAGGTGTCCATGAGCAAGACACCTAACCCCAGCTGCTCCTGGCGAGAATGTGACGCAGCTATATAAAAGTGCAGCATTTACCATTTACCACTTAAAACATGCCTTTCATGACTTAGAATTGGCTACCTATCTTGGCAGACAATAAGTTAGCCAATGACAGAACCCTCTCCAGACAGCTAACAACAGTAGATATCAATTTCATTTGTTTTCCATGGCAATGCCCCCATTTCCCCATGTTTAAAGTTGCAGTATGGGTTTTGAAGAATAAAATATTTAGCCTCCTTTTTTGTTGGGTTGTGTTTATTTATTAATGTGTCCCTAAAATGGCCTTGGGACTTGCACCAACTTGCTCTCTGTACAGAGCAAGAAAATATTTCCCCCTCAATGGGAAAAATACAAACTCTGGGTAAGAGGAGCTTTAGCTCTCTCTCCTCCCACGAGAGACCTGGCAAAGTTATTGTTAAATCCAAACGATACTTGAATTAATTTCTTAATGAATATGACCATTATCAAGTTCTGAACACAAAGTAAGATAAAACGTTTTATCAAGATTACTTGAAAAATTTGTGTTTTGTAACTTTCCTTGTCACTCTTACATAATTGCCTGCATTTGATATTAGCAGAACCAGTGACACCCAGATCTCGTGGTCAATAACAGGCAAAGATAACAGATAAGTAGATCAGGCAAGAACTACAGGCAGGGAATAGGCAAAAACATAGTCGGTGAGGGTGGACAAAACAACTTGATACACGGAAAGGCTATACAAATAGATCAACTGATCGTTGACTATAATGTCGCACAATTACAAGCAATACCTCACAAGAATGGGGTGTGATGAACTGAACTAAATAGTGTGTGCAGATGACATAAACAGGTGGTAAACAGGTGATAAGAATTCTTGTGATTGTGATTGGGAGAGTGAGGTGCGTTGTAGGGGATTGGTGACGTGATCGACGGTGTAAAATGGGATCTGACGTTACAATGCCCCCCCTCTATGTACGGTTCCTGGCGGTGGTTGATTCTGGGGTCTGCCTCTGGGTCGTGGAGGCCTGGATGACCGCAGGGTTGAGGATTTCCTGGGCGGGGACCCGTACCCATCCCAATAAACCACATATTGTACAGTACCACCCTCACACCAGGAGAGACTGAAGGCTGTGCGCCTGTCCTTCCGCGACATCAAATGGAGAGGAGGGCATTCTGTGAATGGAGAGGACTGTAATGGACTGGCGAAGGTGTGGAATCATACTTGTTTATTTAATGTTGGTCAATTACGCACAGCGGTGACTTTGTCATCTAGGCAGACACCTCCTGGGGTCAACACAAAGTCCAGTAAGGTGACAGTATTAATATGGAAGGAATTTGGAAATGTGGAATTAACATTGAGGTGGGCAGAGGAGTTGTTTGACGTGGGAAATGTGTTTCGCCCAGGAATGGGACTAGATGAGAATAGCATTGCTATAAATGATGAGGAATTTCACATTGTGAGATTATGACATAAAAGGCTTAACACAATAGATGGAAATGCTGACTGACAGCTGTAACGATGGCTCGGATGTAGGTAAGTACAAACAAACGCAGAGCTTCTTGAAATACAGAATCTTTAATCCAAGATAAGCAACAAGGAACTGGTACGGAATCCTTGGAGCAAAGAACAAAACAAAACAATAGACTACACCAAAAGAAACGTTTCTCAACACAAACTGATATCATACACAAACAATGAACCAACAAGGAATGACACAAAAGGACTAAACTAAATAGAAGACCTAATGAGGGAAACTTGAAACAGGTGCGGAGAAACATGACAAACCTGCAAGGGAGAAAACTAAACAATAAAACACAAGGACCAGGAGGAAGCAGAACAGGAGCACCTAAACAACAGAGGGAAGGGAGGGTGGCGCCAAAACGAGAACCTGTCCCTCGTTCCCTAAATGGGCCCAAAAAACGGACCAGTTGGCAAGTGGCGGCGGCGGTTGCAGGTCCGGGGTTGGTAACAGGAACCCTTCCTCGAGCAAATGGTGGAGGTGGCGGGAGAAGCTCGGGGTCAGGAACGCCAAACTGGACAGGATCAGGCTCACGGGACAATAGCACCCCCCAAAATGTTTTGGGTGGAAAACTGCCGAGGAGTAAGGCTGGAAGTGGGAGATGGCTGTAGAGAAGGACAGGGAGTAGCGAATCCCAGGTAGCAGGGCAGGTAGCGGCCGATGGCTGTAGAGAAGGACAAGGAGTAGCGAATCCCAGGTAGCGGCCGATGGCTGTAGAGCACGGGTGTCAAACCGGTTCCACGGGGGGCCTAGTATATGCAGGTTTTTGGGCTCTAAAGACTAAAACAAATATGATAGAGAGTGAATAAGAGCTCCATAATCTCTGCTGGGGCCCAAACCTCAGTCTTTCTTTTTCACAAAAAAGAAAAAAAAAAAGAAACTCGAGGGGGCAGGTGATGGGGAGCAACGTATGAATCTCTGCATTTTCAGGACATACAGCTCCATAGACCCAGTCTCTGTGTACGACAATAAATACACATCACCTCTGGGCAGTACTGCGGTCTTTATCACAGTCCCCAGAACGATGCAGGGGCTATTTAGTTGTCTGTGTCTGAAAAAGGGGCGGGACAGGTCCTTATACATAGGGGGAATGGGATTGGTGGAGGCACTGTTTCCACAGTAGTGGCGCCAATGGAAACAACAAGGTACCTCCCCTGACACTCTCGCAACCACCTTGTAAGAAAATGTTGTGACCCAGATATGGATGGGAGAAGACACATTAGTAGAACACACTAATACATTTCCATGACAGTAGTAGGTTATTTGGGGTACACCCAGACGGATCACGGGAGGGTGTGGTAATGGGCCGGCTGTTTACGATGGCCTCAGTTTTACAAAGAAATATTTGAAGGCTCTCCTTGTCTAGATTATGGGTCTTTAGGGTGACAGTGATTGAGACTTGGACCCTGAAGAAGTTCCTTATTCAGTGTGGCACCATGATAAGAAGTGCCACAATCAAATATGACATGTATCTGGTGTGATTTTGAGATGGTTCAAACCATGGTGTGGAATGTACCAAACCTTTACATCGTTCTTCAACAGGACCCTTCATTACATATCCGTTGGTAACTATATCATTCATAAAGGCGATGTAGTCCTCATTGGTTTCTTGAGAAGCTTTTTCGTTAATCTCAAGGCACGCTTTTCTGCTATTACATGATTGTTGGGCATTTTAAGCTTGTTGTTCTTCAGCAGTAAGCCAGTTGTGTAACGCCCTCCACCAGTCTAGTAGACTATGACACTGTCCATGATTATCTAGTCTTCTCTCGACATCTCCATCAGTTATTTTTGGCTACCTTCAGGGAAGTCGTATTTTAACTGTTGGTTGCACAGTTCATCCAATTTGGCCACAGATATTTAATTTGACCTAACTATGTTGCTCCATCTTTCGTTGCCTTATAGTTGCCCTCTCAATGATCCTTTCACTGCCCATCCAAAAATAGTTCTTACTGCATAAGGTCCATCGTTTGAACACCTGATTACATCCTCTGGTTCCATTGCCTTGCGACATGCTATGTCAGGGCTATTCAATTAATCTGGAATTGGGGCCAGTTCATGAAACTGAGGCAAAATAAGGGGCCGGAGAATATGAGTAATTATGGTAACAAATAGAGAAATTACAACAACTTAATGAAGGAATCAATATATCAAAGTTAGCATGAGTTGTCTTAAAATGCCTTCTCAAATTATACTCCTTGCACACGGCGAGGCACTCGTTGCAGATTAAGCACACAGGATTCACATCAATGGCAATAAACGCGTATTTATCTGTCCATTCATTGTTGAACTGCCTGTTGTCCGAGTCAACTTTTCTTTTTTTTAAGGTAGATATTGACATTTTAAACTTTGTGTTTATATCGAAATTTATATCGAAATTACTTCGTGCTTGGCTTGAAAGAAAGTCAGAGCGTTTACGTCAGAGCTCGGCACTAGAGCGCACCGCGAATGGGCGATTTTGATTGGTCATGTACCTGTTTTGCCACCATGGCTTAAAGAAGTGCATATCGCTCATATTGCACGAAATAATTTACAATTAACAATAGTCATGCGGTGTATGAAACTACCCATATGTAATAACTATACACAGTGGCGATACTTTGTTTTTAAAAAAGTGTGTGGGACATTGCTAACACAATGCTAAATCACAAATCAGATGTATGTACAATAACCTTACGATGTCCAGCAATCGATCTAAATAGTACATTGGGTTAAATTTGTAGTTTAAGTGTGTACTTAAATGGTCCAGTGGCAGAATTTTTGCCAAGCGTGTCAGAGGTTCTGGGTTCTAGTCCGCACTCGAATAGATTTTTTTTTTCTCCTCAAAACCGATGTTTATCAGTGGATGAATATCAGGCAGGGACACGTTTGTGTGCATTTTGTTTTGTAATTTCACCGTAACGAATAGAGTCACCACAACAGAACACAGTATCCGTGCCTGTCAGGAATACGCTTAGAAACAAGGTTGTGGTTCCAATCGCGGAACGCAATATATTTATTGACAGATGTGTAGAAAGGCAGAGGAATAGTCAGGCAGACTGGGTTCTGTCTCGGCAGATCAGAGTTCGAAGACGGTACCAGGGATCGGGCAAGGACAAGGTCGGTAAGGCAGGCTGATGGTCGGGAAAAGGAATCACTGGTAGACACAAGACAGGATTAGGCAGACTGGGAGAACTGGACAGGCTAATAACTGGTAATCTGATCAATCGTATTCATAAGTGCTCAGTAAGTCAGGAACGAACAATACCTCGTACTGAACGAAAGACCAAGTGCTACTTTTTTACCCCAACTAATTACTGGCAGGTGTGCCTATAACTCAGGTGATCCTGATCGGGGCTGATCTCTCCCTCTCTCCGGAGATCGGGGAGCTGTCAAAGCTGGCATAGAGAAGGACAAACCTCCGTTTCTAACAGCGCCACTGATCGCGGCTGCAACGAGCACTTTGATCACTTGATTTAAAAAGCAACACATTTCAGCACTAGATAGCCTCTTATTTAACAGACGAACAAAATGAATGCTCTGCTAGTTCACTGGAGATTTTTTTATTTATTTGTATTGGTACATTCGTGCCGCGAGATGTTTCAAAATTCCCACCCGCAAATTACGCCTAAAGGGCCGGTTCAAAATCCCTCAGGGGCCGGACCCGGCCCGGGGGCCGCCAATTGAATAGCCCGGTGCTATGTTCACCCTGGCAAAAGGGACAATGCATGGCGAAAGTGGTGACAGAACTGCTTGGACCCCGCTATTCCCCTCTCTATTACTCTGTACACTTGTTTGGTTGTTCACTAGTGTCGCAGATGAGATGAAAGTAGTCTTACTATTCTTCATCTCTGACTTGAGCTTTCCGTGTGTTATGTACGCCTCTGGGCGTGGGAACATAACACCCCGCTACACGTAACAGCTCTATGTGGCCTGTGTGACAGGTATGGTGTCGTGGGTGCCAATATAGACGACAGACAAAACTGGGTACTGTTGCTGGGAATTTATTATTCCATATTGAAGTAAATGTGGGGAAAAGGGGCTGGACGGATCCCAAACAATGGAAGCAAACCAAAGTAACCTCTTCCCTTCTCTTACCTGCCTTCCCACAGCTTACCTAACTTAGCGCCAATTAGCACATTAACCCACATACAGGGGGTGGTCCGCCCAGGTCTTTCCTAGTGTGTTTAGACAGGTCGACACTACGGGTCATGTTTGCCCATTGGACTCTGTCCTACACACTCCCAAGGTGTGTTCCCCTTCATCCTGGGAAGATAAAATGAAACAATATGAATTAACATACAAAAATACAATACTCTTCTAACCCACAGAGTGAGTGACTGGCTTGACAATACAAGGAAAAACCACATTAACAGGACTACAACAAATCAGATACAAGGCAAGGGAGTAATATCAATACAATACCAGCTGCTAAAAAACAAGAGCAAAACCCTCTAGCAAGAACCAAGAGCCACCTTTCTTGCAAATTAACTGTGGCTTTTATCTTATGGGCAAGGAGCTGGTGATCTGCCACAGGAGTCCAAACCTTAACTTATTGCTGGGTCAACCAATCCGCCGTTCCGGGAATAACACTGGAACAAACAAACATAGACAAAACCACCACGCACACAATATAGCAACTGGATAACGTAACAGTAGTCCCTTATAGCTCAAAACAAAAGGCGTAGTGCAACCGAAGCGTGTGTATTTATACATTTGTCTAGGTCTTTAAACTTGGCTCTTCAAGATTGTTTTTCCTGAATATCGAAAGCAATGCTCGTCCACCTTTCCCTCAACTTATACGGAAGCATATGAATGATGGCACACATGTTGGCCACATTATCCAACTCCTCATATATTCCATGTGTCACTGCATTGGTACAGCTGGTGAGGAACTGTACGAGTGCATTCAGATCTTCACTACCATTTGCTTTGATTGTAGGCCACTTTTTAAAGCCTTAATAATGTATGCTACATAATAATAATAATAATGTATGCTATTTTGGAATCTAAGCCTTAATAACTAAGTATTCACATGGTATTTATTAACTATATGAATGTACATGTATGTTTTCATATAATTAAGCTCATTGGTCAAGCTCAAGTTGGCAAATTGAATTTTCTCTCAGGAATGTTCCTCGTGTTCACATTGACAATTTGTCTTGGGGGGTGGTAGATGGGTCTGTGGGCCTTTGCATTGATCTAGATAGACACACCCCATAACTGGCAATGTTCTATATAGTTGGCTAGCAGCCAATTTGTCAGTAATAAAGCAGAATAGTAGAATGACCAGAGTTTGCCGTAGACATTTTGGACTTCCTAGTTGCTGTTACTGACATGCAGTCGAGGGGGAAACATGTTCATCGACTTTTCTTGCTTCCTCCACAAGGCATTTAACACCTTTTACCCAAGTATCAACTTGCTCATTGAAGTTATGGAATAACTTTGGTTCAAACCATTTTGGTCGATCATCGTTCATGTCTTCTTCTGTTATAATCTGACTTAACAGAGATGCTGACTTGCTGCCTTTATCGCCCTCAAACTGCCATCATCATCCATCACATGAAGCATCTCGTTCGTTTTCACTGTAAGTTGACCCAATTTAGATTTCCCTATTTTCTGTTATAATGTTTCTTTCTACAGCGTTGGCTGTAGTCTTCACTTGCCGTAGTGGGGCGGCAGTGGCTCAGTGGGTTGAGTCGGTTGTCTATAAATCCTGGGAAATTGTCGAGGTGTCCATGAGCAAGACACCTAACCCCAGCTGCTCCTGGCGAGCCTGCAGTCGCCTTGCATGGTAGACGCGGTCGTCAGTGTATGAATGAGTGAATGTGAGGCAGGATCTGAAAGCGCAGCATTTACCATTTATCGTTTTTTCCAATGTGGCGACTCTTTATTAGGGACGAATGTTAGAGCCAAAATGATCTATTACAATATAAGTCATTTTATTTCACAATAACGATCTACATCACAAAATATAACATTTAATTTAATATACTACTAGTTTATATCAAATAACCAGATGGCAAAGTACATTTCTTGGGATCCTCTTGTGAATTAAATACTTGCGATAACTGATCGTTTTCTCCTTTCATTTAGAGCTTAGTAGTGCAAAGTAAACATAAAAAAATACTTTTAATGTAATTAGAGCAGCAAACAATATTATGCTTAGAATATGATTATATAACATCCAGTATAAACACAGCACTTTAAAGTATAAAAGACACAGATCCTACTCTCATTAACAAGGTGGCTCTTGCTGTTGGGGTCCATCTCTATGCAGAGGATACCATTCTGTATACATCCGACCATTCCTTAGATACTGTGCTTTCGAATCTCAAGGAGCGTTTTAATGACATTCAGCATTGCTTCCAAAACCTCCAGTCACTACTAAACTCTTGTTAATCTAAGTGCATGCTTTTCAACCGATTGCTGCCCACACCTGCATGTCTAATTACCATCTCCACGCTAGATGGGTCTTCATTAGAATATGTAGATACATACAAATGCCTTGTAAGACGGCTCTCTGTCCTTCCAGCCCCACATACAAAAACTAAAATCTAAAATGATGTCCAGAATCGGTTTCCTATTATGCAACAGGGCCTAGTTCACTCATGCTGTGAAATTTGCCTTTGTGAAGATGACTATTATACCAATGTTTTGTTTTGGTGATGTCATTTATAGAACTGCCTCAAACTCTCTTCTGAAAAAATACAACACCCACCACTGCAACATTTACGCATTATTCAGCTGGCCGTCGATAAACACTCAGTGTTTAACTCACTGGTACCAACTCATTTACAAGTCTTTCCTAGGCAAATCCTTCCAGTTCTCAGCCGCCAATGACTGGAACGAATTACAAAACAACACTTTTTTCACCCAAAATTCAAGGTTACTAAACATTTTAAAGGCTTTTCAAAATGGCAAAAACCTAAATGGCTCCATACAAGTGGGATATTTTTCAAAACCATGCAGGCCGATTAATAAGAAAGAAAATTAGAAGATTATAGTGCTCACTTTCAACTCCCAAACCTACTGCTTGAACTTCTAGGTTAAACCTCTTGTCGTCCCGCAATCTGACACTTATCTAGTGATGTAAACTATGATTGACTTTTATTTATTTATTTCTATCTGAACCTTACAGCTTGGACAAATCGACAAGGCGCGTATATTTAGAAAAGCAGCTCAGAGAGGTAAACTGCCGTGCTTCTAATTAAACAATACACAGGAAATAATTCCCCCTAACACCCTGTGTGGAACACAACTCACCACTCGTGGCAATATGTTTTATTTGGGTGATTCCATTTTTTGTTTGGCTTTTGAACAGTCAAAGATTTTTACTTTTAGAGTAGAATTGATCTCACCACTATGATTTTGCATAGCAAAGTATTGTCTGACGAGACGTAAATACAACATCAACACCACAAAGCACATCCTGGATTGAAAAAACAAAAGTTGACATCAAATTTGATGATATGTTGAGATGATTCACTCCAAATACAACAAACAGGTTTGTTCTCAATCATCCTGAACAATCTAATGTCAGGAGACGCCAGGGTGAGATGACTTGGATCCACACTCACATTGCAGATAAGCTGCGGGCAGCAAGATGAGAGAAGCAAGTGGCTTAGCTTAACAATTTCGGTTAACATGCTTTTTGTCATCCAACATATTTCTTCAGAACAGAGAATACTTTGGCTCGGATGACTGGGGAGGTCACAGTGTCCAAACCACTGAAAAACACTGGGAAACACTGCTGGCGTCAGTAAAGTAAAAGTGATGCGCTGGGAACCCCTCCCTAATCGGATACAAACACTCAAAGACATTTCTTAAGAGAGCCCGGTACCTCAGAGCTACATACAATTGATTGCAATAACTAATTTCTTAACCTGATATAACTGATGAAAGACGAAGAAGAACAAAACAACAGAGCGGTTGATTGAAATCTAGCTGCATTCCTACCAATCCATAGTTTTCTTAAATTTACTGGTATTGTGATCTCTTATTAACAGTTGAAACTGTCACAAGTACATATATTGGAGTTTAGTTTTACATTTATGTGATACATTCAGGATATGTTGAGTTGTTTGGATAATATTGACGCATGACTCATATGGACAACGGGGTACTATTTGATTATTCCAAGTCTTTATTGGTTGAATTAATTAGTCCCCAGAGCGACTAGTCCCACCATTTCCTTACTACAGACAATTCGGAACTGGTTGTATTTAGATGGGATTGGATCTGTAGGAACTGAGTCAGCCTCCTCCACAGAGGTGGCTCTACAGGGAAAACTGAGCCATTGAGTAAACTAGGAGGGATTCCTAGAAAGCGGGTCCCATTTCCTATAAAATATGACCGGATCATCGAGGCAGAGCCAGGGATGACTGAGGACAAGAGGATCTCGAGGAAAAGACAGCTTCAAAAGCTGGATGGTCCCTGAATGGTCCCTGACTGCAATCTGAAGGATGGAATCCGCTGTATGATAGGTTACTTACCCTGTGCTCACGGGGCTGCCCGTCCAATGAGATAATCCTTAAGTGAGGAGTCACCAGTCAACTTCGCACATAACCTCAGTAATATTATCCACTGCAGAGGAGTCTACGACCCCTTTTACTGACAGCATGAGACCATGTACTGACAGACAGACAGGCAGAACTGTCTCTTGGTTATGTATTCACTTAGACATGACATCCTGGGCGGAGGCAGTTGGGTTCGTTTTTACTCACCCAGGGATCTGCTGGATAGGTGGGGGTAGGTGGGTGTAGGGTAAAAGAAACGGTTAGCTGAACTGTCTCTGAGGTCAGTTCAGAGCTATTGGTTATGTAAGTGATTAGGGTGGTGATCAATGTACATTAGCGACATTTTCAAAATAAACCATTTACACTTCACTGGAGACCAATCGCACATTAACGCTTGAGAAAATGTATGAAGAATACAGTTGGCTACAGTAGTGCCGTACTGAGACAAACTGGGAATAAATCTACACAGGAAGTGTAAAACAATAAGGGAGGTAAAGTGAAGGACAATTGCTTGTGTCTGCAGCCGGCTTTCTGTACCGAGTGCCTAAAACTCCCGCAGTCAATCAGTCTGTCATTCTGAAAATCACTTTTCTGAATACAAGTTCCACATACTGTTGATGAGTGGGACTTGTCAGTCCTCTCAGTCCACATAACATCTGTCTTGTACTTCCTGCTCCCTCTCCAGCTTCCTCTTAATGTAACACAGTGTGGTACAAGGCACAGGTTGAACAGGTATGGTTGGACAAGCTATTGTCATATCTGGCCTGTAAATGGGAACTGATATGAAGCCCACTTAAACAGCAGGATCTGAGTGGTTTGTTAAGTGGAGGGACGGAGACAATGGGTAAAAGATGTAGGCTGCACTGGAGCTGGATGGCTCCATCAGGACATTTACATTTGGTATTTTCAGATCGTTATTTTTTAGGACTGTTAAAGGAATAGGTGCTTTCCCAAAAGCAAACTTGCGCGTTTATTATTTCCAGCGTTCTGTAGAAAAACACCATAAACAACTCCGCACAATTGCACCGTGCCAAGTGCAACCAGCGGTAGAAAATATAAAACAATCTCTCAAACGTTCATCACTTTACAACCCTCTTTTTGTTTCTCTCCTCTCTCAACCGTCTCTCAACTCTGACCTACGCCGGTGACTCAACTTCCGGAGCAGCGTGTAACTTTATCAAACCAAATTAAAGGTTTTTCTCTGTAAATAAAATAAAACATTATCACAGTGTTTCACTTATTAAATTCTCTACATTATTATAACTATTATAACTGCATATAGTGAAGTAACTCAGTGATAACACAGTTGCGCACATTCACTCTGTCGCCATAGAGACGCATCAACAAACTTCTGCGTCAGCTACAGTAATAAAGTATGCAGCCGAAAGAAAGTTTGGAGTGAGTGAGAAACTTGTGCGGGACTGGCAAAAAGCAGAGGTAACTTTAACCGCGATGAAGAAAACAAAGAAAGCTAATCGCGGGCTGAAAGCCAGATGTCCAGCGCTGGAGGAACGAGTCCACAGATGGGTGCTTGAAAAACGTGCTGCCCGGGAGGCTTGTCAATGGTGAAGTTACGTCTCCACGCCCAGGCGGTGTTGTTCATAAGTGACACAGAGGATGAAGAATTCGATGGATTTATTGATGTTGAATGACATCGGGAGCTTGGTGAACTTGCTTACCGGGGAACTCGCTTGTTGGACTCGCTGGCTTGTTATGTTAATTTAACCTATTCAGCCGAATGTTCTATATGCTAGTTGAAAAACTTTTTATGTGTTACGTTAATATATTGGACACCCATTCAGCCTGTTGTTCTGTGATTAAATGTTCCAGAATAAATGTCTTTTTTGGTCTTGGATTTTGTGAAATACATTAAATAAATGCGACTTATAGTCCGGTGCGACTTATAGTCCGGAAAATATGGTACATTACTTAATACGCAGAAAATTGAAACAATTGGATAAAAAAAGTATAAAATTCACTATTTGTTGACATTGTGAATGTTGCATAATTTTTTTTACGTATGTTGTCTGCAACATATGCTGAAGTGTACAGACACTACACAAATACCATGATTGTTAATTTTCCAACCTAATGTTTCAACTCTTGACATTTAGCCCAAGATGAGAATGGGTCGAAGGTCAGCTGGGCTTCTCCTTAAGTCCACTTTAATTTCCGCTGTCTTGAGCATTGGGCTCCAAGTTGTTGAGACTGCACCAGGACACCAACCGGTTAATGTCCCCCCTTTAGGCGGTCTCGTCCCCATCAGAGATTAGACCAATGAGTGTGGTGTCATCTGCAAACTTCACAAGTTTGACAGAGTGGTGACTGGAGGTGCAGTTGTTTGTGTACAGAGAGAAGAGAAGAGGGGACAAGACACAACCTTGAGGGGCGCCGGTGCTGATGGTCAGAGGGTCCGACAGGTGTTTCCACCAACCTCACATGCTGCCTCCTTTTGGACAGAAAATCTGTGACGCGGGCACTCCCGTGGTGTAGATCTTATCCTGGAGTAGGGCTGGTGGAACATCTGATAGCATACTTCTGAGTACGGTAGTGCTGGTTATCAACAGCCAAGCTAGCAGAGGGTTTGTACACAACATCAGCAGTGAACATAATTTGACGATTCCCGACGGCTATTCTGAAATTGAGCTTCCAGTCTGTTGTAGATTAGCAGAGAAAATGTATATACGGTGAGTATATAATTTGAACAATAAAATACCAACATTAGTTTTGTGTGTAAACTCGACTTACTATTGTTATCCTTAAGAAGATTGCTAACACAAACATACACATAAATAAACACTGCAATTTTGGCAAGTCACTTGCAGGCTGACTTGGTTCAGAGCAACAATGGAAAGAAACTGAATGTAACTATACCTCCACCAAAACGGGTAGACCCAAATATGTGCACATGCCTTGACCAATGTTATTGGGCTTATTTATTATTTTACTATTTCTTACTCATGTAAATAGGAGCAGACAATGACCCACTTGCTATGATGATTCCAATTTCAGCCAAACCACACATGCATTTTACATTATATGCAACCCAAGACTGCATATCTATGTCACCTAGCACCCTACTGCCAACGACTTTATCTATTACACGCTCCAGCACCTACCGCCGCTTGCAAACCTGGTCTCAGTGAGCAGACGTCTGACTGATGTTTATCGTTTGCTTCTGAGGCCCTTAAAAAGTTTACTTCAGAACTAGTTCTGTGTATGTTGGCTTGTCAGTGGGTTTGGCATGTGCCAAAATGTAATTGTATAAAGCATGGCTTTCTTCACTGTATGACAGCCACAACGGATTGGTGCCATCTTTGATATAGAAAAACCAGCTGCACAACAAATATTTCTGTTTTTGGTGAGAAATAATAGAAACCTGTTTAATGTTTTGACTGGTGCCTTGGACTAATAAAAAGTCGAACTGCCGTTCTGGATCAGGCTTCCCTTGCAGCTGAACTGGGCCCAAAACTAACCTTAACATGAATATTACAGTTTTCCCTTTATCATTAGATTGTGAAAGACAGAGGAGATTGTGCTGCAAATGGCACAGGCCAGATTTGAACCCACACGTCGGCGGTATGTGTGTGCCCTCAGGCAGCGGACAAGATCGCTAGACCATCGTCAAGATTGCAGATGATACCACAGTATTTGGTCTGATCAGGGACATGACGTGGCAGCCTTCAGAGAGGAAATCAACCACCTGGGGGTTTGGTGTGCAGATAACAACCTAGCCATCAATGCCAAGAAAACCAAATAACTGATTGTGGATTACAGGAAGACAAATATATGGTGTATACATGCACCAGTTCTCATTGATGAGACTACGGTGTACGGTGTGACCAGCTACAAATTCCTGTGTGTCCACATCTCCAACGACCCATCCTGGTCCCTCAACACCACAACTCTTCACACTGCTACTTATTTACTCGACCCTCCATTTGCACAATGCTTATCGTTCGTACTATCTGTTTACCACTTGCACATATGTTCTCTGCTGATGTGCCCTCTGCACATTTACAATTTGCGACATTGTTGAACTGAATACCTGCACATTTACTAATCCATGTCATTTGCACATCCTCACACAATACTCCATATATTTTTGCCCTACTGTTTTGCACTTCTGGTTGGATGCAAACTGTACTTCGTTGTACTGTACTTATACTGTTCAATTTCAATGAAGTTGAATTTAATCTAATTTAGACCACCCCAGGCCACTTACTTTGAATGATATTGTATACTCTCATTTATGGCGAGAGAGAATGTGGACGTGTACATAATATTATAATATACACAATTGAAAAAATATTAGGATTGTTCATTGTGTATGTGGTTTTGCACTGTAGTTAAGACCAATTGCTGGCAGTTAATGTAATTTTCCAGTACTGTTCTGTGTGTGTGTGTGTGTGAAGGCATACTATTTGGGGTACAGGAAACTGGATGGTCAGCAAACTAGTGAGATAAGCTTACAGTAAGTAATCCACCTTTGTTTCTCAAAGTTTTATAAAAATATAATAACAATTATAAAAAATTAATGTTATTTCCAATGAGTTTTCCAGGTTTTGAAGTACAAAAAGTATAATGACTAAGAGGGAAATCATTGTTAATATCAATAAAGGCCCTTTTTTGAATAATTTGAATTATATTTAGTATTCAAATCTTTACTTATTAGAAATTGTAATAGTTGAATTACAACTATTAGTTTGAAAAGCAGTAAAAAATATTTAAGTTATTAAACATGTTGTAAAATGAGGAGAATTAGAGGGAGTGTTAGTTGGAGCAGCAGTAGTGATACCATTTGTGGTAGTAACAACAGTAATGTTTGTAATAGTTTTAATTGAACTAGAATTATTAAATGTAGTCTAAGAAGTACAACTAAGTCTTAAAATTTTAAAAGTAGCAGAGATACAACATATTGCATAATTGCATTTAATGTGGCTCCAAATAGATGATGAACCTCCAACATGACAGCCCAGTACATGTTGTATTTGGCAGCTTTCTGACGAACACCGTTTTCTGAGTTTGAGAATAGAGTGCTGACATAATGCAAGAGCGAGGATTTTCATTCTGAGCTTTTGAGTCCTGCAAAGTTCCTCTAATGTACAGTATGTCGAAGAGGTTGTTCCATTAAATCCGTGCGAGGGAACGAGAGATGTCTCGTCAGATCTTTGAGTGAATGCGGATGTAGAGGTGTTTTATCAGTGTCACCAAGGAGCAAGTTCTGCAGTTGGGAAACTTTAAATGCTTGCATTGCTGTGTTAGGTCTGAGCATATGCATATCGTACACACCGCGACCAACAACAAGATGCATATCGTACAACAAGATCACCTCCACAGAGAGAGTCAGCAGCAGATGTCTAAAACTGTAACCATAACTTGGGAAATAGTTTTAATATGATTAGTGTATGTGGGTGTAAGAACCTATAAATTGACCTATCAACTAACAAATGAGTTTATCGCCACCCAGGTTAGTTTAACAAATGTTAATGGAAGAATTGAAATACACATTGTTTTCTTACACATTACAGGGAGGCTAACTAGTCTGACTAGAAAAAAACATACTGTTCTACGTACACAGTCACAATGACCAAATAACAGGCAAGACATTAGATATAAACAAACCTCTATTAGTTTGCAGGTCAATACCCCCTCCCCCATGCTATTGTTTCATGGAAGTGTCCCTCTTTTGGGGAATTGGCACTTGTACTATCACAATCAAATGAGTTTAATTAATTTGTCCAAAATTTTTGATGGTCAAAATGAAAATATTTGGGTTCTAAAAGATATCTGCAAATTTGACAATCCCGTCCAACAAAATTAGGGATTAACAAACAAAGTGGAGGAAAACAATTTGAGGAGAATAAAAGGCTCATGCTTGTATACTATTTAATTACTTTCTCTTTCAAATTGAAGCACTGTGCTAACATCAAATGTATCATCACTAGTAAAAGTAATCTGTACTACCTAGGTGACCAGCACATGCTGACTAATGAGATGACTCCAAACAGTACCACCCCGAATTAGATCTCAAAAAGAGTTGTCTGCTTTTATGGGTGCACAGACTCCACAGAATCCTTTTTAAAGCAATTTGAAGAACAAAAACCCAGACAATATAAATCACTATAAGACAACCTAACGGGAAGGCAGTGGACAAACATAATGTAACCTCAGGGGATGGAACATTTGTGTGTGAGGGTCTGTTGGTCGTGTTGATAGAATCAGATATCAGTATCGCATTTTGTTGTGTGAAAGGTTTAAGGTTCAAAATGCAACCTTTAAAATAGACAGCCATACAGCATTGTCAGACAAGAAAACATTTTGTTAGCTGGAGCATGATGGCGTATCTCCTGACACACGATCGATTGTAGATCTAAATCAATCTAGCTTTATTTGCAGACATTGAAGAGAGGAACAATAGGTCAATACAGGAGACATCCTGTGCTTTTCTAGGAAAATTCAAGCCAATGCTGTTGCCAATTTTCACAAACAGACACTCACAGGGTTTAGTCCAAATAGCAAACCTTTTTTCCTTTCAGGGAAGAACAAAAGAGAAAACATCTAGGGGAAGATCACAGTTACATACTTCTAAGGTACTCTCTATCTCTTTCTCAAAACCTATAGTCAGTCGCCCTACCAACCAGTTCAGTGTGTCCTCCATGGTCGTGTGTTGTTAACCTTTAACAGTTTAACATTTCATGTAGGAGGTATTGTTTTAAGTCTTCAAATCAGAACAATTTTTAAAGCTAAGTGTAAGTTTCTACTCTTTTGTGCAAAATTACTCATATTGTACTTATGGTATTCAACTTTGCCATGGAGGCAGCGTTGTTACATACTCTGTAAGGGGACACTGCTTTTAGCTCGGTAGGATGAGAAAGACGCCATCCTTTTGACCTCCTCCTATGGGATTTATGAAGGCTAATACTGAGAACAGTAAGAGTATTCAAATTATATTTTCCCCGTGCTGGTCAAGCTGGAATGTTTAGTATGGTGTTGGTAGATAGCCTATATGACCAGCTGGCGATGCTGATGACAAGCTTATAGAACTGTGGATGCTGTTGACCAGATATCTGGTATTCTATTAGTAGTACGATTAAGCTATCATTCAAAAACAGATATTCCATGAATTTGTGTGATGCAAGTCACTGCATCACCCATGCTGTCCCTTAGACAATTTACTGATTATTAAGAGGCTTTGGGAATTGGTACTTAATTGGATCTTAACTATCCCAGCATTCATTTATGAAGTCTAGTTTGGACAGAGAATGTAATTTTGAAGTCAGTGTATTTTGTATGTATGTAAATACATTCATCTTTGTCAATACTATTAAAATATTTCCTATACACAAATTGAAGTAACAATGTTAAAGAACGCATTTACTCAAATTAATTGTAGATTTGATTATCCAAATCTAACAGTATGTGATCTGCATTAACATCAGAAAATACAATATAGTGAATCCCGAATGAAACCATCTGTAACAAAGAAAGGCTATGCATGGCTGTAAACACAGCAGCTTGTTAAAATGTCATTGAACCAAAACCCAAACAATTTTTCCCCAGCCGAAAGGAAATAACCCCAGATCCCAAACACAGCATTGAATTAGCCTCACTTTCCTCTTGCAAAACAAATAGAACTACATAGGAAATCTCACATATTAAAGACATTATGAACACAATCATTGGATTGCATTTGGTCTGGTGTTTTTTTATTTATACAGATCTGCCGTCTGGAAGACAGTTCTATAAAGTATCCCTGTAATAAGTGATACTTAACTGCTCCAATCCCCAAATATGCCCGCAAATAATCATTAGTTCATAAAACAAGATATTACACCTGTCCTGTCACTTAAAACCCCAAGCAGTGGGTTTGATCGTGTCATCCTGGGATTATTAGTTGTGGGTCATTTCTATAAAATGCTAATATACTGACAATGCAGGTTCAAACCCAATTCCAGGCTGATGTTTGCCAGTCTCCAATTCAGTACCAGGCCTAGTATTTGGAGGGCTTTAAAAACAATTATGGGACCCTGTAATGTCTATGCTAGTTTCTAAAGCTGGATTTTCTTAACAGTCTCTTTAGCAAGCTTTTGCTTTATACATTTCTGGGCTAGTAACTAGACGCCAGTAATTTCACAGGCTAAACTTGACCTTTAGAGATAAAACCACCAGTTATTTTCACGTTCTGTTTTGGATGTTTATTAATTAACCCCATGTGAAGAGCCTTTTTTCTACTAATCTTAATGTCAACTGACATCACAAAACATTAGGAAAACATTAGGAAAATGATTGTTTTCCATATTCCCAAGTGTCTTATTTCTTGGATTTGAATTGTTTAAACTCTGAGTGCGGTGTCGTGTCAATAATTGCAAAAACAAATGCTCGTGTTGGAGGTATACAGGTTTTATTTATGATAATGTGTTAATAAGGCTATCAAAGCATGCAGTGTAACACCTAGAGTGAGCTGCTTTGTGACACATGTATTTTATATATAATGCTGATGTGGTAATTCCCAGCTCCCTGTGTGCCACCCTACCCATAGGCAACACTGACTTATTCATTTCTACTGAAGTCCTGTTTAACTGATTACTCTGTTTGGTTTTGGGGATCCTATGTTTTAGCCTCTGCCTTTTTGTGTTGTGTTTGATGAATGGCCATGTTAATGGCCTCTTCTAGCCTTGACTGACAGAACCACAGAACAGAGGTGGCCAGGAAAGGGCCTAGTTCAGGTTCAGCTAATTCTGTAACTTTGATGATGTCCAGGGCGCAAGCTGGGCAATTGATGCCAGATTTGGGGAACACACGTATAATACAGAGTGATCAGATTTGACCTGGCAAGACTAATTGTAACCTGGTTGACTGTATCCATACTTTTAATGCACAAATGTTCTTAAAAAATTGCATGTTCAATACGTTTTTCCTCAACTCTTGACAAGGAAAAACAATGATGCATTACTGAAGACACTTTAGCATATTAGCCGTTTAACCACTGGAGGAGTGATCTGAGTGAATGTGAACATTGTACTGTATTATTCCTTGAACTCCTTATGTCTAGGGTCTCTGCCCACTCATCATCCACTGTCATGTCACCAGATGGCTGTGGTAGAAGTTGACAAAGCTAAGTGTCTAGATTTCTTCTTTGTATGATGTCCAAAGCTTATGAAAAATGCTTGTCTGGTTGATACCAGCTCATACACAACACAACACAGACACACACTCACACTGCGGCATCCATGTGTCACATTGGTACCTCCAATAATTGTGGTGTTTGTATTTATGTTAGATCTGTGTTGGCTCCTTACTTACTTTTTTATTGTATATAGCTGTGTGATGCGGAGCCTTGGATCTGCAATAATGTTGTACATTTTATTGGAAGCTAATGATCAATCATGCATGACAGTGTTGGAAGTTTTTAAACCTTATTTTGTAATTAACCTTGCATTGTTAAATATTTTTTATCAGGTTATATACTTGACAAATAATGATTTATCCAAATTGTCCACTTTTGTGTAGATTCGGACAGAATCTCTGTGTCCTCTACTTTATTTGGAAATATTTCGCTGGATATTTATGCAAATAGCCTAACACTTTAGCTACACTTTGCTGCCATCTAGTGGAACATATTAGAAGTGTCCCTTGTCAATGTGTCACTTTTGCCACTCAAACATGATCAGGAAAAAAATCATTATAAACCTATGTTATTCCTTTGTGTTTTAATTTTCCAGGTCGACAGTGTAATCTTTGTCTACACTACTTTAGCATTTCCTCCAACGTATTCTTTTTTAAATGAGACCAAGTACAAGTCCCTAGCTGGTTCAGGGAGGAGGCTACAAGAATTTATATTTGGGTATGTAAATTAGGCGGAAATGTAGCTTTTTGCCCTGATCCTTGTGAGGTTAAATATGATTTTATGCACCAATGAGCTAGCTGTCCATGTTTGAGATATACTCTTCTGTCGTCTCCTCCCAGCTCCTTGGCAGCAGGAACCACAGACAGAAATGAGGCATCAGCAGCTTGCTCAATAACGCCGGCATTGCTAGTAAGCACGCTTCAGATCTTTCAAATTAAATTGATGGATCATGACGGCACGTGGCAAAATGGATTTGGTGTCAGAAGAGATGCTCTGGGGGCACCTGATAAGAGGTTCCCATAACAAATGTGACATAAACATGTTAAAGGTTGACCGTGACTGTAGTACCAAAAACATGTATCCATCAAATCGCTTTTGTCTTTCTGTGCTCCGGCCTAGGTTAAATGTAAACTGCTTTAGTCTGAAATAAATATGAATATGAGAATTAATTATTGAAAACAATAGAAGAAATGTATTTTTAATGGCTTATTTTTTTTATTCACAATTCTCATCACTTATTTACTGTATAAACATTTATGTTATTTTCTAACTGGTTCTAGTCAGAATTTTATATCAAACATCCCTTTAATTATATACAATATGATCTAATATAAATCTAGGGCATCACATGCATTATGCGTTTAGTGACTTAAAGATGGGGTTAGGGTTAAAGGGAGTGTGTGAGCGAATGTCTACGCATGCACTGTAGAATGACACTCTGAAATAGTCTTTCCTTTGAGTAACAAGTCTCATAAATAAACATGTGATCTCATGGGAAACAAGTGCTTTGCAGTTGTCTACTAGAAATCAAATTTGGTGAGAGACGGCCATGTGTGGTCAGAATATCTACCCCACAAATATTGCTCTAATATCATACACCCTTTTTCATCACATAGTTTTTTTTTACAATTACCTCATTATTACACACAACTAGAGATGCCATATGTTACACACATATGTTGTTTGATTGATTTCAGGATGCCATGTACACATTAACATAAACCACCAAGTATATCTCTGCAGAAGCAGGGCACATCATTCTGAATCGCTCATTTGGTACAAGTAAGTGCCTAGATCTTCACATAAAACGTGAAATACTTGTACATTTTTAAGTTCCCTGCTCATTGTCCCATCATCAAAAAGAAAGTGGGGTATATTTTAGCTTGATTGGCTATTAGCGTCACCATTTGATATTTTGAATGGCATTGAAATTACATCTTTCTGTGGGGGCGCCTTTGAACGCACGCTATTTCCCCTTAACGATTCAAGAGAACGAGATGTACATCGTCAAGTCTGCTATTGACCTCGCAGACGCTGGATTTAACAAATGTCAGGGCTGTTAAGATTCAAACACCCCCCTGATTCACCATGACAAAAAAGTTATTCGGTGCAAAAAGAATAATGTTTTCCTTTATTTCCTTTATTTGATCCTAGAAAAATGCTTGCTTCCTTTGGGGAAATGCAAATTAAACTGCATAAATAGAGTGCCTGTCCGTGAGGGTATTGTGACGATTGGTGAAGGGGCGTGGGTTTTCGGTGTTTCACTTCCGGGTTTGTCGTTATGTGTACAGCTGTTTTGTGTTATGTGATCAGGATGGGCTATAAATGTGGGTGGATAGTATTCACTGGTGCTTGGGATTAATCTAATGTCACGTTGTTATTTCGAGGTGAGTGTATTGTCTGCTACTGTTGTTTATTGTTCTATAAGTCGCTATATGCGCATGTTTATTTTCATTAGCTTCAGTTAGCTTTTTCGCCGGTTACGGTTTGTTTTATGTTCTGTTGTGTACAAATAAAACTACCGAACGGATTATACGGCTCCTGCACATGGCTTATTACGCTACACCGTACCAGCATCGTGACAGGTATTCCCTCATCTAAAAATAATTTTGAGTTTGTTGATTGTTAATCCGTATGATTGGGAACCATAGTGTAGTACTGAAAATCCTGCTAGCTGCTAGTAGCAATAAGAACATGTATCTGATGAGACCAAAGAGACTTTTTAACTATGGAATCTTGTCTACTGTAGAGTTAAAATGAATTACCTGTCATTAGCAAACTCTTCATATTCATGTTAATACACCAAAAGTCACTCACCGTTGAAAGGCTACAAGTTCCCACTGCCAACATGTGTTCCAGGCCCCTCTGTTTCTGTGTTGTTTTCCTCTACATTTGTGTAGCTGTATTGTATTCAAAAGAAATATCCTCTTTAATGAGGCTTGAATAAAACTGTTCCTCTTGGGGTTCCAGTTTGAGCATGTGAGTGGACTGGTTGCATGTGGACGAAGCTCCTGCAAACTTTCCGGCATTTTCACACAAAATTCTTATTTCTAAATGCTGCAATTTTCAAAGGGAAAGCGACGCGCTGCAACAACTAAACCAGAGTGTCATGGCACAGATCCTGGCCATGCCTCTACACCCATTAAACTTCGGCCTGGTACACTTGTAAAATAGGAATCCTATATAAAGACCTTCCATGCGGATTTAATCCCGGACATTGCGGCTGCTCTCACTGTCCAGATTAAATTTGCCATCAAAGCGGCACTGGGCCCTTTTTCTGTAGCCCTTGATGGGCCATGCTGATTCCTTTGAACACCACCTTTCTGACTATAGTGACCAGATTGTAGTCCTTGCGCAGTCCCTGTCGCCCGTCAGGAAAAGAAAACTGAAGAAAAAGAAAACTGAAGACCTTCTAGAAATTGCAATCTCTAGGTAGTCGGCCTGCCAGAGGTCTCTGAGGGGAGAGATTCTGTTGAATTCCTGGCTGGGGTCTTCGCGGAGATCTCAATGTCTATTGTCCTAAGTTGGATCTGAACAATCACACCGGCCCCGTGGGCGGGAGTGACAGCTCTATACCACACGTCTTCAAAACATGGATAAAAAAACATTTGAGACAAAGAAGTGCTGCTGCAGCAGAGAAGGACAATGAAGCTTGTACCGTGGCAGGAAGGTGTTTATTTTTCTACAGCTCAGGCGTCACCATGAAGAAAGCTAAAATCCTCCCTGTCAAGCAGCTGCTTTGTTGAGATTAGGGTGAGGTTCTATCTTCATTTTCCAACGCGTCTTCACGTGGAACATTCAGGGCAGAAGACAGTTTGACTACCATGAGGACGCCCAAGGATGGTACAACCGGCACATTGGTAATGCATAATGACATGGTCCATGCATTGCAAAACCTTAGGATTTTGGTGAGCTGTAACCAAGGGCAGATTTTATTGGATGACCTTGCAAAAGCCATTCTGTATTCTGGACAGCTAATATGCTCAATCACCGTCCCCAAAGCTGTATAAACAATGCCAATGAATTTTTAAGAAATTCCACATGCAGCGGGTCCCTTTACATCAATGTTTGATGAGTTACTGGAACTCGATGTGTTGTGGCCGACCTTAACACAAGCTTCATCAGCACTTTTCCTTAAGAAGGGAAATGACCCCGGCTCCTTATTCAGGCCCCTTAGCCTCCTTAATGTTGCATTGTAGACATCTGTCTCTTTCCAGGGCATTTCACGGGAAGGTGTTGAGCATAGGTTATTGATCATTGTATGCTGATGACCGGTAGCTCAATGTACGCAACGCAGCTACGTCCTTACGTTCCGTTTTGAATCAATACGGGACGGGGTTTGTCCCGTATTTTCGGAGTTGTCTTAATGAATGCACCATCTCTCAATGCAAATCATCCCACTGGCATTCTGTGAAGACTCGTCCTATTCTGCCCCTGATTGGGTAATACTCGCGACTGCCATCGTTGGATTGATTGGTTTGTTTCAGGGTCACGGCCAATCAGAGTCAGAGGAGGGCGGGTCTCTTGGCAGAGAGTCTATTTGAAAGAATGGCGGAGGCCGCGTCCAGCGCGGAAACGAAAGTGAATGCAAAAATATAGACGAGAGTTGGAGGAAACAAATACGGCGTAAATGAATATCAAGCCAACTGCAAAATTTGTCGGCGAGTGTTCTCTGTTGCCCACGGTGGGTTGTCAGATGTGCGACAGCATGCATCGGGGGAGCAACATTCCCGCAATGCCAGAAGTGAAAGAAAGCAAAGCACTGTCTCCCAGTTCTTCATACCTCAATCATCTCCTGAGGCAGATAGTGTAATGACAGTTTTTTAATCACCTCAGTAATGTTCTGATTGATTAAATTAGATTTCATAGGCTGCCTATTTGTTAAGAAATAATGTTAAAAATGTAAATGAATCATGTTATGGCATGATTGGTTGATAACACTTAACAATAAGGTTACTTTATTAAACATTAGTTAATGTATTATTAACTAACATGAACTAACAATGAGTAATACATTTGTTACAGTATTTATTAATCATTGTTAATGTTAGTTAATAGAAATAAAGCTGTTCATTGTTTGTTCATGTTAGTTCACATTGCATTTACTAATATTAACAAGATTTGAATAAAGTATTAGTAAATGTAGAAATTACATTAACAAAGATGAACAAATGCTGTATAAGTGCAGTTCATTATTAGTTAGTTATGGATCTGTTAATTTAATAATTTAATAAAATATGGTTCACATCTCACAAGTTCCTCCAAATGCCTATTTTTTGTGGTCTTACTGTCAAACCCATGTTTAATCGTAATATTTGTATTAAAACATGTATTAAGTTGGGATTGACCACTACTGGCACGTCATCGGACACCCACCCATACAAACCCATCCCCCCCGCGCGGCAGGTGTCCCTTATTTTTCTGTATTAAATGTGGCAACCCTAGCTTCAGCAGACAGACTTGCCCTTTCAGCTTAACCGCTCTGGCTTCAAGTACTTTGGAGTCAACAAGACTCGCTCGTTATCTGCCCTCTTCCCTACCAACTTTGGGCCCCTTTTCACTCAGATGAATGCTTGTAGGACATATTAATGCCATTGAATAGTAAATGAATATTTGGCTTTACCCTTTTTAGTCCTTCCTATTTTTCAAGTTCATTAATCGAGCTGTTATGTCATTCATTTGTGGTGGCAAAGCACCCAGGATCTCTTTGCTTCAGAGATGCACATTTAGTAGAGGGCTTGCACTCCCCAATTTCCTTTACTCCTACAGAGCGGACAACTTCCAGAAGCTCCAATTTTGGTTGCACTCTACAAGCAATCTTTAGTTCCACCTGGAGATACCATCATGGACGCCGACATCCCCAGAAGCTTTGCATTGTTCTGCGTTCTTGATTTTTCCCTCTCGCTACACTCGTAACCCCACAGTAACCCCTTAGTACGGTCCTCACTACAGATCTGGCAACAAAGTGACATTCAATATAGTTGAATATATTTAAAGAAACCTGATACCAATTCAAACTTGAATGTAAGAAATTAATTTATGCGATATATAAGAAATTTAGTTAAGACCAATAATTTGTATCCAGACATTTAGTAAGGTTACATCAATTTCACCAAGATAATATGTAACGATTCCTAGCCCACTGAGAACATCTAGCGGGCTAGGAGGGCATTGCAGTACCCTGACAACACTTATATAAGTTTGAAGTCACCTGCATCTTATGTGGGTGATTAGAGTTGGCACAGCAGGTTTAGATTTGGTGAATATGTTTGTTATAAAAGTCACTGGGTCTTGGAGCACGGGGTTGGATATTGTTTCTATGCCACATCAATGGATAGGGTGAGTGTTGTGTTTGAGTACTGTCTTGATGTTATTAGTTAGTGGCTGTATATGAGCAATGCATTTGTACAGTGTGTAGTGTTTTCGCAGTTTTCATTTAAATAAACCTGTATTTTAAACAGATTAGCACGATCTGCGCCTGTCTTTCTCTCACATTTTTCTTACCAATTGACCCACGTAACACTCCTTGTTAGATGAGCAGTAAAGAAAAACTTGCTTTGTTTTAGCCGCCAAGTTAAAGTCGCCATTTCCTAATTTGACTGAAGTTTATCATCGCTGTTTCAATATCGAGTGCAAACAGTGATAAAAAAAGACAAGTCATGCACAAGAGATACTGGATCCCAGCAAAATAGGATCTGGAACAAAATAAGCCAAATTTGAGAGGTGTTGAAGCCTGTTCCAGCACTTTTGTTTTCTCGTCGAGGTGAAAAGTTGTGAGTGAGTTGTGATGTCAGCGTATATGGAACGCCAAGTGGCTGAAAACGTGACACACTTCAAGCGTTTCTTGTGGCTGAAAACGTTCAAATCAAGTGTACATTTGTGAAATACAAGCGCTGACATCGCCTGTTATTAGACGTGGGTTCTCCTCATGCCGTCCAAAGCGAGTGTCAAAAGTGCATTTCACACGATCACAACGCCTGTTCTACAACGCACGTTGTCTAATAAGACGTTCAAAACGCCTGTTCTACAACGCACGTTGTCTAATAAGACGTTCAAAACGAGTGTAATAATGTATTTTCGCTTGATCTGTTCAAGTGTATCTACATGTTTTTTGCACTCGCTTACTTCTAGTGTAATGTCATTTTCACACTAGTCGTTTACGTCTTAAATTTTGGACGCTCGTAATTGGTCGGTCTTTCTCAGACACTCGTCGGACTTTGTTACCATTCATTTTTAAGGCTACAGCGCATGCGTATTTTGAGAAGCTGATAGAATCTTTTTCATGACATTTCAAAATATTTGCTTCTGTTTGCACTTGTAGTTTTGAGAGAGCAATACTTTGGTTATGGATACACTTACTGTTTGCATTTAATGTGTTATTTCTGTTATTTATATATTTGTTTTATTTATACAGTTTTATATTTTTTATGTTCGATTTGTGGAAAGGAGTTAGATTTCTCATGTGAAATACAGGGGAGAAGCCAGTCGGTAGTTTATAGCAAAATATTTTGCAGTGTTTGCATGTCCTTTACTGCATAGAATTCATTAAAATAATATTCATTACAAGTAGCACCTAAATTGTTTAGCATTTTGTGATTTTCAGTTGAATAAAATAGTATTTTCCATTCATATATCATCATTAAGGATTTCTTAAAAATTTTGTAAAAATCTCGTCTTGTCTCGTTCTCGTGGACCCAATCTCGTGTCTCGTCTCGTGGAGTAAGCGTCTCGTCACACCCTTACAATTTAGACACACTGCCAAATTCTCTAAAAGGTTTTTAAACGCAACTTGTTGTAGAGAAATTCACATTTAATCCACTGGCTACAGCTCTGTTAGACATTCCTGCAGTTGACATGCCTTTTATTGCTTTTTATTGTCCACAGCACAAGGTGGCCCTGTGTCTTGATATGCCACACCTTTCAGGTAGATGGATTCTCTTGGGGAATTGCATATGAGTGAACAGAACATTTCAGGGATATTTTATTGCAGCTCAAGAATCATGCAACACTTTATATGTCGCTTTTATATTTTTGATCAGTGTATAAGACACATGCGCACACACAGGTACACACACAGACACAGACACACACAGACACAGACACACACACACACACACACACACAGGTACACACAATACAGACACTGTTGGGATAAAACAACTGTCACGTCTTAAATAATCGCATGCCAATTGCATACCAAATCTTGAATATTGATTGGCAAAAGTGCAGATGGTAATTTCTCAATGGATATTTAAGTGTTTCAACTCCCACCCATGATGGAGATGGTCTGGCGCAGCCTCCTTGCTATAATCGATCAAAGAGGCGGGGCTTGGACAACAGGCCTGGGACGATACTCATTATGGCTGGCTCTCCTTCTGCCTCAGCATGATTATGGGGATTGAAAAATAATGCTAATCATTAGATTAGTTTACAGGTGGCTTATGTGCTGATATTCAAAACGTGTCGCTTTCTCTGGATGACCTGCAGGAAAGATGGAGAACCATGGGTAGCTTGCCGGGATGCTTCCCCTATGGCTAGAGCCAAGAACGGTTAGTATAAGTTAGTATAAGCATTCATACAAACATGTCACACAGAGGCAGTAGGTCACCACTGTTTACCAGGATGAAACAGTATGGAAGGCATGGGAACATCAAAGTCAATTTGACTTCAATATGCTCTCCAGATTGCCTCATAAACCACATGTTGTGCTCCTAGCAGACATGCATAATTTAGTGCGAAAGATATGTAAAACATTCAGAAAACCAATTGTGCTAAAGATGGATTTGTCAACCCGATCAGAAACACTATATTGAAAACATGTTAATTGAAGGTGATTTTTTTGTGTAATATATTGTGAGACACCATAACACATATATATGTCACGCACTTAAAAATGTATGTTAAATAAATGATTGCCCTATTAGATGTGCAATGGATATTAAAAAGTGGTACACACTTATTTCAAATGCAGCTTTTAATTAATGTCTAAAACCAAGACAATCTCAGAATTTTTAATAGCATTACTATATTCCACCAAAATGTAAACAGCATATCTTAACTAAAACAAAACTGTAAATGAAGCAAAAGATAATTCTGATATGTACAAGTTGTTTGAGTGGAATTGACCACTTTGTTACATTTTTTTTTTTAAGGAAAATCTTCCATATGTATTTAACCTAACATAAAATGAATTGCAGATACATTATTAAAGATCAAAATTACAAAATTAATATAATGATTTTATAACAAAACTAGAATGGGCAAGGCATGTGTGGTGGCCTTTTTCTATTTTTCTATTTTGTCCTCTTTAATATATTGCCCTATTTTATTGTAAATCATTCATCTGAACAAAATAGGTACATGCCTTTTTTATGAACATCCACAAAGGTATTTCGTTGTCTTCCATTGGATTGTAATCCAACACAGCAGTTTGTTGACGGCATTCATCCATCATCTGTTCCGTGCTACTTGTTCTGATCTCTGTTCCCAGTGTTTGACCGTTTCTGTTTCCTGACCCCGTGCCTGCCTGACCCCTTGTACTGTATCTACCACGAACCAGCCGTGACCATTTCCTGCCCATCGACAACGTACAAGCCTCCAGCCATCTGACCGCTGTGTACCGAACCTTGCCCACCACCAACCACGAGCCTGCCTGCTCCCTTGTACCTCCAGCCATCTGACCGCTGTGTACCGAACCTTGCCAACCACCAACCACGAGCCTGCCTGCTCCCTTGTACCTCCAGCCATCTGACTGCTGTGTACCGAACCTTGCCAACCACCAACCACGAGCCTGCCTGTACCGAACTATGCCTGCCTCTCATTACCATTCTGAATTTCCCCTTTAATAAACATTTATTTTTCATGATATCATGTAGGTAAAGCACATATGTTAAACGGTAGAACAATATCATTATAACTTACAACAAAGTTTAGGACATTAAACAGCTGTCTTTTTAAAAACACACATAGCCAAACCTTGAGGGATAATGCGGAATGGGCAAGTGGAATGGCCCAAAAATATGTATGGTGCATCCAAGTCACTGCAAGAATATACAGATGCGCAATGATTGCAAACCTCGTTGTGATGAAGTGCACAAATATCAGGGGCCGTTTTCATCTGAATGGGCACTGCATGCTTTAGAACGCCTCAAAATATATGAAAGTTTCTATAATATCCATAATGACCTCCATCATGTATGTGCAGTGCATAACAGCTGTCTATCCCCTATAGCAAAAGTAATAGCTATATATATTTACAGTCATATAACTCATTTTTCAACCACTGCACATATTTCTGGTAAACAAACTATAGTTTGAGCATCTACTTAGTTCATGACACAAGTGATTACACTTGAGAAAGTAAAAGATTATCTCACTTACTTACTATACCACAATTCCAGTAGCTGATAAGTCTGCTTACACATTTTTTTATTCATTTTTTATTTAACCTTTATTTAACCAGTTAGACCGATTGAGAACAAATTCTCATTTCCAACAGCAACCTGCCCAAGATAAGGCGGGAAAATGTGCAGGACAACATACAGTTACACAATAAGTACACAGAACGGAGTGCAAATAACAATGTGACACAATAAGGCAATACAGGGTCAAGTTATACAGGATGTATGTGGTTCTGTTGTGCAGCATTGATAAGGCAATAGCAAATATATTTAAACAAAATAAAAATACAATGAGTATCTAAATAAAGAATGTACAAAGATTAAAGTGTGTCTAGCAGGTAGGTAATTTGAGTGCATGGATTATATGACCGCGATTTTGGGAAAAAGCATATCTGAGCAAAAAGAGTGATTCAAGAAAGTCAACAGGTCTGACAGTAGTGCAGGTGAGAGAATGTGTGCTGTTAAACAGCTTGGATATTTTCAGAAAATGATGCTGCTAATTTACATTATTTGAGTCGATTGTAGGTGTACCTGTGGATGTATTTTAAGGCCTACCTTCAAACTCACTGCCTCTTTGCTTGACATCATGGGAAAATTAAAAGAAGCCAGCCAATACCGCTGAAAAATTATTGTAGAGGAATAGCCAGATGCCTAAACGTGCCACGTTCATTTACTATGATCTGATGAAACACAAATAGAACTGTTTGGCCATGATGCCATTCGTTACGTTTGGAGGAAGAAGTGCGTGCTAAATTGACTTAGTTACACCAGTTGTCAGAAGGACAAATGGGTCAAAATACACCCAACTTATGTTGGGAAGCTTGCAGGCTAACCAAAATGTAAACAATATAAATTCAAAATGTATAATTATATCTGCTACTATTCTAACTGATTTAAGACAGAGAATATTTACTAGGATTGAATGTCAGAAATTGTGAAAACCTGAGTTAAGATGTATTTGGCTTAAGTTATATGTAACATTCAGTCTTTATCTTCATTAATGTTTTGGCATATTTATGCTTTAAGTATGTAGACAGTGTGGGAAGATTGAAGGGAGAGATTTTGCTAAAGAAGCAGTGGGCCTGATTCAAACCCAACCGACAACTGTGCTTGGTAGTGAGGAGCAAAAACAGCAGGACTACCTCAAAATATTATATTAAATGGAGATTCATTTATTCATCAAAGGGGTTAGTTTTGAATTAATTATTGTTTCTGCACCTCTCACTCTCCCATGCTGGGAAAGTGATGTCACAGCCAGGATATTAGCCATTATCATGAACGTGGATCAGATATGTTTAAGGGCCTTGCTCACGATCTGAATGTAACTTTTCACCTTGTAAGATTGGAATTTTCTAGAATAACCTCTTGGTTATGGGCCCAACTCTTTTCACAGCTAGGCTACCTTTTTAATAGTCATCAATAAAGAGCACTTCACCTCAGTACCGTTGTGTAAAAAAGTGGGTCATTTTGACCAATATATCAGCAGCCAGTGCTGCAAGCATATCAGCCAGTCAGCGCTGTACGGTGTCTTTAAACTAAAGCAGTGTCAGGTAGACTGCTTCCCAAAAACCACACGCAAGAGTGTTTTGGTTCATGAAAAATGACCACAGTAATCTGCAGCAAGAGGAACATCAGTGGAAAATGGGTCCCGAAGCTTTAATGTAAATATGGCACAGGTTGAGTCTGGTCTCATCTCAGTGTAGTCGTTGGCTCTTTTTATTCAGTGTCTAAATGACAGTGGGACTCACAACAGCTCTCCCAGCACCAGTGCTTTACAACTCTGACCTTGGGGTTTCATCACTGGAGCTGTATATGTGAACATGTCTGCCAAGCCAGATTAAAAGACAGGAAAGAGCGAGAAAGCCACACTACGTTTGTTAATGACTAGACAAAACTGACCAATTACATTGGTGTGCAAACATCCGCAGGCCCAAACACACAAATAATCCCGATTCATGGCTGGGATGTTGAAATACTGCATGTGCACAATGACATTTGATCTAATCTTTATGACTTGAATAAAATCTACAACGTCAAAGCATCACTGAACAAAGAAGTAAGGCACGTACACAAACTCAAATACATCCTACTCATTCATCGGGAAGCTGTTGAAATCCTGCACACTCACACCGGAATTTGATGCAATCAATAAGAGATTCACGTGTTTTATCCATCTGCTGACGATGACGCCATTTATCATTTCTGTCACAAACCGTTCAGGTGAAGTGCAGGAATGAGCCAAATGTAGAGCGTATTTCCTCATTTGTGAGTTTATTTAATAACATAAAACAAGACAGCCAACAAGTGGTAAAACTAAACAGTAACTGAAATCAAAGTGCGCTTACAATAGCGGCGACTAATGATAAAAAATAGCCAATAACCAACAAACACAATAATAACCGGCAAAGTAGGGACACTCCCTAGAACCAACTTATAGCTTATTCACCCCAGCTGTGAGCATTTAGCAAAACAAGAACTAGAACAGGAAGTGCTCACCCTAAAAGCACTGTGTAAAACACAAACCTCACCACATTCGTGACAATTTCACCCGTTTCTGTGCGTATGCCTGGGTCAGAGTGTTCATGAAGGACCGCACGTTTTCTCGTCAAGTATACTTTTTATAAATCCCAATTCTTATGTAGAGAGCGGCGTACGTCTTCAATTCTGCCAATGCTACGCTTATAAATGAGATCCCTGATGGCTTCACCTTACCGTGACAGAAAATGTAATTTCTTAAAAAACATTGCCGATGTAGACTAATAAAAATAAAACAAATGTCTGTCAGCACTACAATGTTTCTTACCCGTGTGGCTCAATATATTTCATATTTTGTTTCGTAACTACAGAACATTGAGCAAATCCTCTTTTTCACAAAGAACTGATGCTTCTAAAGCTTGACAATTACAGCTGCCGGCCCAGCAAATAATGGTACAAGGTCAGAGCACAAACTTGTATTAGGAAATCATGATGAAAGTGCAAAAAAGTATTCTAATAAAAAATAACTAATCATGGTTGACCAGTCCTGCAAAAAAGTGGAAGATTAGGGTAAGGTGACATTCTCGTCTGACCTATGTTATCCATGATCTTTGCTGTCTAACTGGTAGACACCGCAAATGTCTTTCCAAATATGTTGATTCATTCTCTAACTAGTTTTTATGTGAAAAACTACCTTGGTTCCAGCTATTCAGTGCTGTACAGCATCTGCTAACAAAAGATGTGTCAGGTAGATTGCTTCCAAACCACAAAGTTCCAGTTGTCTGCGTGCTTTCCATAAGAATCTGTGGCCATTTTAGATTTAGACACAAAATGGGCCCAGCGCATTGCTGTAAATATTCCAGAGTTGTGTCTGACCTCATAACTCAGTGCAGTCGTTGGCTCTTTTTTACAAAATCTAAATGACAGTAAGACCCAGGAAACCATTCCCACCAGCAGTGCTTTATGTCGCTTGCTAAAACCCCAGGGTTCCATGACTAGAACAGTATTATGGGAAAATACCCACAAATCCCTACTATATTTATCTCACTTTTATCAACAGAGAAGAAGGGATAAATCAGTCCTAGCTGTACTAGAAAGTGACTGGGCGACACTGACCAATGACGTCAGGCACATACACAACTGTTCAAAAGTTTGGGTCACATAAAAATGGTATTGTTTCTAAAAGAAAAGCGTATTTTTGTCCATCGAATAACATCAAATTGATCAGAAATACAGTTTCGACATTGGTATGTTGTAAATGCCTATTGTAGCAGGAAACAGCTGCTATTTAATAGAATATCTACATAGGCATTATCAACAACCACCAGTGCTGTGTTGTAATGGCCCGTTGTGTTTGCTAACCAAAGTTTGTAGTTTTAAAAGGCTAGTTTGTTATTACAAAACCCTTGTGCAATTATGTTAGCACAGCTGAAAAATGTTGTGGTGATTATAGCAGTAAATAAAACTGGCCTTCTTTAGACAAATTCAGTATCTGGAGCGTCAGCAAATTAGGATTTGAGTACTGGCTCAAAATGCCCAGAAACAAATAATTTATTTCGAAAATTGTCTGTCTCTTATTCCATGCAATAATTTGCCAAGAAACACTATCCCAGTCCCCAAGAATCACAGGGCTAAATGACTACAGATCAGTTGTTCAGTCCTCTGTGGTTATGAAGTCCTTTGAGCGCCTGGTGCTGTCACACCTCAAGTCCTTCACAGATCCAGTACTTGACCCACTGCAGTTTGCCTACAGAGCCAAAAGGACTGTGGACGACACAATCAACATGGCTCTCTCCAGCATCTTGATTCTCCTGGAACCTATGCCAGAATCCTGTTTGTGGGCTTAAACAGCTTGCAACACCATAATTCCAGCCCTACTTCAGAATAAGCTCTCCACCATTTGAGTGCCCATGTCCACTTGTAAATGAATCACAGACTTCCACATCAACAGGAGGCAACACATGAGGTTTGGGAAACACCTGTCGGACCCTCTGACCATCAGCACTGGCTCCCCTCAAGGTTGTGTCCTGTCACCTCTTCTCTCTGTACACCAACAACTGCACCTCCAGTCACCACTCTGTCAAACTTCAGAAGTTTGCAGATGAAACCACCCTCATTGGTCTAATCTCTGATGGGGACGAGACCGCATACAGAGGGGAAATTGACTGGTTGGTGCTCTGGTGCAGTCTCAACAACTTGCTCTAAAGACATTGGAGATGAGTGTGGACTTTAGGAGAAGCTCAGCTGACCTTCGTCTACACAGCCATCATCGAGTCCATCCTGACCTCCTCCATCACCGTCTGGTACGCTGCAGCCACTGTCAAGGATAAAGTCAGACTGCAACGCATCATCTGCTCTGCGGAGCAAACAACTGCTTAAAGCCATGTCACTGAGGCAGGTAGTAAAGATTTAGGCAGACGGCTGAGGTCTATCAAAACCTGATTCTGCTTCTTCCCCACAGCAGTTAAAATAACATCTCCACCCCTCACTTTACCCACCCTGGACACTATCTGCTCTGATACCAAAAAATCCTGAATTCTGACTAGACATTGCTCTTCTTTTGCACAACTGTATATACAACTAGATATTGCTCTTTTGAACAATTTGAATCTAGAACTTTTTTCTTTTTTGCAATCTGCTCACACATCTAGACATTGATGCACTATTCATTCAGATACATATAACACATTCTACATACCCATTATGTATGCTCTTGTCGGACTGTTTGCGTTATGTGTTTTGCTCTGTTGGCACTGTTCAGGTACGTTTGGCGTTGGAAACAAATTCCTTGTGTGAGTAAACAGACTTATTCTGAAGATCTTGTACAAAGAGTACCTTTCTAAAACAACACTCCTAACCAGGATAGAACGAGGAGTGGAAGACAGGGTGCACAAGTAGACAAGTGGACAAGTACATTTGAGTGTGTAGTTTAAGAAACAGACACCTATCAGGTCCTCAACTGGCAGCGTCGAGAAATAGTGCCCGCAAAAACATCAGTTTCCACCTCAACAGTGACGAGTCGACGCGAGAATGCCAGCCTGACAGAAAGAAAAACCCATATCTCAGACTTCACGGGCAGGAATACAGACCCTGAAAAGAGGAAGATTGGAAATTCTGTGTTTTAAACAGCTAAATCTAGATTTGAGGTGCTCGGATAACAAAGAAGAACATGACGCAGCCCAAATAACACAATGCTGAAGGAGATGGCGTCTGTCAAGCATGGTGGAGGCAATGTGATTGTATCAGGGTGCTTTGGTGGAGGTAAACTGGGGAAATGTAAAGGGTAAAATGGATCTTGAAGAAGGAAGGCTATCACTCCATATTGTAACGCTGTGCAATACCCTGTAGATGGCACTTGATTGGAGTCAAGTTCTTCCTACAGTTCCGAACTATGCAAGAACTAATTTGGTAAGAAGCAGTCAGCTAATATTCTATCCATAAGGCTGTGGCCATCACAGTCACCATATCTCAACCCTATTGTATTGAGCTGTTGTGGGTGCAGGTAAGTGAACAGTATAGTACAGAGGAAGTGCCCATAAATCTAATCCAACTTTTTGTGAGGTGCTTCAGGAAGCGTGGGAACTTCAGGTAGTATGGGGTGAAATCTCTTCTGATTACCTCAATACATTGAAAACTGGTATGCCAATGGTCCGCAAGACTATAATTGCTCCAAATCAAGGACTCATTGACGAAAACAAGTCTGAAGGACACAATTATTGAATTGACCCTTCGCTAAGCCACGCCCGAAAACCGCCACAGGCCAATCGTGGTTTAGCAACCGTAACTAGGCGCAGGAGGTCTGTCAAGCTTTCGAGCAAGGGAAACATGCCAACGGGTTGTGCTTATGGATTGTGTAAATCTGATACCCGATATCCTAAAAGTTTGGACGGGGAGGTGGAATGTTTTACTTTCCCAAAACCTAAAACCCAAGGGGAGAAATGCCGGGCGTGGACGGAGGCTCACTGACATACTTTAAAATACCATATCCCGGTATTAGGTCTAAGGACGGAACATCAGGGGGCTTGCCGGAGATCTCCAAGGAAAAGTTTGGTATGTGAACTTAATCAGTTCATTAACAGTAGTCATCATGTGCTCACTATAGCAGTGGGGATTTCTTTAAGACTGCAAGGGAAGCTCGGCTTCCCCTATAATGTAAAAAATAATAATGGTCAAATATGTACTATTGTGTAAACAATTTATTGACTAAAAATGCGTTAGAACACGTTCATCTCGAAAACGAGTTCGTTCAGAATCATCTACAGGTCGACTGACTCCATTTCCTTCTCATACATTCCCGTCACAGTGCATTTCCCTGTTGAAGCCGAGCGTCCATTGACTTCAATGGGGCTGCTTTGAACAGTTTTTTTCAGTGCTCCGAATCTAGACGGTCATTGGATAAATGCTGCAATTATGTCCCGCCGTCTCTGGGATGAATAGAGAAGTGGGCTGGCCCGGACGCCGGGCTTCCGCGTGATGATTGGAGGATCTGTCGAAATACTGCATCTCCTTTTGACTGACAGCGAATCTGTACTATAAGAAGTCGCTGAAGCTATTTCGCGCTCAGTCGCGTCGCGGATTTCTCAAGTGTAGTCGAAAGACAAACAGCAGCAACTTATTTCTTGATATTTCTTTGGCGAAATTGCTATTTGCATAATACATTTCACACAATTATACACCACATTCCTTGTTTCAGTTTTACCAAGTTTAATATATTTTTTTAGATCGTTCATTCATTCATTCATTCATAGTTGGTACGACAGGGTCACAGTGCATTTTCTCGAAAAGGAACGTAGGGCAGAATTTACTTTTAAATAAATGGACAAGTTTATAATGTAGGCCGAAAATGAGCTTCCCTTGTTTGAAAGACCAGGAGCCGCCACTGCACTATAGGTACACTTTATTTGGGCAGCGAGATGTATTACAGAACACACATGCTCTCATGCTTTATACTTTATATTGGTCTCCGCATATGGTTTTTATTTGCTTTAGGGACAACTACCGATGATATGTAAGCAGTAGCCTGGCGCGCTAAAAATATAAGCGGTAGAATGTTAGCATTGTAAAGTGGTCAAGCAAATGGCTTATTCCACAAGATTTGTGGATAAGCTGCTTGATTTACAATTTACAATTATTAGATTATATTCACTTACCCTGTTGTGCATGAATATAGCTGTTCCTCAATTTGTGTGTTTCCCATTTGAATGGTTAGCGTATGCAGCTGCTGCTTTCGCTGGGACCTAGGCTTTAGCTTCAATTTTAAAGACGTTATTCTCTAATCGGTTGCATATATTATGTTGTGGATATATCAATAGAATGCATACTGCAGCCCCTTTTGTCTTGCTCTTTCAGATATTTCACCTGTTTGCCAAAAATGACAACATATCTCATGGGAATGTCCGACACCGGTGCATACACACTGCAATAGACGTGCCAGGCTCGAAAGCTTGACAGGCGTAGCAACAGTAACTAAGGAGGGCGTGGCTTAGCGAAGGGTCAATTCAACCCAAATTGTTATTTCTAATATTGTCAACAATCATATGTCCTATTCATTTTACACTATTTACCAATCAACCACATTTCAAATATGTTTTCAAAGAAAACAAGAACATTTCTGAGTGACCCAAACTTTTGAATGTGCACACACACAAATACAGAAATTATCATAGTTCAAATCTTTCACACCAGATGGCTTACTTCCGTAAGCTTTCAGTAACGTTGCCCAAGATTTGGCTGTGCAAATGTATTCATAGCTGGTGTGTTGAAATACTGAATACAAAAAAC
Source organism: Dallia pectoralis (assembly GCA_029465975.1). Lineage (NCBI taxonomy): Eukaryota > Metazoa > Chordata > Actinopteri > Esociformes > Umbridae > Dallia > Dallia pectoralis. Next base: position 6,367,076 of record CM055731.1, read on the forward strand.
AATATGAGATCTAATCAATATAGCTTGAATAGAATTCACACTGCCTGGGTCAAACAAACCCTTAAAGTAATTCTTGCAGTTGTATTGTTGTCGTACTGCATGCTCACACATTCAGAAAAAGCATTATTACATATCAATGCAATTGCTCAGGGTGAAAATATATATTTATTTTCACAAGATGATAGGTGCCAATATATTCTATTAAGGATTCTTTTAAGTCAAACATTTACCAGGAAAGTGCTGTTGTTTTTACATGGTTAGGGCACAAAGTCCTGAAAACAAAGGTGCCCATTCCTAATGATTTTTTAAACAACCAAATAGAGTTACAGATATGAGAGAATTAAAACTTCCAGAAATCTTTGGGGGAAAATATTTTTGTTTATTATATATTTTGGGGACTTTATTAGATCGAGCAATGAGCTAGACCCACAGATCGTTGGACCATACTAAGCTGTTAGGAAACTAATTTTAATCATAATAAAACAATTACATTTTAACCATGGTATAATTTTTTTAACGAAGGATTTACTAAGATGCCATTTCCTACTGAGGAAAATGTTAGGACACCCAATGCTCTACATGGGCATGTTGGCAGTTGTTTTAAATGTTCTCCACAAGGTAAATTATTTTCCAGACAGTGGAATGGCTGATTTCGAATTGTTTGGAGATTTTTGGTAGACATTTATCAGAAAAGAGGTTATTTCAGGCAAATGGGGCAATTCCAGCTATAGTGTCCTAACTTTTCCTCATTAGGAAATGTCATCTTTGTAAATCTTTTGTTAAATAATAGATATAATGGTTAAAATGTCGTTGTTTTGGGTTAAATTACATCCCCTTTATCTATAGATATTGCTTGAAAGGAGATCAAATATGTCCATATTTCTTAAAAAAAACTACTGAATATGTCCTATTTTTTCCATAAGACTGTACAAAGTTAATCACAGACTGTTGAAATTAATATGGAGAGTAGACTTTATTGAACCATCAATATTGGTCAAAGTGTCCAAAATAAATAAAAGATAACAGACTACTTGGAACAGTTTTCATAATTATGATAATCGAGCCATAATAGATTATACATTCATTTTTTTAATATAAATTAGCGAGCATACAGAACGGATACATGCATTCCAGAATAAAAACATTTCAAACTTCAACTAAAACGTCTTTATGTCATGTTGCTGTAGGGTACCAACTTAATTTAATTGTTTACATTTAAAAAAAAAATGAAAAATATTTAACCAAGTAGGCCAATTGAGAACAAATTGTAATTTGCAACTGCGACCTGGCCAAGATAATGCGAAATAATTTGCAGGACATCATACAGTTACACAATAAATACACAGAACACAAGAGTGCAAATAGCAATGGGACAAGAATAAGGCAATACAGGGTCAATGTTAGAGTTATGGAACTGTCTTCCTCTTTGCCGATGCAGCACGCCCTCTACTAGCAGAGAGTGGCAGTAATCAGATCAAGATCACCTGAGTACTAACACACCTGAGATACATTAAGGGGCAGTATAAATAGTTCCTTGTGCCAGTGCCCTGGTGTGAGTTATTGTTCATTTCTGACTTGCTGAGCGTTTACTCTGTTTGCTACTCGATTCCTGATAATTCCTGTGCACCATTTCCAAGCCTGTTTCTGACTATGTCACTGCCTAACCCCTGTCTGTGCCTGTTAGTCAGTGTTATATTACCTGCCTGCCCCTCGGATCTCGTCTAAGCCTGCCACCTTCTGTACTGTAATTGGACTCTGATCACCTGTTGCCGACCTACGCCTGTCTTTCGCGATTGGAACCATCCTCCTTTGTCCTGAGGGCATTCATTACAGTCAAGTTATACAGGATGAGGTATATGAAGTACAGTTGAGCAGTAATTATATGCCAGTAACAGATATATATAAAAATACAATGAGTATTTAAATACAGGATGTACAAAGATTAAAGTATGTCTAGCAGGTTAGCATGTGATTATATGATATGAGGTTATGAAGGAAATAACATTTGAGCATATCTGAGCAAAATGAGAGGGGCATTGCAAAGTGAGAAGAGGTTGAAGACTGTTAACAGGTACAGAGATCGGACAGGTGTTCAGACAGGAGTAGTTTAAAGACAGTTGGTGAGATAAGGGTTTCAAGTTTTAGGTATTTTTGTAAATCGTTCCAGTCATTGATGGCTGCGAAATGGAAGAATTGGCGGCCAAATGTTGTGCAGACTTTCGGGGTGACTAATGCAATGTACCTGTTTGAGTGTAGACTGCGGGTGGGTAAAGCAATGGTAACTAGAAAGCTTAGGTACAGCGGGACTTAGCCAAGCAGAGACTTGTAAATAAGTTGGTACCAATGGGTTAAACGCCAAGTGATTAACGACGGCCAATGGTGGGTGTTGTAAGGGGCATAGATAACAAAACATATGACGCTATGGTAAATCACGTCAAATTTTTTTAAGAGAGAGTTTGAGGCAGTTCTATGAATGAAATCGCCAAAGTCGAACATTGGAATAATACTCATCTTCACCAAGGCAAGTTTAGCAGCATGAGTAAAGGAGGCCCTGTGCGGAAGAGGAAGCCGATTCTGGACTTAATTTTAGACTTGAGTTTGTTAATGTGCGGCTGGAAGCAGTCACCTAGATATTTGCTAGGTTGACAAACAGGTGTGGGCAATGATCGGTTGAAAAGCATGCACTTAGTTTTACTACAGTTTAGTAATAACTGTAGGTTACGGAAGGAATGCTGAATGGCATTAAAACACTCTTGGAGATTTGAGAGACGTGTACAGGATCGTATCATCTGCATAGAGATGAATCTGGGAGTCTCCAGCAGCGAGAGCCACATCGTTGATGTAGAGAATCGAGAATCAAGCCCTGGGGCACCCCCACGGAGACAGCCCTGGGTTCTGACAGCAGTCCCTCTGATTTAACACGCTGGACCCTGTCGGAGAGATAGTTGGAGAACCAGGTGAGGCAGTCGCGAGAAAAACACAGGCTATTGAGTCGCCTGATGGGAACACGATGGTTAACAAAATCAAATGCCTTGGACAAGAAGCAAAAAAATACTCGGAAAATACAAAATGGTGTTGTGCTAGGACAGGAGGCACAGTGCCTGAGTTGGGATGAGGAAAATGGAAGCGGGCTTGTTTTCTGACATCATTAGCATGCCAGCGTCTGTATCCACATCAAAGACAACAATAAAAGCACAAGTTAACATAAGAACAAAAGAATGGCCACATTTAAATAGCTTATGTTTAACCCCACACACAGGAGCTGAATATGACATACTTTTTTCATATAGGACATGTTTTGTCTACTGTGTGCTTTTCTCAAGGTCAGCAAGCAACTAAAAAGCAACCAGACTGCAAAGGTTCCTTCCATTTGACAGATGTGTGTCTCTCACAGCTTTTGGCAGATAAGATTTCTACGGTGGTCATTTTCTACCATGCAATCTATCGTTTCCAGCAGGAAAATATATTCTTTACCAGCAAATTAAGGATGCAAAGTGGAGACTTCAATCAATACATCCACTAACGAGTGAAAATAATTCCTAGTTTAGAGAACAGTTTGACAAGATATGCATCAGATGACTCAATCCTCAACACTTCATTATCAGTTAAAGCAATGAAGCAAAAGTAAATATTTAGTTGTAATCCAGAGATAAAATGATACAAATACATATTTTATAAAATGTTATATTCTGATTCCTTGGTTCACAATCAGCATATTTATTATATCTGTAAGCCCTTATTGAGTTATGTGACTCAACATTTCTCTTGGCAAATTAGGTTAGTTATAGATTATATGTTGCCTTACAATTTGGATATATTATGGACACCTGTTGTAGTACTCAGTTGACTTATGTTACCTCCCTAAATCTGTATAGGATATAATATAATCATTAAAGAACGTATGAAAAATCCACCAAACATAACATAAATAATTTATGTAGTGAATACAAACTCCCACATGTGAAAACACAACGCAATAAGACACAATAGTGTCACATCAAAGCACACGCCTCCAACACCCACGACTCATTTTCACTTCCGATGGACGTGTATATCTTGACCAATGTCGAGGCAACATCACTCAGTTCAGCCCAGACGCTTTAGTGCTGCTGGGGTCAATACTGGGGTCAATGCGGGAAACATTTCAAGCATCACCGCAAGACAACTGAGCACCCTCGTGCTTTGGTTCTCCTCACATGCAGGGTTGTCATTGCGTGAACTGCGTATTCGGGAATAGAAACCATCGCAGGCCCCCACGGCAGATGCGTACCAGTGTTTGGTGAATGCTATTTGCGCCAGCCGCTCTGCTCTGTTTGCGTCGCTGCTGAGTGAAACGGGTGGTTTTTGGTACCGAGCGGAGAGAGGATGCACACGGCACTCGAGTGAGGTAACTATATGAAAAAACACATTTGTCTTCATTCACTCCCACAACATGGAACCGGGCAGCATTTAGAAAAGCACGTAGACGTCGGCTAGCTACCGTTATTGTCGTTTTAAATTAAATAATCAGTAGTAAACGTTAAGTGGCGTTTTAATAGAGTCACCTTAAATAGCTAACGTTAGCTAGCTTATTATGGGCTGCTAGCTTATTATGGGCTGCTAGTGTTAGCGGCTGATGGCTAGTTTCAACATTACGACTCGCTGTGGAGGTTTGGATTGGTCATATTAAATGGCTCGGTACTTTATCGCTAATGGGATAATACTGGAAGATGACTAAGTACTAAGTTGACTAACTACAACTGTCTGTATACTGTTCGCCGAGTCACCCAAACACTACTAGCAGCTAATAATGTTAGCAAGCAGCGTATCTATATTTGCAGTGTAGGCTAGCTCTATCTTGGCCCGGTATTTACGGTGAATTTACAGTGTAGGCTAGATCAGGTTAGATGCAACTCACTAGTAGTGTTTGTTATATCGGTATGTTACTGTTTATTGTTTTGAATGGCAATTAGTTTGGTCAAGCCTACCATGGTAGTTAACTATTGTGTCATGGGTTTACCTCGCCGACTGGGGCGACATAACGTGTGTGTGTACTAGACGTCCTTCCACCCATCAGCATCATCTGTGCTTAATTGATTTCGGATGGTTTTCATTTTTATTTCCTTCTCAGAACAGTTGTCTAGTTAATAGCGAAGATTCAGCTAATTGGGTTTTGGTAGTTAATTCTGGTCTGTAGTACTTCATATGCCAAATGTTATGCCGTTTGGGTCCCCAGTACAATCAGTAAAAAACACTCCAACTATTTAAAATTGGGAGCATTTACAATCCCATAACATCGATATGTAACTGAATATTTCCACTTGTTTTCAAGTGTTGCCCTAGTTATAGGTTTTGGGGTAAAAATGCAATGTATCATATTAAGTAATATAATGTATAAAGTAAGTTCTTTTTACTTTTATTACGTGATGATTGTTCTCGCCAGTACTAAAATGGCATAATATATTCCAATTTATACTTAATTGGAAAGGTTAAATAAAAAAGTTGCTGTCCGGTTGTTCTTCTATTGTCAGTAGGTATCTAAACCTAGTGATATTCAAGAATTTTACATGTTGGGTCTAAAAATGAATATGTTAAATTGTCAAAATAGAATTGAAACCCTATGCAAATTATGCAATAAAGAATTCACAATTACTGGTTTATTCTACATTTCTTATTAACCTTTTCAATAACGGGAAACAGTACAGAGTTGATTTCCTTGTATTTTAATAATATGATTATGATATGATAATACGCTATTTTTTAACTCTGGCATTGTTTTGAAAACACACCAAAAGGGATAAATCAGAAAGATATACAGAACAGCATACTTGAAGGTTGGGTTAATGGCCAAATGCTCCCGTGTTGATATTTGGTCTAAGTTTACCACTTTTATTTATAGACCAAAAGCAGACAGTGGGTGATGTATTTTAAATTAAAGTTTATTGAACATTTTATCTGTCATTGAACTTTAGACCAAAAATGCCATATTACATGGAGCCAAAATTAAAATGTAACTCACTGCTAACTTGACATTAATTAAGTGACTGTCCCTGTGTTGAGGCCAGATTCTGCTTGCAAAAATTGCATTATACTATTTCAGGATGGAACAGGGAAATATGTTTGAAATGTTAATTTGGCAATCACACCTGTAATGACAATGCTTGTGCAACTGAATATGGTTGCTGAATATGGATATTTTTACAGACTTTCAGGGGAAGTGTTAGCATAGATGTTATTTTAAAGGTATGGCTACACTAGACTAAAGGTGGCTAATTGTGTTAGTCTTGTATGTCCTAAGTTCAGTTTTCTAGTCATGCCTTCTGGCTTTTCTCCAGAGAATATTGTGTTGGCCAGTGGTTTTTTAACTAGTTACATTTGTCTAAGTAAAAACAATAAGAAAGCATTTAAAACACAAAATATGCTAATTTCAACTTCCTTAAACTTACAAAAATGCTTTGAAACACATTGACGCTCAGACATTGTCAGATTTGAATTCTCACTGTGTTTCAGATAGCTTTCCCATTTCACGCTTACTAAACTCAGCTGGAAATGGCACCCCAGGTTTCTCCTAACTGACATGATTACCAGGCAATGGACGGACGGATGTCTGATGGTTGTGTAATACTATATGTTACGTCTTAACAAGGGCCAAGGTAATGTAATATGGCTTCAATAACTTGTGCAGTCTATTTGTGGCTTCCAGGTGAAGGAATTTTGCTGAAAATCAGTTGCATCCTTGCACACAGACACATGGGCTGCATCAGGTTATTTGGTGAAACATAATAAAGGGAGAACTTAAGATTGGTGGATGTTTACATAATAGTAATCCAGAGTTACTACAATTACAATGTTGTACACCTTTTCTTCAGTATGTCTGAGGTATTGGATAGGGGCAGATATTTGACTTTGTACATTGCTTATTGGGCCAGACCATTTGTGAGTGCTGTTGAATTTCAGAAAGTATTCTATGAAGTCTGTTATGGCAGTGATTATTTGTAAAAAAGGTAATCTATGGGAGCTGCGCAATATTCTTTAAGTAAATTTACCAAAACCCCCTCCACAGAAAATGAGTAAGCAACTCCACCTTCCCCTCTGCAACCCTAATATTCCACGAAAGTGCATAGTATGTCTAATCCAATGGAATTCCGTAGTGCCTGTTTGGCCCACGAGATAGCCCTTGTGTGTGTGCAAAGCTCTCTGTTTTTTCACCTCTAAAGGGACTCTTAGAATGCTGTGTAAATTGTCCTGACAGGCATGGAAAATCCCCTCAGATTAGCATCCCACCTCCCCAATGCCCCTTTTGATTCAGGCTCGTTCTTCTGCTTATTTAGGTATTTACCCTCCCATTTCAGTTCCCTGTTGAGGTGGTCAGCCTGGCTCTCCTAATGCCAATTACCCGACAGGGATGTCTGCCATGGTGCTGTCTGGTTCTCTTTGCCTCTGTTTTGTTTTTGTCAGTCTTTTGCTCTCTACCTCCCTTTGGTGTTTCTGCACGTTTCCTCGCGCTTCTGATGTCCGAGCTAGGGGGCCCCTGCCGTGAGGCTCTGTTACGCAAGTCACCGGACTCTCGGCGTCACGCTCGGCCCATTCAGATGCACATACCTCAAAAAAATCTGGACCCCACCCCTGTCTTGTAAGTGGCTGGTGCAGTGGCTTATTAACTTTGATTCACGCTCCAAGACATGCATGCACACACACACATACACTATGTCCACCACGCCCCACACGCAAATTAGCCTAAGTCAACAGATTTAAGGACTTCAAAACAGCCAGCCTCTATTCCAAAATTCACACAGAAGAAAATTTACTGTAAGTGCGAGTGCGGTCTTGGTTTTCTGGCCTTTTATCAATATGGCCTTCAGAAAAACAGGTAAGCTGTACCTTTTTTGTAAAGGGCTGCCTGGTCTGATATCTTGCCATTTTGGCCTTGTTTGCTGTTAAGTTTGTTTATGCAGCCATAGCTTCAGTTGGGCCTTCATATCTTGCTGTTAACTTGTTTCTAGTCTGCAGCTCCTCAGCATTGTACTTTCATACATTGTCACTGATCTGCACCTACTTAGCATGGGACTCAATATTAGTTAGAATCATTCACCATGGGTCAGTGGAAATAGCCTATACAGCCAAAAAGAAATGGGTCCGCTTAGGAAGCTGAAGACGATGCTAATGCATGGTTGATATTAGGACTTGATTCCGGCAAAGATTTTCAAAGAGGCTGTGGTTAAATTTCATCCTCTTGTAATCTGTTAGTTTTGTTGTTATGCTGGTCCAGGAGGAAACTGTTTGTTATGGACCACTTAGTAATTCTTTAGTCAGTGTTTTGTTTGGAAGGCTGTTAAGGTAGTCAAGGGTCATTGACATGTTGTTCTTTTTATGTGCAACAGGCGTATGACGTATTAGATAATTGCACCGCTGTGGTATTTTTGCATTGTGTTAATTGGATGGTTTGTGATGAAATTATTTTCTTGTCTAAGTCGATGATATGCGATTCACTCCACTAACCGTAGTCAGAAGTGCCCAAGCCAATGATGAGCAAATGGCTACTCCCACTGTTGTACTGTCTGTTTAATTTAAATATTGTTGTTTAAGTAGTACAACTCCAGCATCTACATTTTAATGGAAAAGTGCCCCTAGATTACTTTTTCAACCCCTATCCAACACAGTGTGCCATACTCTAGGTGGCTATCAGCTGAAAGTGCTGTATTATGTTTCTGAAAAGTCAATGTACGCCGCTCCCTAAGCAATAGTTGGGATTTATAAATGGCAAACTTACCGGGAAAATCTGCGGCCTTTCACGGACACCCTGTCATTAATAATATGAAGAATTCACAAAACCATTCTTACAATTAACAACCTACACAAACACCTGTTTGATCGATCTGCAAAAACAAACAAATGAAAACAACATGGTAACAAAAATTCTTATGAATATATATTTCCAAAAAATAACTCATATGTTCTGTAATTATATTGGCATGTTATATAATTCATCCTCATAAATTATACGCTGAACAGAACAAAATCATGTATAAAACTGATATTCTTGTTGATGTCTCCGACTGATGGATATATATATATATAGATAGATAGATAGTCTTTATTATCCACTGGGGAAAGTGTATTTCGTGGTATAGATGTCGTTATCAGCTACAGAATCATAGTGTTCATTTATTTGCCTTTAGTTGGTTCTATTTTGATGTGTTTCATCGTGACTCATGTCTTAACCATTTGAAAGGTGCCATGCATTTTATTTGCGCAGAACTATTTCACATTTACATTTATATTAATACCGACACCTGTAACTTTTCAAATGGATGGTTATAAAAAGCCATGTCATCACTTTTCTTAATGTTTCATGACAGCTGATCTTGCACTGTTAAAAGATGTGGCAAATGGAAGGATTCGGAAGCATCTTCACTGCAAGGAGACTTGCTGGCAAACTAGGTCGAGTGGCTTATAAGCTGGTTCCGACTTCCTCGGGCCGCCCTGTTAGACCTCTGCTCTCTTTTGGGCCCAGCGATACAGGGGAGCACCAGGAGAAACCACTCCATGCCAGTCCCACTTCAAGTTCTAACAACATTATGATTTCTGGCGAAGTTTTATAATGATCTGATCTGAACATCAAGAATGTGTTGAAATTGAACCACTATTAAAGCTGTTTACTTACCCTTTAATGGTCTGGAAAGTGAAACCCACAAACCTGATTGAAAGTTTCTTAGTGGTTAAGCCATCAAATCTTCCTTAATCTTACATTGAAGGCCATTTATGTGGATACATTGTTCACCCCCTACACGGTCTGCCTCTCCATGAGCCTCAATAAGCTAAAGATCTGGATTGCATTCTGTGCTTGTTGTTCACACGCATTCACATTTTTCTCTTTGCACTTTGCCCTTTTCATAAATGTGATCTAAACGTATCAATACGATAGTGTAGCTTATGTTTCCTCAGAGAATATTTGTGTGTTCAACTGTTCATTGTTTAATTGTCTTTAATACTGGACTCAACTATATTTTACAAGTGGAAGTAATGGAGTTTTTGCCAATAAAAAAGTAAAAATAAATCTGACTTTAATTTAACAGAAATAAGTGATTTTAGTATTCACCCCATAATCATATTTGGACATGTTCCATAAATAGACAGTAATTAAACCTTTTCCATTTTCATGACTTGCATTATATTAAGGAATTGTACAAACCTCATTGGTTTAGCCACCCTGTACACTACCGGGTCAGTTACATTATTCTGTAACAAAAACCCCTTATGAAACTCACCTTTCGGTAAAAATATATACAGTTGCCAGGCTGCCAGTTGTGCTTTTGTTTTGCAATATGTTGCTGTTGCAACTGAAATTACTTAAAAATATTTTTCATTTACAAGCAGCAGGGGACTCACTGAGGGGAAGTGGCCGGTAGCGGGTCTATCAACATCTTTTGTAATAGCTATGACAACATGGATTTTCCAAATTCTAGGAACCATAGCTACTTCAATTTCTATATTGGTGTGTTTTTTATGTGTGTGTTTGATTTGTTAACATTCTATGCAATTTTATACAGTAAAGTAGACTTAGTTTGACCAGTAGTAGACCAGTTAAGGTTTGACCAGTAGTAGACCAGTTAAGGTGTCCTGACTTCACCTCAGACACCCCATCCAAGGTGCGGTGTGTGAGTGGGCAGTATTGTAACACTGGATCTGCATTTCACACACACTGATCTCTGAGATGGGGATGAGGAGGAAGCTGAAGCCGTGGGAGAGTCATGAGACTGCTTGAGGGCTCAGGTTTCTTCTGTCCGTGGCTCTGGTCGAGATAAAATAAGCAACAGAGACAAAGCTTGCCTCTCTGAACACCAGGAATGCTGTTTTCGACCTATGCTCATTTTCACTACACTGCTAGTTTTTTATAAAAATCTAGTATAGGTCATGTAGGAGTCAAAGCTTGTGAGAGGTTTGACTTAGGTTACTTGTGAATGTGCAAATAACCATTGGAGAATATGCTTTATATACCTGTAAATGTGTGGCTTTGGGTTATTTATTATTTTCACAGTTTGCTCCTTTGTGGTCATCTGCTGACAGTTGAAATGACTTGTTTGGATTCATAGAATTTCCACCCTTTTTCACAGACAAAGATATAAAAAAAGTCAACCTTTTGACAGGCGAGCCATTGGCTAATTGGCATATGCTGCAGTAACTTAGAATGGACTGAATTAATGAGGTTTAACTTGGTGTCATTTCTTAAGTGTCTGTTTACCTTAATTTCTATGGAGCTACGGGCATATACACAAGGTCTACAATCCGATGAAAACGACGTAATAATCCGATTCATGCAAACGTGTCAATTTACAATGTATTGAATTGTCTGTGTTTTCAAATTCTTTGCCAGTTTTTAATCTGTTGTAAGCTCAAAAAGTAGCCAGAAACTGAAAGGTTTATAGGCTTTTATTTTAACTCCAATTATCACCAGCTGTATATATCATTTGTTACGTTAGTCATCCTTGATATCAGATCAGATTAACTTTTGCGTTGACAAGTTTGATGTAATGGTAGACTTTTGGAGCTTTAGATGTTGTTGGTTAAAATTAAAAAATGTGTGCTGTTTCACAGCCTTTGTTTCCTACCATTTAGCTGAAACCAATAGTGTCAGTAAATTATACTGTGCTATTTCCATCAGCTGGCTGGGGGTTATTTTCTTCAGACAGGTTTAGCTGCGGACATGCCACGGAATACTTGGCTTACAAAATTGTAGCATGAAGTATTCTTTTGAACTGAGAACGATATTACTATTTTAAACTAGGGATAACAAATACATACAATTTTAAATTGAGGTTACAAAGATTAGTATTGGAAAAAAGGTATAGGGGATGAGTGATCCTCCTAATTGTTGATAGACCAACATGTCTCCTTATAGGTCTGGAGACAAAGCCTTAAGGCAACCAAAATGCATGCTAAACATATACCACCATTGACAGCGATGTAAACTATACATGTTTGTCTAAGAATGCTCTCTAATGGTCATCTTTTTCCTCAGCTTCTCAACTGGAACAGTCCATTTAGTGTCAGGATTGGGGTTCAAGGCAGAACAATATTACTAAGGTAAGTTTTGGTTTATTAGGAAATGTGCTCTTTGAATTAAAATAACATCATAATTGCGGTGTAGTCATTGTCAACATCATAATTGCTAATCAACGTTTATTTTAAAACAAGAACATTGCGATGTGACTCCACATTCTTAATTGCCGGTGTATCCGCAGCAAAAGAAACTGCTTAGTGTAACTTCACCAATTTTCTTCTGCATTCGTTAGCTTATTGCTTTGACTTTGCTAAGGTGTAGTACTGAATGGAAACTGATGGGTTTTCCCATCGGTCCCACCCGTTTGCTGTAAAAAACCTCTACTGTATAAAAAATATTCAAATCAAATACTAAAATTCCTCCAATCCACTCTCTGATTAAAAAAACAACATTTGAACAGATCTTTTTTCCTGCTTCCTAAATTACATTAAAAACAATAAGCACTTCATGTGTCAACACAAACTGGGTCACTGCATTTAGTTTGCTCACATGTTGACCTTTTTCATACACTGTCTGAAGCAAGACAATCACTCTGGTTGTGCTGCCTAACACGTGAGTGACTAAATCCTGGGAATTTATTAAGCCTGATGGTTCTCCAGGCTAGAGTAACCCTATACATGTACATTTACACAACCTACCATTTACTAATGTCCTTGTTTTCCATAACAACAAAGATGAAATTAGTTTGAATAGGAAAACTATAGCATAATGAATAGGAAATAGACATAAACAAGGTTAGACAAACATATTGTTGCTCTCATTAAAGAATCCTCCATCTGCAGCAATTATTGCTTTGTAGACCTTTGGCATTTTGTGCTTTTGTCAATTTGTAATCTGATGAGATTTCGCTGCTCTCGCACCGGCTCAATGGGGTAAAGATCTGATGACTGTGTTGCCTAACCATTATAGACAGAATCCAAGCTTTATAGGTCCTTTGCCTATACCGTTTTTGCATAGTTTGGGGCAGGAAATTGGCCTTTTGTAGCAGGAAATTGGCTCCAATCAAGTACTATCCTCAGTGTATGGCTTTAGGTTGCAAAATGATGAGTGATGGCCTTCGGTCTTCAAGATCCCTTATTCCCTGTCCAAATCTCCCACTTTACCACCACCAAAGCACACCCAGACCACCACATTGCCTCCACCATGCTTGACAGATGGTGTCACTAATTTCTTCCTATTCTATCTAGAAGGCCACCACCTCTTCACTGGTGAAGTTAAGACTGGTGTTTTGCAGGTACTCTTTTATGAAGCTGTCAGTTAAGGACATGTGCGGCATTTGTTTCGCAAACTAGACACTAACGTATTTATCCTTTTGCGCAGATGTGCGCCGAGGCCCACTATTTTCTATTCTGGTTTTGTCCAGTTTGCTCTGTTTTGTGAAGATGGTAGTACACAGGTTTATACAAGATCAACATTTTCATGGAATAGTCTTCTCAGAATACAAATTGACTGAGTTTCAGAAAAGTTTTTTTTTTTTTTTTTTTTTTACATTTTGAGCCTGTAATCGAATCCACAATTGCTGATGCTCCAGATGCTGAGACTAGCCTAAAGAAGGTTTGTTTCATTGCTTTTTTAACCAGCTTTGCAAACAATTGTTCTAATGATCAATTACTAGGGCTGCCCCGAATACTGTTTTACAGCTTTTGAATATTCGAGTATTCAAATACTAGTTCTCTAAAACTCCATTAAACTGTATTTGTTCATATATATTCTAAATATTAACAATATCAGCTCTATTTTATATCTACATTACAGGCCTTTCCTAACAAAATGTATTATGGTGTAGTATACTATTGCAAAGATTTGTTACAAAATAATTGTAACAAATACTTAATTAAGAACCGAATGTCAACATAATGAACGAAAAATTGAATAGTCAAAGTATTTGGAACGCCCTTACCAATTAGCCTTTTAAAATGATGACCTTGTATTGGCAAATCATCCATTTCCAGCTACGACAGTCATGTACAACATTACCAAGGTTCACACTGAATTCAATAACATCAACTTGATGTTATTTTAATAGACAAGTGTTGTGCTTTTCTTACAAAAAACAAGGACATTTCTAAGTAACCCCAAACTTTTAATCAGTAGTCTAATTCTATTTCAAGTAGGTCCTTTACTTTGGTAGAATCCTAAACGGCAGGTGCATGCAATATGAGGTTACTCTTTGACACCAGTGTGATTAGAGAAAAGCATTTTCCTGTTTTCTGGCACTGCAAACAAGGACATTTTTAAGTGACTCCTAACTTTTGAACGGTAATTTCTATACATAATGCAAGCATAATGAGGGTTTGATGAGACTGTGTAGTTGCTTGTAAACTGATTTTTGCTCTTTTTTTTTATTCACAGTTGAACTGAAGGAAGCACCCTTGGATATGGTAAGTGAATATAAGTATACATATTGTATCTAAAAGCTTAGCATGTATGGAAACACCACCCGTTGATACACAAACACAGTGTTATGTTGACTTACGAAGAGTGTATGCAAGCTGGGCAGTGGGAATTACAATTGGAGCCTTTGAGTGTCATCGGTGCTCTTATCCTCCTTTAAATGACAGCTGCTATACTACACGCTTTTTGTCACATGATAAAATGGTCAATGCCATTGCGCTTTATGGTTATCGTATTGATGTAACTAAATATAATATCAAATTAACCATAGTTTGTGGTACATGAAAATGGATACAAAACATTTAACAACTACTTATAAGCTCTTGAGTTGTGAGCTTTGTGAAAAGCCTGTACAAAATAATATATTTCAGCAGCAAGGTAAATTGTCATTTTTTTTAAAGAAACATTTTGACAAGGATTTAATTATTGAGCAACCTAAAACTGTATGCATTTTACACTAGACTGTGTTTTTTTTGTAGGCCGCTTCTTATTGATTCCTCAGTAGCAACAGCGCATAACCATTAAACTAACCATCATTAATAACAGAAATATCTCCTACTTTGTGAATCCTCCCATTTAAAATTTCAAGGGCTTAACAAAGAGTGTATTCAGCAACGAGACACCACGTTGTTTTGCTTGTTAGAGGGGTGTGTTGTTAAAATAGTTTACTGTGCTGCCTAATCCTATCTCCATGTGGGTTCATAGGTTAACCCAGACTTGTTTATATACAGTGGGTTCTTAGAAGCAGCCATAACATAAAGGCTTTCACAGGGTGCGACATAAAGTGCTAATCACTTTACTACTTGCCACAAAAACCATGCCGCCGTCACACATATCGGCCATGACTTGATTTCATCGTTTAGGCAAGCAAGGAGCAGTAGTAAGTATCCGATTTAACTTTCCTTGGGTTGTTGTTAGACTAAGAGAGGTGTTAATTGTGTCATTGATCTGTCTTTGCAATAAAAAAATGTGTGTTAATGTTGATTTTAATGTTGCGCTAGAGTGGTAACATGGAAATTGCATCAATGTGGAAAACAAGGTTGATGTATACAATGGCAATACGTTATTTCAGTGTTTGGAACGTTTTTGTTTTTTTGGGGGGGGGGGTATTTAGCTGGTGTGGGCTGGAAACACAGATATATCTATGTATATAAATTATTTAAGTGAATCATTATTGGATATGTTTTAAAGTGACTTTTTGGTGCCGTACTACTTCATTAACTCAGCCTGTGTTATCCTTATCAGAAGTTAGGCATTGATTAAACCTGTATCGGCAGCAGTATCGACCAAGTCTAGGGAAGAGACGATGGCTTTATCAGAATTGGGCTCAGGGCTGTGATAAGCATGCGGTTCTGACATCACTACTATCTGACATTATCTATAAATACTTGCTTGTTGATCATACAAATGTGGACAAAAAACCTTCAAAGGATTTAATTGGAATACAGACACTTGCCTTTTATTTGTTATTAGGCATGTGACAATACACTGATATTGGGTTTACGTGATCAAGACAAGATTTTAACACTATTTAAAAAATTCAAAAAACCTTAATGACTAAATATATGACTGGAATAATAGTATTTAATTTACCTGAAAGTTACCAAATGCACAACAGTGCAGGTGCAATGCTGGTGCATGCGTTGCATGTATGTATGATTATATGCAGTAAAAGAACACAAACTCAACCCCTACTGGCTTCTATTTTGTATTATTTCACACCTGACCTTCTTACTGAACTCATTTCACAAATGTAACATAAAAAACTGTATATAAATATTATGTATATAATATACATAATTTTATTCATATATATATAAAATTTTATGTGCTAACAATAAGTACATAATAGTATTAATTGTTAGCTGAATACTACATTTATTCTAGTCTAGTCAGCTACTTTGATCATTTTAAAACCCAATATTTAGCTGATGTTGCCATGCATAGCGCTATTCCAGAGAGGATACCTTTAGGGGCATGATACAAGTAGAAATGCTTTTGTTTGCATTTGTAGGAGGTGAAATTATATTATTACTTGATTACTACCAGTACATTTCTATGGAATTTCCCCCATCACACTTCTTAATGCTGATATCATGAGTTTTTCAGCTTTACTCGAAATATTGTCACGTTCAATATTGCGAGATCTCTTGGCACAAGATCTCGTCACACCACTATTTATTATATAAAGTCACGAAAATAAATTATAACATTTCTATTCCGTCCTAAGGGGAACAGATAAAAAATATGTCTTTTGTTAAGGTGTTTGTGTCCATCCAATTGTCAGGGCACACATTTTACTGAAAAACAACCTAGATTTGTGTCCGTAAAGCGAACATATCATTGTAATCCGTTTAATGGTATGCAACATTCCAAAATGGAACTGTCATAAATGTGTGTAATTATGTTTGGAACTACAGGATCTTAAACAAAACTTTTTCGCGATGTTAATATCAATATATATTATTCAATGTGCTTTTGTCATCAATTTGGGACTTCAGTTCAGTTGTCGATCCACAGGTTTCAATGCTCTCTGTAGTTTAACTATGTTCTTCTCACATATGTTTTTCTAGTACCCAAGCCCAGGATACTGTTGTAACAACACCCAATGTCCCATGCATATAGGGTTTTCCACAACTGGTTCATGTCTTGCAAATCATGGTTCTATCAGTTTTTTTATTTGCCTACGGAACTAGAGCCTGTTGCTGTGAAATGACCTCGCCACGTAGTCTGTACTGAACATGAACCATATAGGCTGGTGGGTGTCTTTTTTTTTTGCAGCACCAGCCTCATTTTTCATTGATAATCTTTTTCCATGTGGTCTAATTAGTTATAACTCCCCACTTCTCACACACCAATACACTCTTAACCCCAGGCTCCTGAGAAAATCCCATGAAGATCATTAGACTAGAATGCTATGGCTGCCTCAAGCTGAAAACACAAACGCAGAAAAACAACCTAGATTTCTTACACTTAGTCGCTATGTAATGACCTATTGGGTTCCAGGGCTGCAGTAAGACAGAAACTCAATTTGTTCCATCTAGCTTTTCTTAAATGAGATGTACTGGTTATTATGAGGTGCTCAACTAGTAGGGCAGATATTAGGCTCATAACAGTTACGTGGTTTCTTTCTCTGTCATCTCTAGGGATCTCATAGCGGAGAGACAATGCGGGTCCATGTGCACACCACATTCTGCTTCCTGTGCGTGCTCACATTCCTTTTTCACCAATGCAGCCACTGCCATGGGGACAGCCACCATCATAACCATGGTCATCCCCAAGGCGACCATAGCCACGATGCCCACGAGCATGCCCACGAGCATGCCCACAATGACCTGCAAATCTCCCAGGATCCTTACACGGACGAAGGCAAAAAGTTGGGCGGAGGTGCTGGCCAGGTGCTGGCACAGGAGCAGCACTTCTACATCCAGGAGCTTTTCCAGCGCTATGGCTATCGCGACCAGCTCGATTTCCGGGGCTTTCAGAGCCTGCTGGTCAGTCTGGGTCTAGGTAAAGTAAAAGTGGTGGGTATGGAGCATGATGATCTGGGCCACGACCATGTTACCCACCTGGAACTGCTGGAGGTCCAGGAGGGCCTCCACTCTCACTTGCCCACCCATCGAGGGCCAGGTCATGGGCACGGACACCAGCATCCGCGGGGGAGGTCCCATGAACACCCCCACTACCCGAACACGGAGCCGGGGCCTACACACTCCACGTGCCACCATCTGGCAACTGGTGTTAGTCCCACCAAAGATGGTGGTTCACTGGAGGTTGACCACAATCATGACTATGGCCTCAGTTTGGTAAAAGACGATGACCACGACCATGACCACGTCCATGATCATGACCACGACCATGAGCCACCAAGCCAACCGCTCCACCCGGAGGACCACAGCAACAACACTCACCACGACCACAAGCATGACATTGAGCACAACCACAAACCTCACACACATCACCATCCATTCCAAAACAGCACAGAAAACGCAGACAGACCATTAGCACATCAAGGAGAGCCTCCCTCGGCCCTAGCACAGACCCTTGAGGTTCAACCAATGGCTGAGGCCACAGGTGGCGCCGTGGACCCCGTAGAGAAGAACTCCACCATTGCCACGTCAAACTCCAAACGTAAGAAAACCAGAAAACCCAAAGGGGATAAAGGTGTGCGGAACCAAGGTCATGAACATCATCAGGAACATGGCCACGGTCCTGCGTCCAAGGCCAAGAGAGCGGTGGCTCCAGTGAGCCCGACATTACAAGTGCCAGGCCTGCCCGGGCACCCGGAAGGTGAAGCTCATAGCCATGAGGAGGTGGGTTTTATTTTCTGTACCATAATTGACACTAACAGTTAATCTGTAGTAAATGTACACATGTTATTTGAATGGATTTGTAACACAATGGTACTATTTGCCATCAACCTTTTCTCCAATGTACCCTCTTCTTTCACCTGCAGTGTCTCAATCTGACTCAGCTTTTCACCTACTATGGCCTGAGTCCAGACTCGCGCATCTCGCCTAACCAGTTCACCTACCTGTGCCCGGCCCTGCTCTACCAGATCGACAGCCGCGCCTGCATCCGCCATAATGATCAGGTGGACGTGGAGCAGTCAGCCTTAGAAACAGCCACATCTGGTAAGGGCTCCTTTTAACTTCACTGTGCCCTCATCTCTATACCGTCTGTGATTCCATGCAACACACACACATATATGTAAAATGCCCAGTCTTTATAAGTTATAAATACATACACGTACAACAATGATACAATTGATCTACAAGCCTACATGTACGTTTGAAGCTATTTCAAATGTCCCTCCCCCCTCTGTATCCTGCCCAATCAACAGCGTTCTCTGACCATTTCGCTCCAATGACACAAAGACAACCAGTGCTTGTTAAGTTCAATGTAGTTGTACTCTACAGTGAGATTGTAGCTTGTTGTCTCAGTCGACCCTGATGAGTTTTCAGTCAGAGATGACGAATGGCATTATGCTTCTGCAGGAAGTTACTTCAGCCATTTTAAAATTGTGTGTAAGCTTTGTCTGCCTTTGTTTAATTTATATATATAATTGTGATGTTATGCCCTATTGTTTACCGGTCCAGATGCGCTTTATGACTGCCGTTAGCAATTGATGACAGGTTTATGATTTGGCTAGTGCCATAAACCACAGCATAAAGTTTATTAGCCATCAACTTTGCCCTAGGCATCATGGACACTTGCCGAAACACATGGGAGAAACAGAAGGTTTTACTCTTACTACGTTTGTTGCCCTTTCATTGGTGTTTGTATATAAAGTTATTTTACTTATGCTGCAGTAGCACTAGGGCTAGAGACTTCAACTCAATGATAATCAGAGCACATGGGCCACGGGTTTCAATATTTACCCACATAAGATTTTTTTGTTAATTTACAGAAATGTGAAACTTGGCCAAATTGACACACAGGGAATGCTTTTGTCACATTTGCAGTATAAATAGTTACCTACCAACTAGCCTAAATTATACCAACTAGCCTAAATTAATGAAACATCATCTGTTATCATCAAATGCGTTATTTTGTCTTCTGTAATCAAACATTTTGCCTGTTTGTAAGCGTAGCTGAACATTATTGAAGTCACCGTTTTGAGATGTACTTCTCAAGGTTTGTTCACGCTCATTATATGGTGATGCTCCGTAGATTATCCAGGGACTGTAGAAGGCTATGAAAGCACCCCACTGTGGAAGGTTCATTAAGATGAACAGAAATGGCCTCCCTCCCGACCCAGCCACACAATCCTCTTCAATTTACATTATCACACATATTGCTGATTTCCGATACGACAAACGTGCTGTGGGGCTGAAGACGGCATGAAAAACATAGATGAAGAGTATAATGAACACTGTGTGGAAATGGGTAAGAGGGCACGGAAACCTCCTCATTAGCGAACGACTAGAGGCGCTAGAGACATAGTGTGTTGAGGAACCAGGGGGCATCCTACGTGCTGAGGGATGCTACAGTACCTCTCATTTACCTCCCGCAGACTTCCACTGAGGAGCTCTGGATGCTATTTTTTCCCCTTGCCCTGCCAATTAGGACAGGCAGCGAGTGCAGTCTTCCTTTCTGAGCAACCGCTTGAAGGCGAAGGGTAATTGGATACAGTTCTTCGTTCTCCCTCACCCTTCTGCATTACTCCAACTATCCTTTTCCTGATGGTGATGATAGAATGGGGAGCGGATAAGTTGCTTGAGTGTTAAGGACCCCCCAGTGATGTATTGTCTCTCTGCTTTAGACTGTCTCTGTCTTTGATGCACTGACCCTGATTTGAAGACTGTCTTTCTTTGCTGTACTCGCAGGTTCTACCAGATTTAACATTTTTTTAGAAATTGGTCAGTACTTTTTTTAAGACAACTGACTCAATGCAAGAGAATGTAATAATCAGGACAAAATTGAGAATTGACAATTGTATACTACTTAAACCAACACTATTAGAAACGCGAAGAATGTAACGTGCAAATTAGCACCAACTTTTATGTTGGTCGAATATGACACTGATACGAAGGTTTGTGCCATTCACAGTGACATTCCCGTCCCAAAATATGCAAATATATACCAACAATAGGATCTTGCTAAGTATATATGTTTCATGTCGTAGCATATTACGGTGTGTGTTTGCAACCAGGCTGTGTAGCCATTGTCCCAATCGTAAACACCCGCCTTTCCCTGAAGAGAGAGGCTAGAGGTCATTATTTATGCTCTTTGGAATGTCATTGGTGCTAAACTCGCACCATTAAAGCACCCCTGAGGGCCATTAAAAGGGATTAAGCCAGAGAGGATACTAACCTGGACTCGGACACAAATTAGATGCTTTCACACAAAGCCCAATGTACCTTCCTGATGCTCTGTCACGGAGCCAGGTCAACCATTCAATTCATCACTGCTCTATTCATTCACACATGGCTCCCATTTCCCTACACTTGGATTTCTTACAGCAGCCAGATTTTTATCAATCTCCCAAATATTCGCCAGTACTTTAGGGATGCACCGATGAATTGGCAGTAAATCAGTATCAGCTGATATTTGCCATGTTTACTGACATTGGGTTATCGGCAAATAAGAGTACATTAGCTGAGGACAGCGGCCAACTTTTAAGTTACAGTAACATTTGTCTCATAATTTTTTTTTCGCAAGAGTATTTCATGTGTGATAAAAGGCTGAATAACTTTAAACACCTCCATTCTTTGACACAGCCCCTTTTGCCTTCCCACGTGTTTGAAATATTTTGTTGTAATGCTGTGCTCCACTGAATTCTTTCAAGGCAGATGTCTGTGCAATTAGCATCAGGCCAATATTTGGTTGGACACTCTAGTTCTCTAGCTAGGAGATGTGATGGCAGCAGATGTATTTACTATCTCATGGACGTGCAGTAAATTGCAGAACACATCTGCAAGCACCGTCACAAACTACCCAAGACCAGGTGGGTGAAAAGATGGTGTGGCGAGGATATCGTATCATCAACTCCTCTGTTTTATTAATTGATTGCATATTTGTATATATATACATATACATGATACATGTCACACCCAAAAGTGTAGCTTTGGAATGCAAATTGACTACAGGTAAACGGCTGGGAATCTGTTGATAAGTGACTACTGATGGAAGAGAAATGGGTTTCAAGCCTTTTTGCAATGATATCACACTGAGAGTGTGGTCCACTGATCCCTTTGAGGAACAATGAGTCACATGTCAACTGCCTGCGCACTAAAATAAACATGTGATTACGCTGCCTTTCAAAAGAATTGAGGAAATCGAAGCAAGGAATGTAGGGATAAGTTCAGACTTCAAACGTCAGTCCTTAGGAGTAAAATAAATAAAAATACATTTCAAATAATTTACATAATTCACGTAGCATGACATGACACTCGTTCTTTCAAAAATTTCTAAACATATTATCAAATGCGGATGCAATTGCACTCACAGCAGCTGACAGCTTTTTTTAAGGGTAAAGTTTTCGTCTATACCAGGGGAGGGCAGATATTTCAGCTCAGGGGCCACATTTGTTATGTAATTTGTTCATTCTAAAAGATTTGTGGGCCAAAAAAGGGCAATAATTAAAATGTATACACATAACATAATATACTGGAGGTGTGTTATATCTAAATAACTTTAATTCAGATACATTACAATTGGACTGCCATGTTATTTTGTACTTCCTTTCAAAACTGTTTTATTACCTTCCGTGGACCTGATGGAATTGCTTCGAGGGCCGGATTCGGTCCCACGGGCCATAGTTTGCCCACCCCTAGGCTATATCCACTGGGCAGTGGGGCTAAACATGCTCACAGGACTCACGCGTGATGTCCATATGTCCGTGGTAAAGCTAATGTGACTAGCTAATGTGACTCGCTAATGTGACTCGCTAATGTGACTCGCTAATGTGACTCGCTAATGTGACTCGCTAATGTGACTCGCTAATGTGACTCGCTAATGTGACTCGCTAATGTGACTCGCTAATGTGACTCGCTAATGTGACTAGCTAATGTGACTAGCTAATGTGACTAGCTAATGTGACTAGCTAATGTGACTAGCTAATGTGACTAGCGCCGGCGAGGAGTTTTTCAATGTGATTGGCGACAACACTCCGGAGTTCAGGTGATGCCACATCAGTAGTGACGGCTAATAGCATAATGCGGCTCTAGTTACGTCATTAGCCTGATGAAGCCAACATCTGAATGGCTGGTAAACAAAACATGAGCTATACATTCAATGATTTAGTAGTCGTTAAGCTCTTTTACCTTTGGGTGCTCGCTGCTGTATTTTCTAGCTTTGTCACAGAAGTAGAGGCAGCTGATGGGTTTTTGCCAGTGTGTTTTTTCCCTCCTAACTTTTCATAAAGTCTTGGTCCTACTCAGGATGACGGCTCTTAAGATGCGTTATCATATTTGTAGTGTTGAACGAGTGTTGTTTTACACCTCCTTGCATCACTTGTGCTTTACAACTACTTAAAATAGCAAGTTTGTTATCTGTTTTAGTCGAAAATACCTATTCACAGCCGACATGTAGGAAGTTTGTTGCTGCCGTTCATGTTACGTTCATGGTCATCATGTGCGCATAGTAAACACGCCACACTATCGGCAATGCTCATCGGCAGAAGTATTAATATCTGCCGATAACGATAATTCTAAGCTTTTATCGGCCGATACCGTGCCGATGTCATTGTGAATTCATGAAGGATTGTGCTTTTGGGGCTTTGAGGAAATATATTCTCAATGTCCTTGCATTTGCATTGTGGTCATTTGTCGAAAGAATGTCGTAGTTAGTCAGCTTTTCAATTTAAATGAATTTACCCAACGGAACAAACTAAGGAACATATTCGTTTTGGGCACCTTTAAAAGCACTTTGCACACTTCACAACATAACAGGCCACCAGTTGATATGGACAAAACAAGAACATACTTTTCCCCTGAAAGTCAACTGTCTGTCAGATGAACACGATAATGATCCTACAGTAGAAGTGTTCTGAATGCCAGCGGCAGGAGCTGGGATTGTTTTAGAGAATGTGGTACACGTTTGTGTAACTGCGAATTTCACACTACATTAAGCATTCTCTTGTAAAGTGCTAAAAACCTGTCCTTTAGTTGTTCCTGACCCCATATTTGGGTTGTCTGGCTCACTCGGCCTGACAATTTCTCAACAAATTTAGAAATGGTATCTCCCTGTGCTATAGTTCTTTCACCCCCCAACGTATTGTCACTGTCCTTATCCAACAAGCTATATTGTGTACCACACCTACATGTACGTGCATTAAATCCTATATCTTTGGAAAGTGGAAAGCGCGTTTTAATTAGAAATTTAAAAAAATGTTCAGGTCATCAGAACTGTGATTCTTTGTCGCAAAGATGCAAAGTAATTTGCACATTTACTTCTCAATAGCCTTTTCCCAATATGTCCGTTAGACACCTCAGGCAAGGACCATAAAAGTGCCTATCCACAAAGCTGTTGACATCTTTTTCTTTGACCTTTAAAAAGATACTGGCAGGACCATATCTTTTTATGACCTTTTAATACTTCACATTGCCGTTTTGGTAACTTTCTCTTGACTTGACCTTGACGTGATGAATGTGCGTGCTGCAATGCCATTTAAGTGACATGGCCGTGTCACTGGTCCATGCAGGGTGGTAAACATCTTTGCAGTGTCACTCTCTCATCTTTGCAGTGTTGCACAGTATTTTTGACATTCAATGTTCACCACTGTCCTTACTCCAGGAATCTCTCAGTTTTTCTTGTCCTGCCGCTGCCTCCAACCTAAATCTCCTCTGTCTCTATGCAGCGTGGGTCTGGATGTGGGGCTTTGTCTCCATCACCATCATCAGCCTGCTGTCCCTGCTGGGTGTAATCCTGGTGCCCATCCTGAACCAGGGCTGCTTTAAGTTCCTGCTCACCTTCCTGGTGGCCCTGGCTGTGGGCACGCTGAGCGGTGATGCCCTGCTCCATCTGCTGCCACACGTGAGTTACCGCTCTGTGCCAACCCCGCCCTGGGTGCCTACTCAAGTTCTCATCAACAAACACTGTTCTTGGAATTTAAGGGGGGTGGCCCCACTTTAACAGATTAGCTTGTGTCATAAGCCGGGGCAGTTTCGGGTGAAAGGTATTGACATCAGACACCCCCTAGTAACCGTGTATATGACCTATTTAGCTGCCCTCTGTACTGCACCTCCAGTCCCTTATGCCTCGTCACAGCCATGGCACCATTGAAACATTGCACCCCACCATTTAAACCTCTTGCATCAGGCAGGCTCACTCCCAGGTACCGCTTACCCTCTAGCTGGTGGCCCTCAATAGAGCTCCCTCTAGTACCACACAACACTGCCATTCTGTTCATGAGCCTTCTGTGTCACAACGCTTAGAAGTATCAAATATGAGACATTCTGACGATCGTTTTCCTGTGTAATACTCTCACACTGTTCTGGTCACATTAGCCTTTTTCATTGAACTAGTCTATGTTTTTTCACACTACCTGCGTTGCAGCCAAGCAATCCCTAGGAAACAATTTTGCCTGCTGTTCTCACCCCAGAGGTGGCTATATCTCGTATTCAATACATGCCATCGTCAATACGCCAACCGTGGACCAAACAGAGAAAAAAAATAATTGCCTTGACATTTCATGCTGTTAACAAGTTCAGAAGTCCTGACTGTGAAATGGAACCCTGTATAGGTCAATGTTATTACCGAAGCATTTGGAAAAGTTTCTACTTATGTGTAAATGTACTTGGTGAATAAAACCAATTCTGTGTGCCAGTGTACAAAAAGTAATGATGTGTTACATTTGTTAACTAGTCCATTTCAATAGAAGCTTCTAGTAACACGATTGTAAAGGGAACTGTTTTTATACTTCACAGTCTCAAGGTGAGCATGACCACAGTCACGGTGAGTACGGAAACTCAAGTGACACCGAAGAGGTGGACATGCTCACTGCTTTCGACGGGGTCTGGAAAGGCCTGACGGCGCTCGCTGGGATTTACCTACTTTTTATCATCGAGCACTGCCTCGGCATGTTCAAGCACTACAAAGATGCTGGGGTACGAAGTCCTTTAACCCACGCAAGCATTCTTAATCATGAAACACATCATTGTTGTGTTACTTGTGTCAGCCAACCTTCCATACCGCAGAATAGTAATAGAGAGTAAATTATAACTCTGTTATTTGATTGATGTGAATACTAAGCACCAACACATTTGCAGCATTTCACATTAATTGTGTAATTATTCTAACATGTTGGCCTGTGATGGAAACTACTGGCTGAATTATATCAAACCTTATAGGCATTTTAAACACTAGGTGTTTGACTTCTTACTCAAGGTTCTCAAAATGCCTGCAGAGTAAGATGCTCAATTATCATTTAAAGAACATGTCAAATAGAGTATGACTGTCACTGGAAATGGTTGTTTCTAAGGGAATATCTACATAGACATACAGCGACCCTCACTCCTGTGTTCCAGTGGCTCTTTATGTTCTGAAAGACCATTTGATGGTTTTATTGATAAACATTTCTAATTTACCCTAATCTTTTAAACAGTAATAATTAAAATAACTGAAAAGAAATGAAAGTGGTTGTGCAAGATTTTTAGTCATTTAATTTTTTTCTATGTATTCATCTTATTTTTGGTAGGTAGAAAAGGGTCTAAATTGACATTCTTGCACCAACCCTTAATTGAGGGTTAATTGTTAGATGTTTCCAGGAACTTACTAGGGTTATGAAAAACTAGTTTGGACTAAATGAAATGACCAGAACAAAAGTTGTAGTCTCCTTCCGTTGTGAAACTCATAATTAGTAGAATTCCCAGTCTACACCAGCCTCTAATCTATTGTTTGTGGGTATTTCTCATTTCAACTGGGCTGTCTTGTTTGACATTTCTGTTTATGTTGCTTCTTCATTCAGGGCACTTTCTGTCGCAAGAAAAAGAAGGACGAGGAAGCCAAGATTGGCAGGAAGCTATCAGACCACAAGCTGAACCGACGCTCGGACGCAGACTGGCTTCACCTCAAGCCACTGACCGAAGGTGAGCAGTCTTATGTCCTGAACGGAACTGACGGAGTGAGACAGTTGGGAGATACCATTATGCAAATGTTTTAATGAATGGTTGTAGTGCCTTAGTTATTAATTAACTGTAAGGTATTACAGGTTTGGACAGCACGACCATCTCGTGTGATAACGGCCACAACGACACCCAGCTCAGCGAACTCCAACCGCTTGACACCAGCAACAACAAGCCACAGACCACCGCCGAGACCGCGTCGGACTCGCTCGTCAAAGAGAACGGGCGGCGAATCAAAAAAATCCACGGCGGGCACTCACACGGAGGCGGCCACGGGCACTCGCACGGCGGAAACTGCCACTCGGACCAGGAGATGAAGGACGCCGGCATCGCCAGCATCGCCTGGATGGTCATCATGGGCGACGGCATGCACAACTTCAGTGACGGCTTGGCCATAGGTAACCCAGACCCACTCCAGCAACCTCTTAGTCACCCAGTTTGTCAACAGTGTCTCGCAAACGAGTGATTGGACTGTTTTAGAGTCCCACAAATATGTTAGGATGTTATACAGCAAGCCTTTCAAACTCAAAAGTAATGTAATATATTAGAAATTGTGAAGGCTCTGGTACAAAGTTTTTCGTGCTGTTTAATGCGGCGTATATCCATTTGACCTGTTCTTTAAGTGACCTGTGATTGTCTTTACAGGTGCTGCCTTCAGTGCAAACATCACAGGTGGCATCAGTACGTCAGTCGCAGTGTTCTGCCACGAGTTGCCTCATGAACTAGGTGAGTGCATCACACTCAAACAACAACTGCTTGAGAATCATGGGTTCTCACACAACAGCTACTGTTTTGGGAAGTAATCGAAGATCTGCATCTATGGACTCTATTGTCTTGGACTGTAGCTTTGAGGCACCCTACATTTAATCGGCCCTTCCAATAACCCAGTGCCAATATGCACTGCTCCAATGGGAGTCCTGACAACATAGCATTTGTTAAACAGCCAATGGTGTAGTGGACAAATCAGCACTGCAATGCAGAGCCTCAAATCGCTGCGTCAGCTGTGAGCACCTGGTGGGGGGGGTTATAACAAACTCGTTAACGCTTTTAAGTGCATAGACCTTGTGGTTGAATGAGCATGTTTTCTGCATTTGAATATATAGCCGCTGTACGCACGCACGCACATGGGCTTCTGAAGGCTGCTCATTGACATTCATGGCACGCCACACCAGTTCCGGGACCTCTGGTTCTCATCGAGGTAGAGATAAACCGACAGACAAATCATTCCACTGGTGACGAAGTATCTCTGTGGCTCTGAGGTAGGATGAATGAGGACTCCCAGTCGACAATTAAAACTGGATTCAACCTCTAGAAGAACTTTGGCCATCGTACTACGGCTTGTGTGTGCACTTGATCTTTCGTTTGTTTGTTTCGCTTGAATGCTTATTGGAGTGAACAGCTTCCCGGCCCTCTAATATTGACTGCTTGTGTAATAGAAGCAACTGCCAAGTGTGCGTCTCAGTCTGTTTGATGAAGAGACCAGTCAAATCACTTTCTGAGAAAGCACAAATAAACAGTTGATTCATGTCTGTCTGCTCCACTATGGTTAGGACACTAACGAGACTAATAGCAGCTTGCTGATTGTGTTGGGCTGTTTCAGAAGCTCTCATTGAGATTTGAACCTATTTCATTAAGTGAGCTCTGGCCAAGGACGCAACATGCGTAGTCAGACACGAAAGAATAAAAAGAAAAACAACAAAGTATTAACGCGAGTGCATCATGAAAGTTTAGAGTATGTTTGGTTTTAGCCACCTTCAGAGTTAACATTGTAAATAATAGGATCTAGGTGAATTTATAATGTCAATAAAGTGCTTTATTGCAAGCTGCCCGAAGTGAAAAAATGCCCAGGACTAGCATTAAGGCTGGTATGACGGCATTGAAATGACGCAGGACACATTTCCAACTCCCTTCAAAGACCGTGGTGGCTGCAGGCAGACTGGGTGACCATGATGAGTGCACCTTAACACCCTGCTGAGAAGCTAATTGGCAGTGATGGTTCTGTTAATTGCACGCGGCAAAACGGTCACGACGGCCGTTCGCGGATGAGAACCAAGTGACGCTCTGCCCTCAGGAAAACACCAGAGCAGGGTAGAGGTGAAGACTGGTTAGTGGCAGTTGCGCGAGACGCTGGGCTCTGCTCTTGCTTTCATTTGATTGATGTGTCGTGAGGAGGGTGAACTTAAGTAATAATATATTCATGGTGGTAATTAGCGGGGGAGATGTGGCATGGAAGCACTGTAGTCCAGGATCTTTGGTTATTTCAATCTGAGTCCAGGGTGTTTCTGCGTAGAGTTCTGACATTTTTATCCCCGGCTGTGCTGCACTGCATACGCGTGTTTTGACGATTTTGCTAGTTTGTTATTTTGAGGCCTGGCGATCAGTAAGTCCAGAAATATTTGTAAAATGAAGACCAAACTCTGGAAAGCGGGTAATTGTATGAATCTCTACAAAACCAGTATCCTGTATCAAACTGGCACAAATGATGATACTGTTGGTGTGGGTGACAAGCGTGGGTGAGCGTGTTATCAGATGTATCACTGACTTCTCACATCTTATCCGGTCTTCCTTCTGCTATTCTGGCCACAGGAGACTTTGCCGTGCTTCTGAAGGCCGGCATGTCGGTGAAACAGGCCATCGTGTATAATCTACTCTCTGCTCTCATGGCCTATGTGGGCATGGTGATCGGCACAGCCGTGGGCCAGTACACACACAACGTCACCAGCTGGATCTTTGCTGTCACCGCCGGCATGTTCCTCTATGTGGCCCTCGTGGACATGGTGAGTTGAGCAGAGAAACGCAATCATAACTCATCTGAACAAGCATTCTCACATAGGCAGTTGTGTTGAAGGCTTTTAGTGCCTCTGTTTTAAGTAGACCTGATAGAACCTCATCTGGGTTAAAGTGGGGTCCCTGAACTCTGTACAGGTTAGCTGAATTTATTCTTGTAGCAAATTCTAGCACTGCAGATGCCAGGTGAAACACCAACTGTGGCTTAAAGCTGGTTTAGATTGCACTAAGGCCCATTTCAACATTGTAGATGCCCTTTCAGTTTTTTTAAGAAGCGTAAATACATTTGTCAACTGTTAAACAAAGAAATTCCTGAATGGCAGCTTCCTAGCTCCCTTATGTCAAAAACACTGTATGCCATGTAATTAGCGCTTTCTCTCAAGTGCCTTATGTTAATACAGTTTAAAGACCACTTAATTTGCCATGGAACATGTCTGACATCCTTGTGACCTCCTTCTAGTTACCAGAGATGCTCCACGGCGACAGTGAAGAACACAAGCGCTGTCAGCTGGGCCACTTTGTCCTGCAGAACCTGGGACTGCTCACAGGGTTCTCCATCATGCTGCTCATCGCCATCTTTGAAGACCAGATTGTTTTTGACTTTGGCTTCTAGCCCAGGGGGGTCTGTAGGGTCGGTCGGGGGGGTGGGGGAGATGGGGTGGTGGTACTCAAGCTTCTCGGCCTTAAAACGTGTTTTGTTTGTTGTGTGGTCGTGTGCAACGTCCTGCATGTGTGCCTCTATTCCCTGAATCAAACGGCTTATATGAGTCCCATGATCATGTGGTCAGGTGGTATTTACACTTTTGTGTACACATTTGACCCTCTTCTCTCTCCTAACTCTTAGCAATGAAAACCAATGAGGGAACTAATTCCTTTTTAGATCAGTTTCGATCCCATGCTCCTATGTTTTGCTAGCCTGATCGGGACGTCTTGATGGGCTACTCTCCAGCCAACCTAAACCTATAGTGGATGCTGACAGCATTGCTAAGGTTGGACTTGGTTACAGAACACTTTGGATATAGCAAACCAACAGGCATGACACATTCCTATTGCTTTAAATGTCCCAATAACAGGACAAAAGTGAACCTGTTGTCGGCTCTGCCTCAGTAATCATCAGGTGTGCCTCACTGCTTCTGAGCGTCCCTCTGCAAACAAAGGCAGTTCCTCAAACCCAGACTGTTACCCACTGGCTCATGGACCTCCCCTACAGAGAGGCATCTGTCATGGCCCAGCAGCCCGCCGTTCATTCATCCTAGCCCAGTGCAGTGCATCGCCAACAAAGTCCCACTATCCTTTTAATTTGTCATGAACCCCGCAGTTCTCCATTATCCATGCCCAGTGTAACTGCGGCATTTTCCAAGTGCCATCATAAACTCATGATGCATGTCCCACTGTGAATCAGCCGCTAGCGTGTCACACTGTGGCGATGTCAAGACCAGGCCACTGTGGTTAGCTTGCACAACTACCACACTATTAGAGTAGCTCGGCACTAGCTTTGTCCGAGTGTTAAAAGATGCGGTTCTGTAGCCCACAATCTTTCCCACGGGAAAGGCGAAGTGACTGATCGTAAGTCTTTGCCATATTACCTGCTAATTAAAATATTATTGTTTTGTGAACAACAACGTGTTTCTGTCCAAATAAAATGTCAGCGCTACTACTCCAACCTTAAAGAAGAGACTAATTATAAAGGCTTAGTGTTGTTCATTTGCAGCATTCTGTCAATACATATTTATTTTTTGTTTAGTCCATAGCGGATTTGAGAAGTATCAACGGTAGACAACTATTTAATGAAAGAAAAACCACTAGGCACTCGCGCCCTTATTCAATTACCTTTCGGAATGGGTGTTAATGACATGCGTTAAACGTAGATTTCACAGCGCTGGTGATGGTAAAATATGGTCAACGTCTGTAATTAAGAACGTTGAAGCGTGAAGCTAACTTTTCTGTTTTAGTCCCGTAGCAAGCAGCCATAAGACCTTGTGATAGGAGAGTTTTGTATTACGTTTATCTTGCTCATGGCATCGTAATATATAAAGACAAACTTTTTTATTTTAGGTGGGGGGAGAAATGATATGAAAGAAAGCAATATTGCTTAATCACAGCATTTGCAGGGCTGACAATTCGGCCTGTAAACTAAAATAAAAATGTCTGTTTTTGTCATTTAAGTACACAAACCGAGAAACTGTTGCGTCTTCCTGTTAGGTTTTTCCTAGTAGAAGTAGTATGAATTCAGAGATTTTTGGTCAATGAGTTAACAGTGCATATCTCCTCCCAATTCTTTGGAAGATAAGTACTTGTCATTTTGAAATTGACAATCCAG
Source organism: Dallia pectoralis (assembly GCA_029465975.1). Classification (NCBI taxonomy): domain Eukaryota; kingdom Metazoa; phylum Chordata; class Actinopteri; order Esociformes; family Umbridae; genus Dallia; species Dallia pectoralis. Next base: position 6,399,186 of record CM055731.1, read on the forward strand.
AAAAGACCAAGCATGTCATTGCCCTTTTATCAATGCTAAAATATGCTTTATGTCCTTATATTATTTGAGTATATTCAAGTTAGCACACTTTGCACTTCCGATTGATATTTGACTCAATCAAACCCCAAAATAGTTATCAGGCTATTCTTTTCATAGTTTATTTCTTACAATCATTAGTTATATATTTTTGTTTATTGGGTGTATGTAATAAGACACCACACCGACTGTGCCAAAAAGTTTCTTTACCGTAATTCTGTGCTTGCCGTTGCTTCCGGACATTCCATTGGCTGTCAGTTGCTCTGGTATTGAGACAGCCACCCAGGCTGCTTCACCTGGGCTGAGTTCCGATTCATTCAAATTAACTAGGAAATTTCGCTCATGGTAATCCACCCAACTCAAACTGGTTGAGATGACATAACCCATCATAAATTCTATTCTAATTTACCTTACGGGCACATTTTTATTTCTTTGCCCTAGAGTCTCACGTATACTCCATGGAGGTATAATCCTCAAGCTGAAATTACCCACAGTTGACCAGTTATTTTCTTGAATGATGTCTAGCATCTTTCTATAAATCAACAGGCATGTGAAGGGGACCTTTTCTTCTCTAGAGATTCGGAATTCAGCCCTGCTGTACTGGAGTACATTGTGCAACCTTCATTTATCCTGTCACTGTGTGACATCCATCGTCTTGTCTTATTGGCTGTGAATCATCATCAATCACATTAAACTAATGTACTTGATCAGATCGAATCATGCATGAGGGAAATGGAACAGGAAAATGTTTTTAATGTAATTATTTCTCTGCTTTTGTAAAGAAAACATAAAAATTAAAGTATAGTAAATCCTTTTGTTACAGTTAGTGTGAGACAATACAGCAACTGTAGACAATGAAGTCTTTGAAGTTTGCTGAGACTGCTGAATTCGTCATTTCCATTCCTATATTTTGTACAACACTGACTGAATGTTCAGCTTAGTGTAACTTATCGCAGATCTCTTGTTATCGCATTCAAAATGTGTAATTTCATTCAAATGTAATTGACATAGTTGTCCTGATATTTGGCCCTGGGCTGAGATGTTCACTACGGTTACTACATGCTTCTTACAATCAATTGTTAATGCATTGAAGAGGGTTTGACAAGTGGCCACACCATGTGAGTTGCAACGCCTGAAGGAATATCTGAATCTCTTTACTAGGATATAAGCAAGCACATCTGTGACATTATGAAAGTCTGTGGTTGTTTGATTTATGTTTTTATACATTGTTTACAAACCTGGATATCAAAATGTAGTAATTGCATTAATCATCCTTGCCGATCGTCTGTGTGTTATCCCAGTCAGGAAAGAATAATAAAGTTTGCAACGAGCCAAGAGACCCTGACCCTACTTTTTTGCAATGGTGGGTTTTCTTAAAAGCCTTTACTTTTTTAAACGAGTTAAATAGGTTTTATATATAGAACGTTGTAACTGTCTCAACTCATGACAAATCAATTGCATCAGCATGAACCTATGGTCACCCTGAAAGTCAATGCATATTATCCCTTTATTTTATGCCATGTCTGAAGTGCTATTGCGTTGGAAATGACAGATCCAGAGAGTGCCTCCATTATTGTACTTCATTACTCTTGGTTAGTTACATGCTGTGTAGTTGCCAGTGCCTTAGATTTCAAGGTTGACATTCAATTCTGTAACAAAAAGCTTTTGCTACTTGCGGGATCTCAATGTCTAGTGTGTGAGGATATACAAACCCTTTGCCTCGTGACAATCTCATTCATAGCCCCTCAAAGTCAACAGATTCTCATTTATTAATAATAGAAATACTGCAAAACAAGCCGATGACTACTTTCAATAACTTACAGTGGTTAAGCAGCACATGTAAAACCGCAAGTTATGCGTTGAGCTGGCAAAGCAGTGCCACCCCTCGTCTGATCCAGTGCTCTGGGGGAACGTCCGTGTTGAGCGTCATGGCAATGACGTAGTTGGTAGAATGACCAGTGGTGGAGAGGGTGCCTCTGCGCTCGCCTGTCTTGTAGACCGGGGATATGTAGCACATGCGCTGGGGGATGTCTAGTTTCTTCATTGGTTTCAGCCACATCTAGGAGAAGGATCCAGATGGGAAACGAGAAAGGGTGCAGACCCGGAAACAACCGGAGAGCAGTGATGAAAAAACACATTTTCTTAATACGATTGCCTTAAAAGGTCTAACTATAAAAGGCATAGCTTGTGGATTATTTAACAGCCGTGCATTTAGAGAATAATGGAGAGAAAAACAACAGAACCTCCAGGGCAGTCTGTTATACCGTGTACGGGAGCCTCTTGAAGGAATCCGCCACTAGCAATCTATTTTAATCCATTACTTATAACCTATTCACACTACATCAAGCTGTAATTAAGAAACCCTCCCTAGAAAACCAGGACTGGATAAGGGGAAACAAACTTTGTTATTGTGCATGCCAAGTTTGGGTTAAAATTGTTGTAGCGGCACAAGAAATGGAACTTTGAACACAAAGCTTTAAAAAGTCTCCTGGGTTGAACAACACAGCATAATTTGTTATTCTGCTGTTTGTTGTAGTTCATACTCGATGCCTATAGGGTGTTGTACTCAGATAAAAAGCGCTGCCTCGTAGGAGTTAGAACATAGAATATAGATAGGGAAACAGACAATTCTAAAGTTGGGCCCATTGATACATGGCAAGATATTATCACTCTATACCCAGTGGGTTCAGTTGGAAAATAATCTATGAATCTTTCTCCTCAAACCACTGAGGCTTACGTAAGTGTAACTATGAAACAAAAGAAAGATGGACATGTTCCAGCCAAAGGAAAAACATGTTTTTAAATAATATGCACACTATTTAAATATTCCTTTTTATGCATGACATTTATTAACGAATTACACATAAAAACAAATTTGTCAGGAGTATGCCGTGTAAAACTAGTTGGGCCCTTTCCGATTTTTTTGTACCTTTTCGTGTGCAAGATTTGACACAGCGTTGTTAAACATTAACTGTTTGCTGTTAATGAAATATTCAACATTAGTAGATCAAAAAAGCTTGCTAGTGATCAGTCTCTACCATTCCTGTGGTAGAATTGTATCATGTTGTATTGTGCAAGCTGATTTAACTGGAAGCATTCAGGATGAACTGCTCTTTAGCTACAACATCTCAACGATATTCAACTCTACCCGGTTGCATGCTATCTGGTGCTTTGTTCTACCTCATTATTTATTGCTCTCTCAGGTCGAAATAAGTCCCTGGTTAGAAGGTTGTAATGAAAACAATGTGTGAATATAAACCATGGTGATGCTAGTGTTGTTTTGACAGCGCTTTGGTTGCTCTGGGCAAAACAGTAATTGAGTAAAATGGGGCCATAGTCCTTTTTACAGTGGGGCATTGCGTAATTTATCTATTGACAAATTGCTTCAATTATGTTCCCTTCATGTTTTCTGCTTTCTGATTTCCAACTTTTACTTTTAAAATGTCTGTATTTGGGCAGCAAAGCTAAAACAATTATTTTGATTAATATTTTAGTTTAAGACCAAAAGTTATATAATCGAATGCCACTTATTTTTCCTTTGTGCCTGATTAAGCGTTTAGAAATGACATTATCGTTGAATTTAGAAGTTTCAATTAAAAGAAGTCAACATTAATATTTGGAGTCACATGATCACATGACCTTTTCCATTCATAATTATACAAGATAAATTCAATATTTTCTGTAATGTAGCCTCCACATTAATGACACATGTTTATTATCTACTCAAAATGTTATTTCAAATGAAAAAATATGTAAGATGTCCCTTCAACCAGAAATAATAATATATTATTGAGATAATGACTTGTTATTCACTGTCATGTGTGGTTCAGTTGAGTCACTCACCACAGGCATGGTGTCGTGAAGCACTTTGGGGTAGGACTCAGCTAAGAGCTTGGTCTTTCTGTCCCAACGTGCACAGTCAAGGTATAGCCCATGAATGTACACACCTGAGAGAGACAGATAGACAATACACTTCACAATGCATCACCACCTGTTCATATAGATACACACACACCTTTCTCCTGGGTAAAACAACATTGTAGAGACAGAATTTGACGGATGAAGTGTAAAACATAATAAACATTTCATAAAGATATTCCTAATAAATATAATGGATTATTTTTTTAGCCTGAAATAATGTGTTCTGGTTTCACCTCAGTGCTATTTCAGCACTCTATCCTCATTTGTAGTTATAATTTCATTTATCAATAGAGCTGGACAGGAGGGTTTCTCAGATGTTTTTCTCTGTATTTATTACTTCATCCCATTTATTTCCAACCTGTCTTGAGTCTTTTCCTGACAACCCTTCTGCTCTAGCCCTCACCTTTCAAAATCTCTTATCTTTGTCTTACCACTTGCACTTTCATTAAAGTGCAAAAAGTGATCAGGACAAGATTTCAGCTAGGGAACTGGTCAGTTTCAACGACAGATTGCTTCAGAAAATCTAGATGATTGAGTTCTATTCATCCGCTATCTCATTCCTACATCCTCCACCCTCTCAGATCCCCCATCTGTCTATGTGTCCTTTGAGTGTCAGTCTCACCGTCTTCGGGGGGCTGTTCATACTCCTTGTCGTCCAGCACTTCAAAATCAAAGCCCAGCAGATCGATGGGGATGGTGTGTTTGCGGGCGTAGTTCTGCTGGCCTCCTGTCAGGAAGGCCTGGGTGAAGAAGAAACCTGACATCCAGAAGACTACCGGTGTCCCTTGATCATACCAGTCCTGCATAGGGGCAGAGAACAACTCAAAAGCTCAACACAAGTTCAACACAAAAGCTAAACGTTGCTATTCATAACACTAGCCATGATGCTAATTTTAACCTTGTCAAACACTATAAACTTATGCTAAATCCGTTAGCGACATACATTTTTTATTTCACCGATTTCAGAACTTTTCCTTCAGATTTTTCATTAACACTTTTTGTATGATGGAGAGGATACCTTTAGGGGTATGATACAAATAGCTGTTGTTGCAATTTGTGGGAAGTCAAGTTATATTATTACTGGACTACTTCTATGAAATTTCTCCCTCACACCTTCATCATGCTGATATCGCATCGACAGTTTTTCAGCTGGACAAGAAATCTCATCATGTTCAATATCGCATCTCGTCACACCCCTACTCATTACAGAGGAAAATTACTTCTGTGTTTTTGCAGTATGAACATATACGTTACTCAGATTTTTACTTACATACCATAAACTGCAAGGCATAAAGTTGTGAAGGTAAGCACAATCCTGTAAATCTGCCTTTTTTACATATTTGTATATCTAAGCTACATCGCAACTACATTCATTGATAGAGTAACCCAATTAAATAAATAAAAAAATGACACAAAAAACAACAAAAATGTATGAAAATAAATCATCAAATGTGATTTCCTAATGCACAATAACTTATTACACCCTGACGTGAACTCTCACATGAAATGGCTAACATTAGAATCTGGTGTTCCGAAAACAGGTGTAAATAATTTGACAAATTAAAGTGACTTGGAAGGGGCCTAGTAGAATCTTGGTGGATGGTAACATGTGCAATGATTAAAAGCCCTAATTGAGGGCCTCATAAGAAATATTATCCCTGCCCCGGTGTGGGGGGGTAGGGGTGTACACAGACACAATACTGAAACAGTGTTCTGGACAGATGTGTCAAGGGAAAGGTGTTTTTTGGCAGCAATGCCAGATACTATGCTTGGCAAGAACTAAACACTGCTTTTGAAGATCCTCACCAACAGTGAAGCAAGGCCAACAGTAACATTTTGGTTTGAAGCAGCTTTGCGGCCTCAGTGCCTGGCCAACTTGCATTCATTAAGTCACCCATGAATTCCATATTATACCAGAGATTAAGAAAAAAATGTAAAGCAATCTGTTGAAAAGCTGAAGCTTAACCAATTATAAAACTAATCTTACAACAGGACATTGTTCCAAAACTCACACGCTAAGCTACTGGCTTGATAAAAAATAGGGTTATGGAATGGATCTCAATCCTATTTAAATCCATGCACGCAAGAAAACCCTTAAACATGACACAGTTGAAGCAGGTGAAAAGCTGAAGCTTAACCAATTATAAAACTAATCTTACAACAGGACATTGTTCCAAAACTCACACGCTAAGCTACTGGCTTGATAAAAAATAGGGTTATGGAATGGATCTCAATCCTATTTAAATCCATGCACGCAAGAAAACCCTTAAACATGACACAGATGAAGCAAAGTTGACAAAAAAGTATTCCCTGTATTCCCAGTGACAAGACAGGCTACAGTAAGTTATTTTACCCAAAAGAGGCAACACCAGCTTTTGAAGCAAAGGCTGTACTTACTCTGCTAGAACTTACAGTAAATCTAATTTATGTTGTTTTAGATAACTTGCAAACAAAACCTAAATAATTGTTGTTAAATTAGGTAACCGTCATCTGCAATGGTGTTGAAGTAAAGATTAAATAGCCAGATTCAAATCCAAAGGTTGTGAGTGGTGTTGGTTCTGTTAATCTAATTCTCTAGTACTTAAACTCAGGTCACAAGGTTTTTGTGAAATAGAGGAAAATATTTCACATGTTATTTGTTACTAGCAATACCTGCCTAATTTGGTATTTGTGTATTATGCAATTCAGGGAAAAAACAATTTTCATTACACCCTCTCCTGTTCACGGATGAAACCCTGTTGCCTACCATTGTAATTTTACATATTCCTACTATTGATACAGATCTGCAAGTTCCCGTGAGATTTCCGGTGAGTAAGTTCCAAACTTTCAGCTTATGTTCGTCTCCTCACTATGGATGCAGCGATAAACCGATTTCTCTATTAACCACGATTTAAAATATCAGGTTTTGCAACCATAAAGGCTCAGCTACATGAGCGACTGGAACTGTCACACCACAAAACCATCACTGATCCAGTACTAGACCCATTGCAGTTTACCTACAGATCCAACAGTTCTGTGGACACGATCAACATGGCTCTCCACTTCATTCCGGTCTTTTATGCCAGAATCCTGTTAAGCTCTGCTTTCAACACCATAATCTCAGCCCTCCTTCAGCCCTCCGTGTCAACATGTAAATGTATTACAGACTTCCTGTCCAACAGGAGGCATCATGTGAGGTTGGATAAACACCAGTCTTACCATCAGCACTGGCTCCCCTTAAGGTTGCGACACGGTTACGGTCAAGACCATAACATCTCGCCACAAGAACAGCTTCTTCCCCACCACAGTGCGTCTAAGGAATATATCTCGTACCAGACTGCACCTAGCCGCCTCTGCTCACACATCTAGACACTGCTCCTTTGCACAATTCAGATACCTATTACATATTTACCCAGAACATATGCCAACTAGGCAGGGTCTCTTGACAGTTCGTGTGTGTGTTTGTGTACATCTTAAAATGTGTGTTCTAAATGCTGCAGCTAGAGGTCAGAAAACATTCCTTGTGTGTGTGAACTTGGCAAATAAACTAGATTCTGATTCTGAAATAAAACAAGCCCAGCAAAGCAGGACCCATAACCTGCCATTGGATTAACCCTAAACTGCCTTTTTGTATTAACCCTAACCTGCCATTTGGGATTAATCCTAAAACTAGCCTGCCATTTTGGATTAACCCTAACCCTAGCCTGCCATTTTGGATTAACCCTAACACTAGCCTGCCATTTTGGATTAATCTTAACCCTAACCTGCCATTTGGGATTAATCCTAACACTAGCCTACAATTTTGGATTAACCCTAACCCTAGCCTGCCATTTGGGATTAATCCTAACCCTAACCTGCCATTTTGGATTAACCCTAACCCTAGCCTGCCATTTTGGATTAATCCTAACCCTAGCCTGCCATTTTGGATTAATCCTAACCCTAGCCTGCCATTTTGGATTAATCTTAACCCTAACCTTCCATTTTGGATTAATCTTAACCCTAACCTGCCATTTTGGATTAACCCTAACCTGCCATTTTTGATTAACCCAAACCCTAGCCTGCCATTTTGGATTAATCCTAACCCTAGCCTGCCATTTTGGATTAATCCTAATCCTAGCCTGCCATTTTGGATTAATCTTAACCCTAACCTGCCATTTTGGATTAACCCTAACCTGCCATTTTGGATTAACCCTAATCCGCCATTTTGGATGAACCCTAACCTGCCATTTTGGATTAACCCTAACCCGCCATTTTGGATTAACCCAAACCCACCATTTTGGATTATTCACTTTTGGGTAAACCGGTTAACTCATTCTACATAGGGTCAAAAATGAAAAACTCATAGGCCTAGTGATGTGTTAATCAAAATAAAGATTGTAATGTTAATATACTGCATTAAAGCATTTGACTTACTTTAATGAAAATGTAATCAAACATTTTATGGGAGCTATTTCACCTGATCTGTCATGTGTGTGCATGTGTGTTGTGTGTGTTTTTACCACCATGTTGGTTGTTTGCACGTGTGGTTAGTATTTTGGGATTTCATATCCAGTTAATGTTGCTGAATAATGAACACACACAGCCATTAAGCCATACATGACTGGGCATCACCATGAACTGAATTCCCCCAGTGGTAAAATCAATGAGATGGGAACTGCTTATTAGTTGAAACAACCAAACCACAGGGACTCATAAGATCCAAACTATAAGACTTCGTATGTTTCATGCATTTTCACTTTGAGGCACTTTCTATTAGTAGCTATTCCATTTTGGAGTACAAATTCAAAATTCTATATATTGTCCTTTAATGTGGAACTTGATTGGAACAGTACAGCACGGATACAACAGAACAGCCAAAAGCAGAAGTAAACAAAGAGACTTGTCTCCATGATGTTGACTTGGCCTTTGTGCAAAGAGGTAAAACTTCGGTAAGAATCTTACACAAGAGAAAGGTTCATGTTGTACACTTCCTTTTACATTGTTTCTTAAAAAGTTTTTCCACTATCACGAAATACAGAAAGACGATGCATCGTTATAACTGCCAATGGAGTCCCAACTAATAATAATTTGTTAAAAAATTATGGCGCTTTTGCTTCAATGAAAAAGGGCCCTCTGTCAATCTGGAAAACTTGTTAAATCGCTGCTTAACAGCTAGCTTAAATTGTGCCAATAAAAGTACCCAGCTAGCCATGAAGCTAAAACCAGGATTTAGAGATAACATTTTCTACACACAATACCCGATAATGAGAATCTTTGCAAATCTATTAAAAATGTACATAAGTATTCACAGCCTTTGCCATGGCACTCATAATTGAGTTCCGGTGCATTCTGTTAACACTGGTCATCCTTGTTTCTAGTGGAAGTCTTGGAGTCCATCTGTGGGTAATTCAGTTGATTGGACACAATTCGGAAAGACACACAGCTCTCTATATAAGGTCCCATAGTTGATAGTGCATGTCAGAGCCTTTGTGTCGATGCACAAATCTGGGAAGGGAACAGAAAAATGTCTGCAGCATTGAAGGTCCCAATGAGGACAGTGGCCTCAATCATTTGTAAATGGGAGACGTTTGGAACCACCAGGACTCAACCTGTTGGAGCTCGAGAGGTCCTGTAAAGAATTGGAGAAACTACCCAAAAATAGGTGTGCATGTAGCATCATACTTAAAAGACTAGAGGCTGTAATTGATGCAAAAGGTGCTTCAACAAAGTATTGAGCAAAAGCTCTGAATACGTATATGTACATGTTATATTTTCGTTCTTAATTTTTTCGCTATTAAAAATATTAAACAAACTTTTTTATTCTTTGTTTAGTATTGAGGGGGAAAAAGTTATTAAATCGATTATGGAATAAGGCTGTAAAATAGCAAAATGTAGAAAAAGTGAAGCGCTGTAAATACTTTCCAGATGCACTGTACATCATCTGTTCAAAAATAGAACATTATGAAGGTAGCAAATTACAGCTTGCTCTTCAAAGGACAGGATTTGATAACAGGAAGTGGATTCTAGATCTGTAGCTAAGGAAAACTTGACATACCTGTAGGAATTTTAGCCTGTCCAGAAAGTCTTTGATATAGCTTCCCAGGGGTTTGAGGCTGGGGTAAGACTTCTTCATCCACATGCCAGGGATACGGCCTTTAAGAATGCTGTTAACCACCTCCTCCAGCTCAGAAGACATCACCACAAGGCCCTGACACACACACACACACACACACACACACACACACACACACACACACACACACACACACACACACACACACACACACACACACACACACACACACACACACACACACACACACACACACACACACACACACACACACACACACACACACACACACACACACACACACACACACACACACACACACACACACACACCAGCCCACAACATGAGTAGTAACAGATGCATGAGCACACAAGTGCAACATTGACTTTAACAGTGTGCCAGCCAATATAATTCATAAACACATGTTTACACAAATAAAAAACACATTCATTAGGTCCTACATGCTGAACGGTGAACGTGCAAATTCCCGGACTGTGGCATGTAGGAGCAGCCAAGTTCATCCTTTGCAGGATCTCTCTGGAGACACGTGACAGCCAAATAATGTTTACTTTTATCGCTTAAGCAAAGCCCCGTAGAGGCCTCTTTGATAAGGGCTAAGCAGGTGGCTAGGCTCCACTGGAATAACTGTCACCTTACGATAAGCATGTCAACCTGTTCCCACTTTAATCCCACAGGACTAGTGAGTCATCTAAAGTCAACTACCTAAATGGGGATAAAATAATATAAAAATGGGCTGAAAGCTCAGAAGATTCACTTCAGTTGGGGGGCTGTACAATGGGAGGACCGTAGGAACACTATAGATCTAGGGTGTGTCTCTAGGGGTTTTACTGGGCCCCAGATTAACACAACCCTCTTGAGTACCGCCTTGGCAGCATAGAAGTTCACACAGAGTAGGATTCAGGTGGAGATTAGTCCATATTGGGATGAAAACCAAAAAACATTCTGGGATAGATACAGATTGTTTTTAATTAACATGTAAGCTGGTGGCCAGGGAACTGAGGATATACATGATGAACTGAAACTTTATGAGCTACTGCTTTAACTTAAAACTGAAATGTTAAGTAATTTTAATTATGTTGTGGCATTAAAGCTTTGTAGGATATAAATCGTAGGGAAAATGCTTGCAGGCGGTCAAACTACCACAAAAAGTCGATATATAGGGCCACGAGTCAAGGTAACCGGGTCAGAAATAAACCCAACCCAGACTGTGCAAACATGCACCCTATATGGAACCCCCAGAGACATATACTGTACTGTGGCCAAGAAAAGATGTCAGCTCTACTGCGAGACAATGTCTTAATGTGGGACTCTGGCCGTGATACATCTCTACCCGTCTCTCAAAGCGTATGGTTTCTCAGACATTCTGGAGACGGTTGGTAATGAACGTTGCCTATATCCTGCTCTTACTTTGATGGCTTTTTGGATGTTGATGCAAGACTCTCGGACGGTCCTGAGCAGGTTGTTGAATCGGCCCATTTCCTGTACCAACACTGTGTTCATGCCCTGGTTGTAGCTGGTTGGGTAGCGGCGCATAGACGCCTCGATGTCAAAGTCTGGAGGCAGCTTGCTGAGTATGTCTGCCGCCACGTCGTATACCAGGTCGTCTGATGACTTAGCATCGCCGCCAGAGGAGCATGACTGAAAAAAGACCAATAGGTTAGTGTGCGTGTGTCTGGGAGTGACATTTACATGTAAGGTAGTTAGCAGAGACCTGAGCGGCCAATTCTCAGGTCTCATTCAGTAGTAATTCATGACTGCAAATACAAACCACACACATACACACAAGAGAGAGAACAGATCAGCGATCAACAGCATAAAGTTAGAAATCTTTCTCTAAGATAAGTTTGCAGATGTCCATTGACTTTTCATTCATTGTAATAAACGGATATTTCCCTGCTTGCCATATATACCCACTGCTAGCTATGTCACGACCCACCGGTAATAGATAATCATTAGATGAGGGTTACAGTATGAATGACAAATAGCTGCATCATTTCATCCGGAGCATCTTACTGTTTATCGGTCATTCAGAGTAATGGCACAGTATTGGCTGCAAATGAAGTACACACTTGACTGCAAACTATTATTCATCTTAGTGGAGGCAGTAAATATGAATTAAGGCTGGGCTTCATTGATTCCTAATTGTAATAGGAAAATATAAGTAGGGTGCCTCAGCGGTTTTTTTCTTGTCCCCCCCTCCAAAATTGTTGTCTGTTTCTTGATGTGTTAATTCAGTTGTATTATGTTTCTTTGACTATGTAATTACTGTGTGAGCATGTGTTTGTGTGTGTCTTCTGTTGTTAGTTTGTGTATGTGCCTAATGCCCTATCTTACGTATCAAAATCCCATACGGGAGCAGACTAAACCTTTAGACTGACTTTCAGCAAAGCTAGTAGTGCATTAAATTATGTGGAGCAGCAGAAAAATACCATGTAAAAGTTCCCCTGCTCCTGACAAAGCATTGCCTTTGATGTCCTCTCCTTTGGAGTCTTACTGTGAAAGGTTGTGATAGATGCCAGCTAAGATACTGTGAGCTAGAAACCTGGACCGTGTCAAAGTGTCTTAACAGAGTATCAATTGGAATCACAGAGTTTTACTGAAGTCAGTGATTGTCAGAACATGTTCCTGTGCTCTATCAAACGCAGACAACATCCTCAACGTCCTGTTCCACTCCTCCATGATGACATCACAGAGCTAGTAGATGTTAGAGACCGTGCACTCCTCCTCCTTCCATTAGAGCAGGGGTGTCCAAAGTTTTTTTAGTGAGGGCCAAATACAGAAAAATAAACAAAGGGCCGGGCCGCACACTAGAGGTGACATATTAACACATGAATACTGTGTGTATTTCTAACTCACCTATAATGTGAAGAACTGTGCTGTCCTCTAGCTCGAATTATGTTGACAGTTTTTACGCCCGTCATGGCCGGAGCTCCATCCGTTGTTTCTCCACAGAGTTTGTCCCATTTAAGCCCCATCTTTCCAACTGCTTCCGACACAGCTTAAAAAATATCTCTGCTCGTCGTTGAGCCTTTTAGGCTCCTCATATCATGCAGCTCCTCCGTACAGCAAAAATAACCATCTACTCCCCGCAAAACATTAACAGCTGCGCGGTGTCTGTGGCATCTGTGCTCTTATCGCTAACCCTATCTATCCATAACCAATCGCATGCTATCGAGTACAAATCAAAAGCACTAGCTTTGTCTCTCAGCTGAAGTTTCCAGTTAGCTGACAACAAGTCCTCGATTCTCCGCACCACTGTATTTCTGGATAAGCTCACGTTGTTGAAATCCGGAACTTTTTCCGGGCACATTATTGCTGTGACTGAGGCACTGCTTTATGAAATCACCGTCTGAGAACGGTTTGCCGTGCTGGGCCATATGTTTAGCGACCTTATAGCTTGCTGTTGTGGCGTTTTCCTTTATTTTGTTAGCACGAAAAACACCTGTTGTTGAGCTTGCATGCTAGCTGCCATTTGCTTGACTTTCTGCGTTCGTTCGGCACTGGTGTACTGATGTGTAGCTCTGATGTTTGGTCTCATAGTGCTGACGGACATTATACACTTTCAGCACAGCAACATCTTCATTGCAAATCAATCAACGTAAAGTGTATCTGTTTGATTTGCAAAGTGTATCTGTTTGATCTTCATTGCAAATCAAACAGATACACTTTACGTTGATTTCTTTGAAGAAATATTCATTTTCCCACTGTGTTTGAAATCTTCTACACTCACTTGCTATTTTGCGTTTCTTTGGTGCTGCCATTTCTGGTGACTCGCAGTAAAAGTTTTTGTTTGCTTAATTTTGTTTAGTGGAGAAGCACCGTTTCCATGGCTGGCTCCAACTAGTGTTGAAACTGAGAAGTGCAACAGAGTTGAGCTCAATCTTCTTGTGCGGGCCATATTCAAATATATTTTCAGAATTTGCTGCGGGCCAATAAAAACTGGGCCGCGGGCCGCAGTTGGCCCGCGGGCCGGACTTTGGACACCCCTGCATTAGAGGATGTCCCACAGATGCTCAATAGGGTTTAGCTCTGGAGACACCACTTTATCACACAGTGCCATGTAGGTTTGGATTTTGTTTCCCCTTAATAATAACAACCTTCATTTAAAAACTGCATCCTGTGTTTACTTGTGTTATCTTTTACTAATGTTTACATTTGTTTGATAATGTGAAACATTTAAGTGTCACAAATAATAAAAAGAAAAATCAGGAAGGGAGCAAACACTTTTTCACACCACTGTATATATATACACACACACACACACACACACACACGCACGCACGCACACACACGCACGCACACACGCACGCACGCACGCACGCACACACACACACTTTGAGTTTGGAGACACGCCATAAACATTAATGACTTACAAAGATCTGGGCCATGAGCCAAGATTTGGTACTTTGCTTTGGTTTATGGTGTACCACCAAACTCACTGCCAACTGAATCAAAGGACTGTGTTAACTTTCAACAGATCCCAATCCAAAGCACAACCTATTCAGTTTTAGCCTATACATCTAAATTGAGTTCAAATGTTGACCTTTTTACAAGCACATTGCTCTAACTTCTCTCCATAATGCCAATTCTGTCATATCCAAATGGCTCTCGGGAAAAACAACACAGAACACTGCAAGGAGAATGCAATTAAATGACATGGCAGTAATATCATCCCACCAGCTTATTAAAGCCACTGGACACATCCATTAGATGACATGGCAGTAATATCATCCCACCAGCTTATTAAAGCCACTGGACACATCCATTAGATGACATGGCAGTAATATCATCCCACCAGCTTATTAAAGCCACTGGACACATCCATTAGATGACATGGCAGTAATATCATCCTACCAGCTTATTAAAGCCACTGGACACATCCATTAGATGACATGGCAGTAATATCATCCTACCAGCTTATTAAAGCCACTGGACACATCCATTAGATGACATGGCAGTAATATCATCCCACCAGCTTATTAAAGCCACTGGACACATCCATTAGATGACATGGCAGTAATATCATCCTACCAGCTTATTAAAGCCACTGGACACATCCATTAGATGACATGGCAGTAATATCATCCTACCAGCTTATTAAAGCCACTGGACACATCCATTAGATGACATGGCAGTAATATCATCCTACCAGCTTAATAAAGCCACTGGACACATCCATTAGATGACATGGCAGTAATATCATCCTACCAGCTTATTAAAGCCACTGGACACATCCATTAGATGACATGGCAGTAATATCATCCCACCAGCTTATTAAAGCCACTGGACACATCCATTAGATGACATGGCAGTAATATCATCCCACAAGCTTATTAAAGCCACTGGTCACATCCATTAGATGACATGGCAGTAATATCATCCTACCAGCTTATTAAAGCCACTGGACACATCCATTAGATGACATGGCAGTAATATCATCCTACCAGCTTATTGAAGCCACTGGTCACATCCATTAGATGACATGGCAGTAATATCATCCTACCAGCTTATTAAAGCCACTGGACACATCCATTAGATGACATGGCAGTAATATCATCCCACCAGCTTATTAAAGCCACTGGACACATCCATTAGATGACATGGCAGTAATATCATCCCACCAGCTTATTAAAGCCACTGGACACATCCATTAGATGACATGGCAGTAATATCATCCTACCAGCTTATTAAAGCCACTGGACACATCCATTAGATGACATGGCAGTAATATCATCCTACCAGCTTATTGAAGCCACTGGTCACATCCATTAGATGACATGGCAGTAATATCATCCCACCAGCTTATTGAAGCCACTGGTCACATCCATTAGATGACATGGCAGTAATATCATCCTACCAGCTTATTGAAGCCACTGGTCACATCCATTAGATGACATGGCAGTAATATCATCCCACCAGCTTATTGAAGCCACTGGTCACATCCATTAGATGACATGGCAGTAATATCATCCTACCAGCTTATTGAAGCCACTGGTCACATCCATTAGATGACATGGCAGTAATATCATCCCACAAGCTTATTAAAGCCACTGGTCACATCCATTAGATGACATGGCAGTAATATCATCCCACCAGCTTATTGAAGCCACTGGTCACATCCATTAGATGACATGGCAGTAATATCATCCTACCAGCTTATTAAAGCCACTGGACACATCCATTAGATGACATGGCAGTAATATCATCCCACAAGCTTATTAAAGCCACTGGTCACATCCATTAGATGACATGGCAGTAATATCATCCTACCAGCTTATTAAAGCCACTGGACACATCCATTAGATGACATGGCAGTAATATCATCCTACCAGCTTATTAAAGCCACTGGACGCCGTATATCACTGTACATATCAGTTTAGCAATAAATCACTGCACCCTATCTGTATAACAATGTACAGTGCCCCTTACAAGTAGATTGAACCATTGCATGCTTTTTCCTAAAAATCTTTCCTACATGAAAGATCTTTCCTACATGAAAAATCTTTCCTACCACCAGACCTGACTTCTCTATTGACAAACAAGCTATCTGACATACTGTCAGGGATGGCCAAATCTGAAAACTCAAATATCCACAGAGATGGGTAAATTGGTCTTAGTTCCAACAAAATGTATTTGTTTGAACTAGTGGGGCTTCTTCCATGGATTGGACATGGTTCAGATGAAAATGTCAGAGCACAAACAGAAACTGTTAACTACAACCGATGTTGGGCAGCAGTTGTAGTAAAATAGGCAACATACTTTGTCACTTTAAGACAACAAGTTCTTGTGTGTTCAAACTATAGGTTCGACTATAGGTTTAGTACACTATAGGGTCATCATTAACATGTAGCGTCAAAAAAGCTAAAACGCAGACATTGCTGCCTGAGTCAACTACAAAAAGCTAGAAGTGCTAGATTGCTTCATATCTTCAAGATATTTTTTCAGCAAGATTGCTTTATATCTTCAAGATATTTTTTCATCACTGAATCATGTGGTAAACCTATATATTTTAAATACGATTGTCGGCACAATACTGTAAAATGTGTGTTTACATGAACATCGAAATTCCATGGGACCACACATTTGAATACTCGTTTACCTTTGATTATAGAGAGTATACCTATGTTACAATTATATCTGAGCACATTTGCTCAAATGCTTGTAAAGGATGACTTCATTGATCACAAACTGATTACACAGGATAGATTTTACAGTATGGAATATTTTGAAATGTTGTAAATGTTGGGTAATGTAATTATATTGCCTAATGTGAAAATTGTAATCTGTTTTATACAGTACTGTAGCATATTACGTTTAGCACTTTTTAGGGAGATTTGAAACATGTATCTTGCATTGTTTGTTGTATGATTCACTGGTAGGTAACATGGCTAAACTGAAAAGATATCAATATGTTAAGTTTCGGTGATTAAACCATATGTTCCCATAACATTTCATGTGAAACTCATATTTTGAATCATTGGTTTTGCGGTGAGAGATGTTTATAGCAAGTTTTGAATTAAAGACTGGCTGTGTCACAAGTGTGACGAGTTGGGAGATTTCTACAAAGAGTTGTGAGGTTTTACCACATAATTGCGATAATAGTACTAAAGCAACAGACAAAAAAGTTATTTCGAAAACAGGGACATTCCTAAATTACCCTTTCACTTTTAATGATTGTGTATATTGACATATTTATTACCTTATACTAACTAAAACACTTTGAGTTCATGTTCTTGTAAGGAGTGATTTTGCAAATCCTGGAAATTGTTCAGGTCCTCCGGGATAGGATTCTAAGAACATGAGTCTACAGAGGATTGGAGTTCAAGGGCACTGGTGTACAACGTTTGATGAAATTGGCTTCAATATCCATTAGGAAATTTCCAAAGGCTGACCATTTATGTGAGGAATGTTTACAATATAATTTACTTTTTTATTGAGTTTTGTTTTCTCTGCTTTTATATTGTGATTGTATAATGGCACATTCCCGAGGTTGTAACCAAATTAGGGGGGTTACTAAATGGTTTGATGAGTAAATTGACATGGTCTTCACAGTCACTAGATCTCAACCCAATTAGACATCTACTGGAGATGTTGGACCATCATGTTAGACATCTACTAGAGATGTTGGACCATCATGTTAGACATCTACTGGAGATGTTGGACCATCATGTTAGACATCTACTGGAGATGTTGGACCATCATGTTAGACATCTACCGGAGATGTTGGACCATCATGTTAGACATCTACTAGAGATGTTGGACCATCATGTTAGACATCTACTAGAGATGTTGGACCATCATGTTAGACATCTACTAGAGATGTTGGACCATCATGTTAGACATCTACTAGAGATGTTGGACCATCATGTTAGACATCTACTGGAGATGTTGGACCATCATGTTAGACATCTACTAGAGATGTTGGACCATCATGTTAGACATCTACTAGAGATGTTGGACCATCATGTTAGACATCTACTGGAGATGTTGGACCATCATGTTAGACATCTACTGGAGATGTTGGACCATCATGTTAGACATCTACTAGAGATGTTGGACCATCATGTTCGACATCTACTGTAGATGTTGGACCATCATGTTAGACATCTACTAGAGATGTTGGACCATCATGTTAGACATCTACTAGAGATGTTGGACCATCATGTTAGACATCTACTGGAGATGTTGGACCATCATGTTAGACATCTACTGGAGATGTTGGACCATCATGTTAGACATCTACTGGAGATGTTGGACCATCGTGTTAGACATCTACTGGAGATGTTGGACCATCATGTTAGACATCTACTAGAGATGTTGGACCATCATGTTAGACATCTACTGGAGATGTTGGACCATCATGTTAGACATCTACTGGAGATGTTGGACCATCATGTTAGACATCTACTGGAGATGTTGGACCATCATGTTAGACATCTACTGGAGATGTTGGACCATCATGTTAGACATCTACTAGAGATGTTGGACCATCATGTTAGACATCTACTGGAGAGGTTGGACCATCATGTTAGACATCTACTGGAGATGTTGGACCATCATGTTAGACATCTACTGGAGATGTTGGACCATCATGTTAGACATCTACTGGAGATGTTGGACCATCATGTTAGACATCTACTGGAGATGTTGGACCATCATGTTAGACATCTACTGGAGATGTTGGACCATCATGTTTTGGTATCTCAATATCAAATGAGGTATGAATGGTGTTCCATCCATTCCAGTTGACATCCATCCAGACACTTGTAAAATCTATTCCAAGGTGCATGGTAGCTGTTCATGGAGCTCATGAAGGCCCTGACACCTTATCAAAAGTGGGTTCTAAATGCTGCAGCCACGGGTCAGAACAAATTCCTTGTGTGTGTAAAGATTTTTTAATTGACTGAAGCAGTGAATGATATGTGTATTAATCGGGTATTGCGGCCATACCTGTGTAAGTAGAATGCTGTCAAAGAGGAGCTGTGTTTCGGACTGTTCCTTGGTGATGTCTGCATTGGCGTTCATACCAAAAATCTCCGGAGAGGGATTCAAAGGCAGATCCTTGGTGTGGTCTATATAACAGTTATACTGTACAGAGAGAAGGGAAACACATATCAACACAACACTACAGGACAGAAACACAGTAAGACGTATGGCTGTGCCAAAAAACTGTCTATTCCAGAGATTGGTGACATTTATAATAATGACTATGTAAATGTACGTTCATGAATAAAAGATGGGGTTGAAGGAAAATGGCAAATACAATTGTGCATATCTTATAATTGTTCTCACAACTAAATGGCACGATTGGCAGTGACCTGCTTTGTATCCTTACTGGAGTGCTATCTCCTAATGACCTTCTGAAGTCACTTCTAAAAGTGAACTTGGCTCAAACAAATTCATGGGGTACTTTGTTATATCACTTTCTTGACTTTGCTGTCTTTTGAAGTTTATAAATGTAGTTTGCCAAAGCTAGAACATGCAGAGTGTTGTTCTTTGGTGTTCATGAGGCCTTATGACGCCATGTTGACTCCTCACTTAATCATTTATTATAAAGAATGTTAATGAGAGAAAAAGACAAAAACACATTACAGGCTGGAATCAATACATAATGTGTCTCCTAATGATGTTAAGCAGGATAATGTACACATTTCAGGCACAAATACTTTAACTTGCTTGTGTCAATTAACCTCAGGTTTAGTGTTAATCTCATGTTCCTCCGATCATAAATGTTCTGTTCAGCCACTGTATATTGGCCAATTAGTTTTGAAGTATACCTGTTCTTATTAGTTGAAATAGATGTGTTCTTACTTATTTCAACCAAAGGCTAAATAGTTTAGAAATGTCCATTCCATTTTAAAATCTCTCTCTCTTTCGTCAATGGAATGTAGATGAATAGAATAATCTAGAAAAATGTTTCAACGGTACACAGTATAGAAGCTAGAGTTATCATAATAATGTAGTTAAACATGTGTTTTTTACAGCTTTCCTGCACTACCAAATACAATTCAACCACATGACAAGTGTTTCTTTACATCGCCCTCTGGTGGTGAGTAATACAGGCCGCTGGGGTCAAACTTGTAGTGAGGGTCTAGAATGTTGGGGGTGTAGAATATCGTCAGGATGGTGCGTAACGTCCGCCGGTCCCAGTCGTCGGTCACACGGCCGCCGTAGTTACATTCACCAGTCATGTAGTGAATGGCTTCAAAGGGTACTTCCTGTAGTGGGTGGGCAAAAGAAAGTAAAGGACAGTGTCTGAATTGCATCGTATTCTCTATATAGTGCACGTTTGACCCGGCCTGGGATACATCTTAATGACTTTTTATTGTGAACTTGTCAGCATCTAAAATGGCTTCCTTATATTTCACAACTTACAACCTGGGTGTACAGGGTATACATTGCACGTCGATATTTCTTTATAAATAGAATAGGATGCCATAAACAATGGAGTGACATTTATATACTGCCATGTCGTCATTGTCAATTTAATGCAATGTGTAAGAGGGAATTTAAAGATGCACTGCCCTTCAAGAATGCCTTGACGATGTGTGCGGTGAACTTTACACACTCAGCCTCTCAATAAAGAACATGTCCCTTCAGCTGGTGACAAATTAGCTATTTATCAAGAGCGATACAGTTGCACAAGTGACAATTGAGGGTTGACAATAACTTCAAAGTCAGGGAGAAAATGAAAGGAGGACAGTAGGAAACCACTGCCCATGGCATTTGTGGAGAAAAATTTCACTTGCAAATTTTGCAGGTGGCTCTTTGGAGTGAAAATGTCAACGCATTCAAAGAAGCCTCTAGATCAGTTTCTTCACAACTTGTTTGGAGGGGGGTTAGTTTTCAAATGTCAAGAGGGTTTTTTGTATCGGGCTGAAGAAAGAGTTTCGAGAGCTGCAAAAGGAATGTCAGTATGGACCGGCATGTCCATTTGATTTGTTCCATGAAATGAGTGCTTTGATATTTAATAAATAACATTCGGTAATTAACACATTTTTAAGCAGTTGCAAGATGCCAAAAGAACAATGGCAAAGGCAATTTTTTTACCTCTGGGAAAATATGCAAGTCTCACAATGACATAGCTAAGGGCAGACCAGTTTCCAGCCAGTATATCAGCCTTCCAATGACGATGTATTAATCATAACAGTTGTTTTCTACCACAAAAAAACAACTAATTGCATATAAATTAACAAGCTTGTGCTTGCGAAAAGTTAATTTCTGAAAACGTAGAGTTGGTTTACAGAAGACCATCATTATGTCGGTACTGCAGAAGTATTTATAATTGCTCAAAGAAGCAAAATGATACGACGATACATTAATCATTTATCAATTTGAACTTTTGAAAGTTTTGTCAGATGCAGTCGCAAAAACCATCCAGCGGTTTGATTAAACTGTCTCTCATGAGGAGCGCAACAAGAAAGGTTTTAAGATTCCAAATGCTGTGTCTGAGATGCAGAGTGGATGAACATGGCTGGTTTCCACCGTGAAGCATTAGAGAAGGAGGTGCTTTTCTGGCGACACTGTTAGTTTGACTTATTTACAACTCAAGGCACACTAAACCACCATGACTACTACAGCATAGTGGAGCGAGACGCCATCCCATTGGGTTTGCACTTGCCACCTATATACACCTTCACCACATATACACCTATACAGAATAAAGGAAAAGCAGCCAACGAGTGTTCATCATGAGTTAGACCACAGAATAAAGGAAAAGCAGCCAACAAGTGTTCATCATGAGTTAGACCACAGAATAAAGGAAAAGCAGCCAACAAGTGTTCATCATGAGTTAGACCACAGAATAAAGAAGAAGCAGCCAACAAGTGTTCATCATGAGTTAGACCACAGAATAAAGGAAAAGCAGCCAACAAGTGTTCATCATGAGTTAGACCACAGAATAAAGGAAAAGCAGCCAACAAGTGTTCATTATGAGTTAGACCACAGAATAAAGAAGAAGCAGCCAACAAGTGTTCATCATGAGTTAGACCACAGAATAAAGGAACAGCAGCCAACAAGTGTTCATCATGAGTTAGACCACAGAATAAAGGAAAAGCAGCCAACAAGTGTTCATCAGGAGTTAGACCACAGAATAAAGAAGAAGCAGCCAACAAGTGTTCATCATGAGTTAGACCACAGAATAAAGGAAAAGCAGCCAACAAGTGTTCATCAGGAGTTAGACCACAGAATAAAGAAGAAGCAGCCAACAAGTGTTCATCATGAGTTAGACCACAGAATAAAGAAAAAGCAGCCAACAAGTGTTCATCATGAGTTAGACCACAGAATAAAGGAAAAGCAGCCAACAAGTGTTCATCATGAGTTAGACCATAAAATAAAGGAAAAGCAGCCAACAAGTGTTCATCATGAGTTAGACCATAGAATAAAGGAGGAGCAGCCAACAAGTGTTCATTATGAGTTAGACCATAGAATAAAGGAGGAGCAGCCAACAAGAGTTCATCATGAGTTAGACCACAGAATAAAGAAGAAGCAGCCAACAAGTGTTCATCATGAGTTAGACCACAGAATAAAGGAAAAGCAGCCAACAAGTGTTCATCAGGAGTTAGACCACAGAATAAAGAAGAAGCAGCCAACAAGTGTTCATCATGAGTTAGACCACAGAATAAAGAAAAAGCAGCCAACAAGTGTTCATCATGAGTTAGACCACAGAATAAAGGAAAAGCAGCCAACAAGTGTTCATCATGAGTTAGACCATAAAATAAAGGAAAAGCAGCCAACAAGTGTTCATCATGAGTTAGACCATAGAATAAAGGAGGAGCAGCCAACAAGTGTTCATTATGAGTTAGACCATAGAATAAAGGAGGAGCAGCCAACAAGAGTTCATCATGAGTTAGACCACAGAATAAAGGAGAAGCAGCCAACAAGTGTTCATCATGAGTTAGACCACAGAATAAAGGAGAAGCAGCCAACACGCGTTCATTATGAGTTAGACCACAGAATAAAGGAGAAGCAGCCAACAAGTGTTCATCATGAGTTAGACCATAGAATAAAGGAGAAGCAGCCAACAAGTGTTCATCATGAGTTAGACCATAGAATAAAGGAGAAGCAGCCAACAAGTGTTCATCATGAGTTAGACCACAGAATAAAGGAGAAGCAGCCAACAAGTGTTCATCATGAGTTAGACCATAGAATAAAGGAAAAGCAGCCAACAAGTGTTCATCATGAGTTAGACCATAGAATAAAGGAAAAGCAGCCAACAAGTGTTCATTATGAGTTAGACCACAGAATAAAGGAGAAGCAGCCAACAAGTGTTCATCATATGTGGGAACTCTTTCAATACTGTTGAAAAGCCTTCCAGATGACGATCTCATGAAGTTGGTTTAGAGAATGCCAAGAGTGTGCAACGCTGTCTTCAAGGCAAACTTAGACTACTTTTAATAATCAAAATCAATAAATCAAAATCTATGTTTAACACTTCTAGTTAGTTACTACACAAATCCATATGTGTTTTTTCATAATTTTCATGCCTTCACTATTATTTCACAATGTGAAAAAATAACGTGGAAAGAGAGATTTGTCCTAACTTTTGACCGATACAGTTATATGTTAAGGAATTGTAATGCTATATTTCACAGAAAGTACTGGGAAAAACAAAGCAAAGACCACTTGACCACCCTAATCAGAATTTACGTACATATGATATACTATTGAAAATGTCCAGCTGCAGGAACAAAAATCTACACACTACATTCAGTTGGCATTCAGAACATTCATGTACCTCTTCAATCGTATTCAGAGGTTAACTTCACAAGGCAATTCCATTCTGAAAGCTGCCCACCTTCTTTGCCCAAACATACTTTCTTAAACTAGCGAATAGGCTGTGTGCAGTTAGCGTCAGATAAATGGTGAATAATACAAAATAACAGGCCACTGACATGGCTGATAAACGGTCCCAGAGGGGTTTCTAAATCGTCCCAGGGCCTTATGTGTCGAGCCCTGCCTTCAGTCACCCATAAGGGAGGTCAACTCACTGACAAAGGTGTGATGGGCACCAGATAAGTGGCGAATGACATGATACAAGTTCAATTGAGCCACTTAAAAGTGTTCAATATCCTGTCACAAATTGTCACATCACCATGACAGGAGGATTGTGAACTTGAGAGTCCGCACTCGCTTTAGTGTGGTGATCTAACAGAAATCTTGAAGACTACTAGTGTACATTTGGTTCTTTATTCCATTATATACATTTCGTTCCAACTTGTTTTTTTTACATTTTTTTCCACATTCATCTGTATCAGGGTTTTCTGTCCCCAGACTACAAATGTTAAAATCAAATTAGACATAGCAAGCACTCTGGCACATGCACTACTGTAAAAAAAATGGGTTGTAATTTCTAAAAGGACCATCAAAAGTGCATGAAAATACCTTAACTAAAGCTGACAATCTGCAGGTTAACTTCAAAGGGCAAGAATACAGGCCATGACCCCCCAAAAAAATCACTTTTCAAATAAATTTCACTGCAATTATATTCTATGATAATTAATTCAGTCAGAAATGTCAAAATGTTTCAATAGTAACACGAAAAGGTGTCAGTAATAAACACTTTGTACTGTGAAGGAAGAAAGTATTTGATCCCCTGAAGGGGGGAAACCTTAATGACTTGAAAAGGATCTGCAAAGAGGAGTGGGACACAATCCCTCCTGAGATGTGTGCAAACCTGGTGGCCAACTACAAGAAACGTCTGACCTCTGTGAATGCCAACAAGGGTTTTGCCAACAAGTACTAAGTCATATTCTGCTGAGGGGTCAAATACTGATTTCACTGAGTAATGCAAATCAAATTATAAACCTATCATTGAAATTATACACTGGTCATGTCTTTGGGCAAAGGTACAAAATTAGCAGGGGATGAAATACTTTCCTCCTTCACTGTAATAAATATATAAGCACTCTCACTTGATTTCTTTGCCTTAATATAAATATTACCATACAGATTGAAAATTTACTGTAAAGTAAATGTGGTGTGCTTGCCAGCCATAAACATGTGAAACAAAGTTGCAAGATTTTCCCTGCTCAATGATGGTGATACGAGCTGTCAGTGCTTCCCTGTCAATGCTAGCTAGCACACACACGTAGCGAGGACTCCTCACGGGCTGTCTTGGCTTTAAGAAAGTTCCAGTCACATTTATCACTCAATAGAAGTTTGCAAGAACTGTCCCTACTAAATTGCTGCAAATATACTGGTAGATTTCTGATCTTTTAAGATCCATACTTCATCAACAATTAACAAAAAAAAGTAATTCATGTTACAAGCACATATTTTGGCATCTGTTATAGACAGCCGCAGTTTCATATCACACTCCTAGCTAGCAAGTCTTCCTGGATGTAGAGCTGTTTGCCGTTTGTCTGAATCTAAAAATCCAGACAAACGAAACACAGTAACGGAATAAGTACGAGCTAGTCATGCCAAGGTCAGCTTGATTGTCGACTTGATACGGCCGTATTGAGAAGTATTTTTGCACTTTCGCAAGAGTTGACTGTATATTCCGTTCATTTTGAAATGACATGAAACAAATACTAGATGAAGGCCAATGACAGAAAATTACGTGTGTTTTATGCTTATAGGGACTAAAAGGATAGTAAAAATAAAATAACCTTGTAAAGAGAAATACCAAAGTTTTGTTTGGTTTAGAAGTGACATTCAGGATACATGCAACACTTGGGGAAAGTATTTTTAAAGTTTAGGAGTCAAATTTAGGGGTTAAGGAAAGTAAGATTCAGAATGTGTGGAGTCCCCAAAATTATAGTAAAATGTGTTTCTGAGAGACGGGAAACCCAAAAGATTGATGTGTGTAAATATGTGTGTAAGCAAGTCAACGTGTGTGTGTGTGTGTTTGTTTACCTCGTACTGCTCCAGGAACATCTGGAGCTGCTGAACAGAGATCTTCAAGTCGGCCTCGTTAAACTCATACGGAATGTTCCAACCCATTGGACCAAATTTCTTTCTCTCTTGGATCAACGCATGGAAGAAGCAAAGTCCATACAGCAGCCCCTTAAAGGCCCCCTAAGCAGGACACAAAACATCTAGTTCAGCGTTTTACATAGTGTTAAAGATGTATAAAGTCTTTAAGACGTATCATGATTCTGCCCACATTTAGACCAGCCATATCTAACATTAATGATGACAACCACTTCAGTACATCCTGACGGAGAAACATATACTGCACATCAGCAAACAGACACTCACTGGCTTGCTGCTGCTGGAGAAGAACTCTGGGTCAGAAATAGGGTCCATTAAGAAGGAGCGGGCGATGTTGGCACGAAGGCCTTTGGGTGCCTCATTGGTCATCTTCACCCCGTTTTGCAGCACTGCCACAGGGAAGGTGGGAGAGGGGTAACTGGTCAGCCACAGGCGGAACTCAGGGTGGGTGGTGTCAGGATTCAGCTCCTAACCAATGTGGCACACGAACAGACAATTGTGGTACACTAACAGACATGTATATAGCTGCATTATGTAAACACCTCTTGAATATTAGAGAGACAAATGAAACAATGAAATCTAGGATAACAGAGTTGGAAAAGTGATCACTGTATAGTTTTTTTGGCGGTGCGTTTGAGTCATTGTCGTGCTGGAAGGTGAACCACCTGCATATCTTCAGCTGTCTAGCAGAGGCCCACAAGCTGATCACTTATCCAAACAAGGTGTTCCACTAATAATCATTATAAAAATGATTCGGAATAATTAAAATAACTTTCACTTTAATGTTGAGGGTCATAATGTGTAAATACAGCCGGAAAAAGTTGGATTTCATTTATTTTAATTTCCAGCGTGTAATGTGACAAACTGTTAGAATGTTGAAAGGGTATGATGATTTTCTACAGGCACTGTAATGCAAGATATAGGCACACACAATAATAATCGTATACAACTTTCGCTGATTTTGGATAATCAGAACCACTTTTACAACCAAATTAAAGGATTATTGTCATAACATTGAAACATAGGTGTCGTCACTGAGCAAGTTTCCCTCTAACCTCACACACTCTCTCCAACGTAGACATCCATGAGGTGGCCAGGTGACAGTTTTGGAGAACAACCCAGGTGCCCTCCTTCACAGCAGTCTCAATTAAGCTCATGGCGATTGGGCCTTGCCCCTGGCCAAGAGACAGAGACGCCAACTTGTTTCCACTGAAGCCCTGATGCATCAAAAGTAGAATCACCAAAAATGAATGACGAAAACATGAGAAAAACATCAAGCAATAAAAGGATTTTCCCTTTGTTAAATGCGCCTGTGATTTCCTATTTAGGACCTTTCTGCAAAAAAATCTAAAGCAATGAGACCAGCTTGTGACCAGCAAAACCGAAGGGCATAATGGATGGTTGTTTCTCCCTAACAATTCTAATTTAGGCTATACCAAAAGTCCAAGCATGATACATTTTTGCAGTGTAATGTGTCTGATTTCCCCACAAAGTTAACCTTCAGCGATTCAATGAGAAATTGAAAACGTCTACAATCTATGTAAACTATACCAAAAATGTTTTGATATATTTTTTCTTTATTTAGCCAGATTTGAAACCGTCAGGGCAGTCAGATTAGAAGGAGAGTGGAACTGGGAAAAATTGCAACAGAGATTTGAGTGGTTCTGACAAATATTTGAGAGAAGGAATAGGTAGATGGAGATTTACATTGATGTTATCCATGTCAAAAGACATCTGAACCACGTATTGAGATATTTTCATTGAATCAGGTGAATCATAAGGTCAAAAGGAGACTGAAGTAGGACTTTAAGCATGGAATGTGAAAACCATGTTCCCAGTTATAAGAGTTTGATGCAGTACTGTGCAAATGTCTTAAGCCACCAGAGACAACTGTTTAAAGATATTTATCTGGGTAGTAAGTGTTTGTTTAAAAATATATAATAACGTCCAAATAAATCCAAAGAAACAACAGAATATCTAATCTTGTCCAAAAATACTTGATATTGTATGCAATGGCATGTCATGAAGAAATCTAAGAAAACTGGGCAATCTGAATACAGAGAACGCTGTGGAAGACCCAGTAGGCTGACTGCATCTGAAGAACAGTGCTCAAAGATCACCCTAGGGAGAGACGAAAATCCAGTGAAACTTGATCAGCATTCGGTCAGTAGTCTGGCTTCAAAGTACTTGCTTCGCCCAAGAGAAGTGAAGAAATGGCCAGCTTTAACTTTCGGCATGATAATAACTGCTGCACATACAATTAAGAACTACATGGAGTGGCAGTCTACAGATGGAATACTCAGTATTAGATAAACTTCTAGATTGGTCTATAGTAGCCTAAAAGAGTTTGTAAAATAAATAATTGTTAAAAGATGAAACCACCGTCCACCAGACACAATTCCTCAGTCTTGCTTCTTTGTGCCTGAAAATGTTATAAAATGAGACTAAGTTTTAGTGTTACGTGATTATTTATATTGTTTATATTGTAACGTCAGATATTGGTGGCATTTGTGTCTTAAATTAAATCATTTGATCAAACGCTACACAGTATACTAATGAGTTAGATGTTTTATGGTCCTTAATGTATCTACCTGCAACAGTTGCTAGTGGATCAAATTGTTAAATTGGTTTGCTAGTGAAATAAATGCAGGATAGGAAAAGGACAGAACAGAACAGAGTTTAGCACACAAGCTTAATATAAGGGGTTTTCTACACTAATTGCTTATGTTTTTGGAGGAATGTAATTTTGCTTAATTGGCCTTTGTGCCCTGGCTAATGACCTTAGAACTCTGGCTAATGACCTTAGAACTCTGGCTAATGACCTTAGAACTTTGGCTAATGACCTTAGAACTCTGGCTAATGACCTTAGAACTCAAATTAGGAACCACCTTAAGACCAAGTAGTCTTGTCTCTAAAATCATGAAATTCCATCTCTGCTGACGGCACAGACTGATTGGCACCAATCCGTACCTGCTCGTCACCAAACTTTAGTAGGGCGGCCATGGGGTCGGAACCGGGTGAGAGAATAAAGATGAGGGGAGCACAACAGTGACTGTCCGCAAAAGCTTTTCCCAGGTTGAAGGGGGGCGCCTCAATGAACTGACGGCCCAGACTGTCAGATACAAACTCCTGCACCATGGGAATGATCTGAAAGGCAGGGAGCAAACAAAGGGGATTTTATTATTTTCTCAGGTGTGCACATGTGTTTGTTATTATCGTGTGAACTCACCTTATCTGGTCTAAGACAGCGTATGACCAGCATCTTCTGAAACTGTCCGAGATTCTCCTTCCACCCGGCTGGGAAAAAAGTATGGTGAGGGGCCTGCAAAGACACAAACTATTACATACACGATACGCTAACATACTCTATTGCTGGGTTAATAATACAACTATTACATACACTATATGATAACATACTCTATTGCTGGGTTAATAATACAACTATTACATACACGATACGCTAACATACTCTATTGCTGGGTTAATAATACAACTATTACATACACTATATGATAACATACTCTATTGCTGGGTTAATAATACAACTATTACATACACGATACGCTAACATACTCTATTGCTGGGTTAATAATACAACTATTACATACACTATATGATAACATACTCTATTGCTGGGTTAATAATACAACTATTACATACACTATATGATAACATACTCTATTGCTGGGTTAATAATACAACTATTACATACACTATATGATAACATACTCTATTGCTGGGTTAATAATACAACTATTACATACACTATATGATAACATACTCTATTGCTGGGTTAATAATACAACTATTACATACACTATATGATAACATACTCTATTGCTGGGTTAATAATACAACTATTACATACACGATACGCTAACATACTCTATTGCTGGGTTAATAATACAACTATATACAATACAATATACAATACAATTCTTGTTTATTAAACCAAACCAAGAAGTCCTTACAATGCAACTGAATTCCAATAAAAGTCCAGCCCATCTTACAATACATGTCTAGTGGCTAAGTGTAAAGAATATCATCCTATTCCCAATATAGTGAACCTAATTTGACCAGAAGCTAACAGCAACATAGTGTATACTTACAAGTATCGAAATTGCTGACAATAGCCTCGCAGTACTGTTTATATGACTAAACCAGTGCTTTAATGTCCGCCTTAATGAGGGAATTCACAGCCATTTGCATTTGATAGGCGTGTGAGTCTGGAGGGAATTGCATTTAAGCTGTTTCCATAATCAGGTTAGCCCGGAGTATAATGGAGACTCCTCTGCATAAAATGTGTTTTATGTACACCAGTGTGTTTGTGCGAGGGGGTTATCCCTACATATAATGGAAGCACGTTGCCATCAAATTTGTTATTGGTATGTGTGTGTGTTGGTGGTTCTTCATTTACCTGTGCCAAGATTAACAATGTAATTATGTGATAAGAGAGGCAATCTTTGGTGTGCAGCGCAGCCAGATAATGTTTTTTTTGTAAATGTATGGAACCACTGTTCCACCGGGTGGTTGGGCGGAGGGGTCGTTAAAAGATGGTATGAGTGAGAATAGATCATTCCGGAAACTTTTCAATTAGTTCTCCATCAGATTTCTGAGTTGTTTTGTTCTTTGCGTTATAATGAGTCGGGATGTGCTATCACTATCCTCAAAGAATAGCGTGTAACTTCACTGACTGTGACAGAGTTCAGGAAAATTAATTGCATCTATTTTTTTCCTTATTTGTCTGTATGTCTGTTTATGTGCGGGTGTGACTAAAATAGTATTATGTGTTATTGTGAGGTTAACTACGTACCGGGCTATCATACACCTCCTTCCAGGCATCTTTCAAAAGGGCCATGTCTTTGCGCAGGCCCTTAAAGCGATTCATCACATCCAGGCGGCAGATTTCGTCCCATGCCTTCTTGGGAAGCCAGGTACAGGGGTTGGAGTGTGGGTTGTCCAGGCCCACACCACCTGTCAGCAGGAAACGCCACTCACACTCATCCACCTGGGGTTAAACAACAACGGGTCAATTCAGAGATCTGCTAGGTCAGTGAGGGTTTGGAAGGGCTAAAAGGCCCTGCAAGGGCTTGAGGCTTTGGTCCTGACTGGATACTTTAATATGTGTGCGAGAGTGTATGCCTGATATATCCTTATTGTGTTTGTGTTTTTATGAATAAAGGTGAATATACACAGTTGTGGCCAAACACATTGGCACCCATTCACTCAGTTCATTCAAATAACGTAGCATTTCTTCTTGAATGTTTTGAAATGTTGAACAAAACCAAAAGAAGAGGAATAAATGACTACGTCTTAACATATTCAGATTTAGGCCTGGACAACATTATTGGGACCTTCTAAAAGAAGACATGCACTATGGTTCAAAAGTGGGAGGTCGCGTGGAAACAGACATGAAATTAATTAGAATTGGAAATTGAGCAAAATCATTACGAAATATATTAATTGAACTTTTTTGACATTTTATAAATAAGGATTTTTGATGGAAATAATAATTGTGTTATCAAAGAACCCTCTATTTGAAGCAATTACAGCATTGCAGAACTTTGGCAATCTAGTTCTCAATTTGTTCAAGTAATTTCACCGCATGTTTCCTGAAATACTTCCCACAAGTTGGATTGGCTTGAGAGACACTTACATACCAGATTGTCAAGCTGCTCCCAAAATAGCACAACACAGTTGAGATCCGGAGGTTGTGCTCTATTATAGACAGAATATCTTATAAAAATATCCTAAATAGTTATTCCATAGCTTGGAACTGTGCATTGGGTCCTTGTCCGGTTGTCGTTGGGAATTAGCTTTAATCAAGCCACAGAGTATGGCATGGCGTTCAAGATCCCTTTTCCCCTGTACACATCTCTCACTTCAACACCACCAAAGCACACCAGACCATCATATTGCCTCATATTGAGACTGGTGCTTTGCTTGTCCTAATTGATGAACTGTGAGCCATCTGTTTCTCAAACTAGACACTGTAAAGTACTTGTCCCCTTGCCCAGCTGTGCACCGGGCATCTTTATACTCTGCTTAGAGTTGCTGACGCTCCAGATACTCAACATGTCTAAAGGCCAGTTTAATTGCTTCTTTAATCAGCACAACATTTTCATCTGCGCTAACATAATTGCAGATGGGTTTTCTAATGATCAGTTGGCCTTTTAAAATAATAAACTTGGATGAGCAAACACAATACGCCATTGGAACACTGGACTGGTTGCTAATAAGGGCCTCTGTATGCATTTAATTCCGCAAGAAATCTGCCGTTTCCAAAAACAATAGTTAGTGTTTCTGATCAATTTGATGTTTGTATTTTTTTTATTAGAAAAACTAAAACATTTCTAAGTGACCAAACTTTTCAACGGTAGCTATAAAAGTTTAAGTAAGTCTAGGTGATTCACCCTTACATTATAATTAATCTGTAGTGAACTGCAGGTGCCTGCAATATGAAAGCTACTCTTCCAACTGTGCTGTGACTCTGTGTGCAAAGCAATGAGCGTGGAGAAAAAAGGAAAACACACACATCTGTTAGAGGTCAGACACAAGATTGTAGCCAAAAATGGAAAACCTCAAGGCTACAAGCCCATCTCAAGAGATCCTGATGTTCATTTGTCCACTATATGTAATGTGGTCAGGAGGTTCAAGGTCTGTGTGTTCCAGTAGTCAACCTTCCTGGATGTGGCTGTAGGAGAAAACTTGCAAGCGAAAGATTGTTGAAATGGAGAAAACACTTCGACCAACATCAATACACACAGATTCAAGTTGACCTTTAGTTGTTTGGCAGGAGACCCAGCACTGAAAAACATAACAAAGCCTGACTGGAATTTGCGAAAACACACCAGAACATGCTACAATCCCTCTGGGACAATCACCTGTCAACAAATCACACCATCACAATGTTGACAGGGAACAAAATGAAACCACAGAAACACCTCGCCCCACAATATAAACATGTGGGGGGTTCAGTGATGCTCTATGGATTATTTGCTACCTCTTGCCTTGAACGTACGCATGGCGTCTTACTAGGAGAATTCCAAGGCATTTTGAGACGCACAATGAAAAGTGAAAAGTGTCAGAAACACGGGTCTGTCAAAGGTCATGGGCCTCCCAACGATACTGAAGAAAGTGCAAGGGTGCCAAAACCTTTGGCCACGACTGCATGTCACCAGGAGACCGGGAGATGTGTAAGTGCACCTTCGTAAGTCTCTATTTTTGTGTTAGTGATGATTAGTCAAGTTGATATTATCTTGCCCAAATGGCATCACAATAAATACAACAGAAAGTTTTCATCTACATCTGTCTTAAAGTTCTTTGTTCATGTGTAATTTTCTAAAAGTGTTTCTAAATGTTGCTGGCGGGCTAACCTACCAGCTTGTCGTGCATGAGCAGGTTGACGTTGAGGCAGAATGAGAAAAGCAGCTTGTCTTTCTCAAAGAGCGAGCGGCACACATTGATATACAATGAGTAGGTGAAATGGTCCCTCAGAATTTGCAACCTGGAGATAGTGAGAAACAATGGCAAAAATATGATTAATGCCTACGCTTCTGGTGTTTACAAACTAAACTATAATCAAAGGTTTGTGTTTTCATTAAATGACGGTTAAATAAAGCTCGAGAACACGAAAGCAATAAACACTGTGTCGCAATGCTTTAGATGAGTGGTTACAATACACATATCGACTGGCCACTTTATTAGGTATATCTTGGTAATACTGGGTTGAACCCCGATTTGCCTTCATTACTGATTTAATTCTTTGGCATAGATTCCACGGTGCTGTAAACATTCCTTTGCTCTTTTGTTCCACATTGACCTTATAGAAACACCCAGTTTTTACACATCTACAGTGCAAATCTCCCGTTCCACCACATCGCAACGGTGCTCTATTGGATTCAGATCTGGTGACTGTGGGGGCCATTTGAATACAGTTAACTCATTGTCATGTGTAAGGTCAGTTTGAGATGATGTGAGCTTTGTTACAATGTTCATTATCCTGCTGGAATTAGCCATCTGATGATGTAAGCACTGTGTTCATTATGGGATGGACATGGTCGGCAACAATACTCAGGGAGGCTGTGGTATTTAAATGATGCTCAATTGGTACCAGGGTCCACAATTTACATTTTGGCTTACCAGCAAAGGTGGCATAAAACAATTACATAGCTTTTTATTAATGCAATACGCTGTTAGTAGTATTTTGCATGTAATCTTGGTCTCGTATGCAAATCTCAATCAATATTAGAGTAGTGTGCAGTAATAATGGTAATTATTAACATTAACTTTATGCAGAAATATTAATCAACTGTTTTCTAAAGTGTCATACATTAGAATTAAGTTAAAAAAGGATAATTTATTAAGGGCTTGCTGGAGGCTCCACTCCTGCAATAAACCACCACAAAATGACTGGGTTAGCTTAAACTGTCAACAAGTAAAGTACCTCATGTTTTAGCTATATTGTATTATATTGTATTGTATTTACAAATGCTTTTTGATGAGTAGGGTTGGGTGCCAATACAATTAACGGTACGTACTACGCACGAGCACGACACATACAACAGATTTAAGCAGCAGCTTTCTCTAGTGCGTGAAATACATTTGTTTTCCTTCCCGCCATTGTGGCGTGTAATCACCAGTCAAGACAAAATGTACCTGAATTTGGCGAGTGCTAATTTTGGACCCTGAATGGTACCAAGGGGGCCAAAGTGTGACACATTACACCACCACCACCACCACCAGCACCACCAGCACCACCACCAGCACCACCTCACCACCACCACCACTAGCACCACCTCCCCACCACCACCACCAGCACCACCTCCCCACCACCACCACCACCACCAGCACCACCTCCCCACCACCACCACCACCAGCACCACCACCACCACCAGCACCTCCACATCACCACCACCACAAGCACCACCAGCTCCACCACCACCACCACCACCACTAGCTCCACCACCACCACCACACCACCACCACACCAGCTCCACCACCAGCACCACATCACCACCACACCACCACCACCACCACACCACCACCACCACCACCAGCTCCACCACCACCACCACCACCACCACCCTGAACTGTTGAGACAGATGGCAGATTGATACATGCTTTTATGTTTTTTACACCAAATCCTGACCCTCCCATCTGAATCCAACCAGAAATCCAGACTCAATCTTCCATTATCCAATTTAGGTGGGCCAGTGCAAATGGTATCCTCAGTTTCTTGTTCTTAGTTGACAGGAGTGGCACCCGGTGGGGTCTTTTGCAGCTGTAGCCCATCGGCTTCAATGATCGGCATGTTGTGCGTTTATAAATATATTGGTTGTAACAAGTGGTTATAGCATGTTAGGAGTAACTGTTGCCTTTATATCTGCCCAAACCAGTCTGACCATTCTTCTACTCCGACGCTCATTTAATATTTTCTCTTTTTCTGACCATTATCTGTAAACCCTAGAGATGGTTGTGTTTCAAAATCCCAATAGATCAACACCTACTGGCACCAACAACCATCCCACATTTAAAGTCACTTAAATAACCTTCCGATTCTGATGCTTGGTTTGAACTTCAGCAGTTAGGCTTGACCATGTCTCCATGCATACATGCATCGGATTGCTGCCACACGATTGGCTGATCAGATATTTGAGTTAACAAGTAGTTGGAAAAGTGCACCTAATGAAGTGGCCAGTGAGTGTACGTTAGCTATGTTGATTTTTTAAAGTGGTACCAGAAGAACATATCCAATATTTGGCAAGTGCTAAAAGTTCTCAAACAAAAAGATCCAGCTTTGACCACAAATAATTAACCTGTTAGGCCACATAGTGTGCTGACAGCAAATTCCTTTTTTTTTTTTTTTTTTTTAACACACACATTCAGTTAACAGACAAACATATTTTTTTATAAAGATGCCGTGAATCAGAGCATCCAAACAGTAACCGTTAGGTGCCAAGATCCAATCAAATAAAAACGAATGTGTCTTTCAATCTCAGAGAAAGAATGTTCACCCTAATTGCTCCCCAGCTACCAAATGTGGCAGCCTCCCACACCTACTCAGTTTGAAGGGTTAAAAGTAGAGGTCAAATTTGGATCTCTGAGAAGAACAGTTAACCCTAATTGCTCCCCAGGCGCCCAATGTGGCTGCCTCTCGCACCTGTCTAAGTTGGAGAGGTAAAATCCAAGTAAAATTCACTACTTGAGAGCAAACCCAGAAACATGGATGTTTTTGTACAATCAAGTGAAATTATGTTGTATATAATATATTCTACTTTTGAACAACTGTAATTGTCTTCAATATTTAGTGCCATATTCATTCACGATTTACAAATGTGTTGATGTTCAAGACTCACATATACCTCAATGGAACAGTGTCTATAAAACTGTAATCCCGCTACAAAGTATTATCAGCAACTAACCTCAGATCTAGAATGTCACTCTTATCCGAGTTATCAATCGAGGCGATGAATAGGTTAATGAACCAGGTGAGCGAGTACTGGTACATGGGCTCGATGTTGGCCAAGTCTGCGATGGAGAAGAAGAGGATGGCGGAGTGTACGGCGATGGGCGTGTAACCCATGCGCGTCTCGTCAATCTTCACCTCCGTCACCTCGGCGCTGGCCTGCTTCTCCGAGATCTCATCGGCCAGCACTTTTGACGAGGAGAGGATCTTGACGGCCGTCTCGTCCTCCAGGATGTTGCCCTCCGACGAGGACAGCACCTCCAGAATCTTGTCCTCGATCTCCTGCAGCAGCCTTGGGCGGAGTGTTAAAGATGACGTTATCAATGCCTTTTCCAACTGTGCAACCCGTATCTACTCTCTATCGTTCTAAATGATTGGACCTCCCTAATTGTTGTCCAGGAAATTAAAAAACAAGCAATTTTGTGTATTCCTGAACACACAAACAAACTCTGCCACTGTTTTCCCTGTTTAACCTAATGGCCAGACTATGAACAGTGTGCCATTCATTTGATTGGACTAACCTAAAAAAGCAGAATTTGTTGAATTTAGTAAATCACAGACCTAATACAGTTTCTAAACTTGCAGGTTGAATGACACAAGACGTCTGACCGTTCTGACCTGAAATAAGTTGGCTTTACAGTAACCGGGTCAACTACCCCATTGCTCTAGTCTTTTACCTTTTGTTCTCTGCCCCCTGCAGTATGAGGGCCTGTTTTTCCTCCTCTAGGTCAGGCCTCTCCCTGGCCACAACAATACCCAACAGCTGGTCCTGCATGCCCTCGGGGGTGATCATGAAGTTCAGCAGAGTCACCTGCGATGCAAGGCAAGCATTAGTCCTCACAGATACCAAGCAAACACGACAACACATGTTCCTGGTTCACCATCTGGGAATAGCAAATCACATAAATGGTGGAAAAAGTTGGGATTAAATGGGTTAAATTACCAATACATGAAAATATCCTAATCATGTCTCATTAGTAACTCTTGGAAATAATGAAATTACTTTAAAAAAATCTTGGTTTTATATCTCAGCTAAGTTATCGGTTGATACGCTGGGTTGATAAATTCTGTATCCACGTGTCTCCTTAGGTCAGAACGTCAAAGGCTCCTAGGGTAACTTCATGTTCCTCTGTGGCAGAAACGGGACAAATTCTCACTCATCAATCCAGAGCTCCCATATATCCTGTTTGTGTAATATCATTAAAGAGGTTATCATGAAGAACCTGCAACCTTGAGAAATCTAAGTTTGCTCGTCAAGACTGACGACAACAGTGGGTTTCTGATCCAACCCCGTCTAAGGACGGAGAGAGTGGGATCCACCATATGACATGTAACCACCTGATGAAGCAACGCTCCATAGCTTGTAACCAAAACCGATTGGTTTACCTCTAGGAGCTGCTTACATCCATGTGGGCTATAATATGGGTCATGCTCTTATCCACTGACTTGCCATTACTGAAATGCATGACTTCGTATGACGGATTGAACTTGGAGAAAATGGGTCTAACATAAACAAAATAGGTCATCAGTGATCTTTGTTTTGTCAACCACATGACCTGAGGCCAAAGCGATTAATCGGCATTGAATCGGAAATGGTTTAATTGTGTACATCATCGTCAAGTGACCAGTACATGTGTCTTCTTGGAATAAAGCTGTACCCAGATATGATAAGAATGTAAGGAGCTCAACCATACTGAGATACAGTTTGTTTATCCTGGGTCTGGGTGGAGTAGAGGTTGGACATTTCAATGGAAATCTCCCTTAGGGTGGGTGGATACATTACTAGGAAAACATTCATTGGGCTGGGGTGTTTGTTTTACACATTCTGTAGCATTTGGGCTCTAGTATTATGTGTTTTCGAATCTCCACAGCAGGCCTCTTTGATTGTTTGAACATTCAATCCTTATTTTTGACCACCTGTAACTTTGCCCGTGGCCATTCTGACTGAACACTGACGGTTAGTGGCTCATGGCTCTTCTAACTGAACACTCTGGCAGGAAGTGGCTCATGGCTCTTCTGACTGAACACTCTGGCGGGGCTCTTCATCATCAACAGTGTAGAGGGATGGGGGGAGGTGATCATCACTGATAATGTTGTTTCTGTTATGATCTGTTTGCAGAAGTTCAGCATGTGCACACCCTGGTGGGACCTTTAATGCAGCCTTCACATTGTCATGGTGCAATCAGGAAATAAAAACCCCGGTCATGTGACAATTTCCACTTATCATGTGACACTGCCAATATTTAATTGAGACTCTTTTGATTTTTTATATTTGACAGCCTAATAACAAAAAAATGTTTTTATGATCACTATTATGACCGACGGATTACATGGGTTTTCAGTAAAGGGATAAAACTAGGGTTAAGGTTGGGCATAAAGGTTAGGTTATTGAGTATTTCATTTCATGGTACTAAATTGTTACTTTTAGTTTTGTAAAGGATGTGTGTGTGTGTGTGGCTATCCAAACTCACAGTTGTATGTGATTCTGCAACTGCCTTTTACCTCTTTCTACAGAACTTGTGAATGAGCCCGACACACCAAGTCGTTAGAGGGCCTTCTATCCCCTCCTATAGAGGCTAAATGACAATATATTGCATCTAATCTCCGCTTTAATAA
This sequence comes from Dallia pectoralis, assembly GCA_029465975.1. Classification (NCBI taxonomy): domain Eukaryota; kingdom Metazoa; phylum Chordata; class Actinopteri; order Esociformes; family Umbridae; genus Dallia; species Dallia pectoralis. Next base: position 6,438,716 of record CM055731.1, read on the forward strand.
ATGAGTGCACTCCTCTAGGCCTCTAACTCCATTCCCATCGATGCGGCGGCCTGCTCAGCTGGTGCTTAAGGCCCTCGGAGCCTGTATGGGTCCTGTTTTTAAATCCCCTCCCGCTCACTTGCAGTTCCTTCGGCCTGGCTTAACGGCCCACTCCGATTGGCGATATTGTGTTTCATATACAGCTCGGTGGGAAGAACAAGAGCCTATCAAGAGGTTTTCCTGTAGGGAGTCAGGGGAAAGAACTCAGCTCGTAAAAAATGAGATGAATCTGTTTAATGGTGAACCATAAAAAAACTGCCCAGCGAATAGATGCTTGAAATGTGATTTCCGTAAATGCATTTTCTCTCCGTATTGCGATCTGGTTAAATGTGCCTTGTCTGGAAATCGCTTTTTTTCTGAGGGCATGCTTGAGGGCTTTTGCTCGCTTGCCTGTATTGGAGTTGCTTGCATTACAACGTTAAATGGAACATTATAGAAAGATTGGCTGATGTGTGTCGCGTGGGGGGTGAATCGTTGCTCAAACGCTGTGTGACCCAAAAACTGCAATGCCTAACTCGTTGTGATCTCAGCTTCCTTCACTCTCTGAGAGGGATTTTGTGCGTCTCTCTCCAGTCAAGTCTCACACTCTGAATGGAACTCCAATAATTCCCTGAGGCGCTTTTGTTTTTTTTTCTTGCTCTTTAGTCTCTTTTACTAAGTAGTAGCACATTAGATACTTAACACCACATTCCGAACATCAGAACGACTGGGGGGAACGTTACGATCCCTGTTACAATCACAGACGATGCTACGGTGTCAGGTGGCGGCGACACTCTGTTTGCAGGGAGAATAGGACAAGCCAACCAGTGTACCCAATCATTTTGCACTGCTTCCTTTTCCAGTTGGCGTAGCCCAGACAGCCCAAGATCTCTGCCTCTCGTCGGCGGAGTTAAGACATCTCCCCATCTGCATGCCTGGGAGTTTTGGGAAGCGTGAACGAGCAGGAGAGGCTCATTAGAAGTAAGCGTACACCTGCCTCGGGCAGATGTGCCGCTCGTCTACTGACAGAAAGCCGCAGACTGTGTAGTCACGCCTGTCTGCCGAGGATGTGCATAAAGCGTTTGGTTTTAAGAGCTGTCATCTTCCTGCGCAGGTAGACCTGGTAGCGAGGGTGCTTTTTCAAATGAAGTCTCACAAGTTCAAACCCCTACGGAGCTCCAGTTTTGCAGTTTTACTTCATACCCAATTGCCAGAATTGGTTCACACCTGTTATCTTATACAATAACACTCGTGCTAATTGCACAAATCCTATACAGCCATGTTTCATTATGACAGAGTTATCCTGGGCAGGCTGTTCCATTATTCACATACCGTTTTTATTGGACCGAAAAAACGATGCAAATCCTAAATGTGAAATATTTGAACACAATAGAAGGGCAATGGAGCAGAATGAGCAAATGTTTTCTTTTTAATACTAGTTAAATGGTTTGTGTGTGTGTCTTCTGTGTGTGTGTATGTGTGTGTCCTGGGAGTTTACAAGTCAAACCTTAACAGAAGTTTCGGGCAGGTAGTGTGGGTTGCGGAGCTTGGTGGTGATGTAAAAGCGGAAGTCCGGGGCGTACTCGATAGTGGAGTCTCCCAGGCGGATGCAGATGGCACCACCCTGCTTGAAGGTCTGCTTCAGCAGCAAGGGCTCCAAAATGGCGTCTAGCTCCTCGCCAATGTTCTCCAGGAGCACTAGGAGACATTGGGTTTAAAAGTTCTGAATAAGTGGGTAACATATGACACAGATTTAAATACAACGACTCCATCTCGCCTACAGTCGGAGAAGCGTTGCTGAGAACTGCATGCGTACATCGTCCGAGTATGTGCGCAACAAAAGTTCTACATTCAATGGCTGCCATTTCAGATGAACCGTTTCATCACACATTAAACAGACATTCGGTTCTAAATGTACATTTCGTGTACCAAAGGCATAATATCAGATTTTGAGGTTCAATAAAAACCAGACAACAATAGTAAAAGTGGAAATTGTTGTAATAACACAAACCAAGAATGAATGCAGTAATTCTGAATGAATACACATTTGAATGTTTAACAACATATTGCTTTGTAAATGCCTTAATATTTTCAGGCATGGTTGTGTTTCTGTCTAGCCAATCCCCAACACCTTGACAGAGCCTGAAGAATTTTCAAAAGAATAAAGAATACTGCATGTACCCCATACTGCATAATCCAGATGTGCAAAGCTATTAAAGGCTTGCCTGAGAAGACTCACAGATGTTATTGTGGCCAAAGGGGATTTTAACATTTTTATATAATATACATATAGGGAACAATACACGTTTTATCTGTCTAACACGATATATTTCTGGAAACTGTTGACGATAAAGTCTCAGGAATGTGAATACAATAAACTTCTTTGTTTCAGGTGTTTCTTTTGACACATTCTACATAAGATAAGCTATGAAGTACAATTGTGAAATACCACTGCCCCTTCTAATAGACAATTACTAGTCATCAACCCTGCCCAACATTCAGTTCCTATGTCTTAATCATTCTAATGGGGACGCCTGCATTTTTTGACTCTCCTTTGTCGTTGAAGCTGAGGCTGTCATGGAGACAAAACACATTTGCTTCTGTTAACTCACTGATTCCATTAATAATCTCACTACAAATTCCTGATGCCGTGTTTTTTTTCTTAGGACCATTTATTAAAATATGTGTAGATCTTCTGAACACTTATAAACTATGTTGAATTACATATCTCTGGTCAGTAGTAACTATATAATATGCCATTCCTGCTCCGTTTTGTACACATTATGAGTTGAATAAAGATTTACGGGCCAGCCAACAAGCAATACTAAAAAGGCAAACTGGATGCAAGCAGACGTACTGTCATTATATTCCTGAGACTATTTTTCCTTTGAATAGCCTATAAAAACATTCGCTCAGTCAGTACACACATTTCAGATACACCTTAACATGCTTTGTTTGACTTTCCTAGTCCTATGCTGTCAGGAGCTACCCGGATTTAAATCTGTTTTATTATCACTACTAACCAAGTTGACACACGCTTTGAAACACCACTGGACACAACAATAAATCCCACACAATGGCGGTGAGAATTGATGCAAGCCAACTACACCAAAGTGTTAAAAACCCAAGGTCTTTCAAATGATGTGTTGAACAAACAGAAAATGCAAACAATCAAACGTGTTAAACTTGAAGAGAAGGACTCCGTCGGCCCACACAGAGACCAGACCACAGACACCTCACAGGCAGTCTCATCTGTGTGCCAACCTGCACACTCATTTGATCACACCTCTCATCTGTCTATCCCATAGAAATATCAAATATGTTTACCCCTCCACAAAGCTCCCAAGAGGGTGCGGAAGCAAAAGTAACTAAGAGTGTACGTATCATTAAAACGTTCCCCAGGGGAATAGAATAATCCGAGGCGCCGACAACATGGCATTTGTCAGTGCTCTATAATGCTGAAGGTTACTATACAGTAAAGGGAGACTCCTTCAGGAGACTAGAAGTACTGCAGCAGCGGGCGGTTATTAACCAGGCATCTAAACGGAATGGAGTAAATTCCATAATATTTCATCACCCATCTCAGTTTGGACTGGGGGTTATGAAGGTTTACCTGGTGTGCCGAACTGGATGCAGTTCTCCAGGGTGCGGACAAAGTCTCCGTCGCTCAGTTTGATGATGTGTAGACTGTTGGACTTCTCCATGTTCTTCACCCACTTGTTGGCCTGGCCCTGGGGGTCTATCATCAGGGGCCACCTCCGGGCGTTACTGTGCACACACACACACACACACCACACACACACCACACACACCACACACACACACACACACACACACACAAGTTCAGTGTAGACTGTTTAGTTCTTTCTAGGCAGACGAGGAGGGGAGACCGCCTATGGTTCATTTATACGACAACAGAAAAGGGTGAGAGGGGTTTAGATGCACGGCGCAGCAGGAAGGACAGACATTCCCCGGGAGAACGCATAAGTCGTTTCTCAGCGGGGAGACGCGGGGCTGCATAAAACAAGCCACAAGCACAAGTCACACAATTGAACACAGTTCAGATAAGGTGAGTAAAGTAGACAATTCCATCTCCTTCGTCTTGTACCCATACAGCTATTTGAATATTTTAATTGAGCAACGCATGCAAAATGACAGTACAGAATGTTTTTGACAGGAAATAAACTGAGTGTTTTTTCATATCTGGCTGAGAGAGATAAATCAGTGTAGGTTTCTATGAACACGTTGTGGACATTCAAGGCTATTTTAGTTGAAAGGGGAATGAATGAGCGCTCAGCTGTTGGCCTAAAACGGCAAGCGGGTATCCTCAGAGGAGGTTGTTAAAAGTACTGGAGGTAGTGGATGAGATAATTATGTTTGCCTCACAATGTAGCCTTATGAAAAGCACTGGGAATGGTAAAAAGCAAATGAACACTGATGATTCAGACACCTTGATGTCCAATGTGGGTGTCCCCACTTTACAGTTTTTATACGTGAAAATGAAAATGTCAAATACACAAAGGCGACTGATTGACTACTAAGAAACACCTCAGAATAGTATTCAGCAAGCACTAAGTGCAGACGGTTTTTTCTGAATTCATGGCAAAATGCACCACATTTAACTATGAATTACACCCAGTATAAGTGACTCTCCAGAAAGCCAGTTCTCTCCAGATCTGTTCAACCAAGCCTACATACTTTTACTTCGACTTAACATATCAGGAACAATCAATCATATTTTTGTCATTTAACAAAAAATATCTGCATGTCTCTAGCATTTGAAAAGAAAATACTTTCTCAACAGAATCGCTGGTTGTGAAGGTTCATTTCATAGTGGGTTTGAACAGGAAAGGCTCCCCCAAATGGTGTATTTTATGGCCATGCCCAAATAGACTATGAACATCGGTTATGGCCCGTACCATATGTCTAGGGAGAGGCTGACTTACGAGATGATGATGCCGTTGTCAATAGAAAAGCTGTCTGAGGGCAGGCCTGCGATGGTCCAGCTCCGAATCTTCACTGGCTCACCCAGTGTTTTCACCAGGGACATGTTGCCAGAGCATGGGATTTCTCTGCTCTTACACAGCTCCAGCCACTCCACTGTCTGTGCCTTTAGCACACACACAGATGTGAATACACACACACACACAGATGTGAATACACACACACACAGATATAAGCTCACACACACACTACACATATATAGTCATTTTGAGGCTACATTTGAAGAGTGTTCGGACCAATGCATTGCGGCTACACCAAGTCAACCCGATTCTAAATCCTTCCCATTCGCCTCCAATGGTTCTGTCTAGGACTCTTGCACCCTCTTAAGCACAGCGTGTGGAGCTCAGTTGGAAGCCACATTTCCCAAGTAAACCTGGTGAATTGTCTGCGGTGAAACACAAATTGCTTGTCCACCTGGAGGTTTTACCTCAATAACTAAAGTGTTCCTGGTGATTTTATTAACCCAAATGTGCGAATAGGCGAGGGAAGCGTTTGCTAATGAAAAAACATGAGTTACACATATACACATACACTAAACTCACATGTTTAAACAGGCAAAAGAAAAAGCATTTCACCTTTTGTGTGTGAGTTATTGAAAGTTATTAAAAGAATGAATATTACTCCAGGAAATGAATTGCAATCTAAAATTTAGCACAAAAGTCTGTTATGTTTTCATGGACCTCCTCAATATTTCACGACGGCTTGTGTTTGTGGTTAGACACACATGGGTGAGGGAACGGGCCTGAAGCAATAATAAGGTCTTTCGAGGGAAGTGCTTTAATGCAGTTCCCATTCAAGCTCCATAGGACAGTTCACAGCGTAAATATTTAATCCATGGTGTTCTCTCGTCTTCGCGACATCAAAGCTTGATCTCAATGTTGGCTGAGGTCAACTGCATCAAACTCAAACAGGCAGGCATAAATATAGACACACACATTTGAAATGACATTCTGAAAAAGATCAGATGCAAAGGGAACTGCTTGATAGTTCCAGGACCAATTACAGGGAACATATTTTTTATGTGGTTGCCTATATGAACACAGCCATTGCACCTGTATGAATCTTTTATTTATCTTAGTATGTCCCTGGTGCAGTATACATTATGACTAATAAGCTATTGGTCCTGGTGCTGTATACATTATGACTAATAAGATATTGGTCCTGGTGCTGAATACATTATGTCTAATAAGCTATTGATCCTGGTGCTGTATACATTATGTCTAATAAGCTATTGATCCTGGTGCTGTATACATTATGTCTAATACGCTATTGATCCTGGTGCTGTATACATTATGACTAATAAGCTATTGGTCGGGGTGCTGTATACATTATGTCTAATAAGCTATTGATCCTGGTGCTGTATACATTATGTCTAATACGCTATTGATCCTGGTGCTGTATACATTATGACTAATAAGCTATTGGTCGGGGTGCTGTATACATTATGTCTAATAAGCTATTGATCCTGGTGATGTATACATTATGACTAATAAGCTATTGGTCCTGGTGCTGTATACATTATGTCAAATAAGCTATTGATCCTGGTGCTGTATACATTATGACTAATAAGCTATTGATCCTGGTGCTGTATACATTATGACTAATAAGCTATTGGTCCTGGTGCTGTATACATTATGACTAATAAGTTATTGATCCTGGTGCTGTATACATTATGACTAATAAGCTATTGGTCCTGGTGCTGTATACATTATGTCTAATAAGCTATTGATCCTGGTGCTGTATACATTATGTCTAATAAGCTATTGATCCTGGTTCTGTATACATTATGTCTAATAAGCTATTGATCCTGGTACTGTATACATTATGACTAATAAGCTATTGATCCTGGTGCTGTATACATTATGTCTAATAAGCTATTGATCCTGGTGCTGTATACATTATGACTAATAAGCTATTGATCCTGGTACTGTATACATTATGACTAATAAGCTATTGATCCTGGTGCTGTATACATTATGTCTAATAAGCTATTGATCCTGGTGCTGTATACATTATGACTAATAAGCTATTGATCCTGGTGCTGTATACATTATGACTAATAAGCTATTGATCCTGGTGCTGTATACACTGATCAGCCAAACATTATGACTAATAAGCTATTGATCCTGGTGCTGTATACATTATGACTAATAAGCTATTGATCCTGGTGCTGTATACATTATGACTAATAAGCTATTGATCCTGGTGCTGTATACATTATGACTAATAAGCTATTGGTCCTGGTGCTGTATACATTATGACTAATAAGCTATTGATCCTGGTGCTGTATACATTATGACTAATAAGCTATTGATCCTGGTGCTGTATACACTGATCAGCCAAACATTATGACTAATAAGCTATTGATCCTCCGTGTGCCACCAAAACAGTGCTCAGACCTCAGAACAGTACTTGGATGCGCTCAGACCTCTAAATGTGTCCTGTGGTATTACAGCAAGTCCTGTGAATTGTGAGGTGGAAGCACCTTGGATTAGACCTGTTGGTCCAGCATATCCCACAGATTTTACATCTGATTGAGACCTGGAGTATGTGGATACTCATTTGGTATGTATTTATTCACCTGAGGTCATCCCATTCACCTCCAGAGGGAAGAGTTTATCAGTCCCGCTGTGACGGCTGTCATGACGAATCCACAGTGTGCCTACCTGTCTGTAGCTGGAAGTAAACGCTCCCAGGTAGGCTACGATGGCTGACGAGATGAGGATGTCCCCCGTTAGGTTGGTGTAGAGCACCCCGAGGTTAAAGGCCATCTCTCTCCAGCGGGTCTTCTCGCCACCCAGCCCACCAATCAACTGCTCTGCTCGCTCCAGCTTCTTGCTGCACAGCTCCACCTAGAGGTTAAGAAGGGAACAACATGGATAGTAACAACAGGCTGTTTCCGGTTTACAGGACACCGGTGTGGACCTGTCTAAATAATGTGTCGGTGGAGGATCTAGCTTCATGAACACATTAAGGAGGCATTGAGGAGACATGCCTCCACATTTAATGACTGACCAACACAGGATGAAACCAGGTGATTGCATCCATCATAGACCAGGGGTGTCTACTGGGAGGGTCAGTCATACTACAGTCACACATCATAGAACAGGGGTGTCTACTGGGAGGGTCAGTCATACTACAGTCACACATCATAGACCAGGGGTGTCTACTGGGAGGGTCAGTCATACTACAGTCACACATCATAGAACAGGGGTGTCTACTGGGAGGGTCAGTCATACTACAGTCACACATCATAGAACAGGGGTGTCTACTGGGAGGGTCAGTCATACTACAGTCACACATCATAGACCAGGGGTGTCTACTGGGAGGGTCAGTCATACTATATCAGTCACACATCATAGAACAGGGGTGTCTACTGGGAGGGTCAGTCATACTACAGTCACACATCATAGAACAGGGCTGTCTACTGGGAGGGTCAGTCATACTACAGTCACACATCATAGAACAGGGGTGTCTACTGGGAGGGTCAGTCATACTATATCAGTCACACATCATAGAACAGGGGTGTCTGCTGGGAGGGTCAGTCATACTATATCAGTCACACATCATAGAACAGGGCTGTCTACTGGGAGGGTCAGTCATACTATATCAGTCACACATCATAGAACAGGGGTGTCTACTGGGAGGGTCAGTCATACTATATCAGTCACACATCATAGAACAGGGCTGTCTACTGGGAGGGTCAGTCATACTATATCAGTCACACATCATAGAACAGGGGTGTCTACTGGGAGGGTCAGTCATACTATATCAGTCACACATCATAGACCAGGGCTGTCTACTGGGAGGGTCAGTCATACTACAATCACACATCATAGACCAGGGGTGTCTACTGGGAGGGTCAGTCATACTACAGTCACACATCATAGACCAGGGGTGTCTACTGGGAGGGTCAGTCATACTATATCAGTCACACATCATAGAACAGGGGTGTCTACTGGGAGGGTCAGTCATACTACAGTCACACATCATAGACCAGGGGTGTCTACTGGGAGGGTCAGTCATACTACAGTCACACATCATAGACCAGGGGTGTCTACTGGGAGGGTCAGTCATACTACAGTCACACATCATAGACCAGGGGTGTCTACTGGGAGGGTCAGTCATACTACAGTCACACATCATAGACCAGGGGTGTCTACTGGGAGGGTCAGTCATACTATATCAGTCACACATCATAGACCAGGGGTGTCTACTGGGAGGGTCAGTCATACTATATCAGTCACACATCATAGAACAGGGGTGTCTACTGGGAGGGTCAGTCATACTATATCAGTCACACATCATAGAACAGGGGTGTCTGCTGGGAGGGTCAGTCATACTATATCAGTCACACATCATAGACCAGGGCTGTCTACTGGGAGGGTCAGTCATACTATATCAGTCACACATCATAGACCAGGGGTGTCTGCTGGGAGGGTCAGTCATACTATATCAGTCACAGATCATAGAACAGGGGTGTCTACTGGGAGGGTCAGTCATACTATATCAGTCACACATCATAGAACAGGGGTGTCTACTGGGAGGGTCAGTCATACTATATCAGTCACACATCATAGAACAGGGGTGTCTACTGGGAGGGTCAGTCATACTATATCAGTCACACATCATAGACCAGGGCTGTCTACTGGGAGGGTCAGTCATACTATATCAGTCACACATCATAGAACAGGGGTGTCTACTGGGAGGGTCAGTCATACTATCTGGAGCTAGTAGTGATTTAGGATCTGCACATTACTTTCACCTATTTTCCACATTGACATCATGGGCTATAGACTGGTACCCCACCAATAAAACTCACATCAAAAACACTTAACTGCATTCCAACTTCATTTGGATACAAAAAGTTACATTTGAAGGAGATTTGCATAAGTAGAGAATCACATTTTTAACATCAATCCACAAAGGATTGCAGATTGATGCATATGGCCTGAAACTGCCGCAAGAATAAAAAGCGCTTAGTGGTTCCATTAGTGTTCTATGAAAACATTCCACTGATCTGTTTTATTTTACATGCCTCCCATGAGAAGATTGATGACAAACCTCTTTTTTTGCTCTAATTTTATTCCTGCACGCTATAGTAGAGGCTTTTAAAAAATAGACCAACATTGATTTTTGTTCGTTATACGTTGATAGGAGTATGTAGACCACAATTATTCTAACGGAGTTATAATTATGAATATATAATGATTTTAGAATAATTATTCAATATTTTAATCTAAACTTTCTGAACATGACAAGTAAGCATACTGAACAGTCACAAGTTAGTATCTGAATGAGTTCTGCTTATGATAGACGTGACCTTATACTGCACTACTAGGGGACAGGCTCAGACAGGGATCAGTAAATTAACCTGCAAATATGCATGTAGAAAAGAAAAAGCATGAAAGCCAGGGAATTCTAGGATCAAATAGGCAGCTTCTCGAAACTCCAAAGGATCAAACCAAAACCTACAAACTTCAAAGCCAGTAAACAAACAGAGCAGTTGCTGAGTCATTATTTGGGATTGCTGTAGCGCTTTAAACTTAGAAACAAAATGTCAGCATTTCACAGAAAAATAACGGTTTGCTTAAGAGGAGTCACATTGGTAATGGTTCTACTTCAAGAATGGCTGTAAAACAATGCGTTCAGTTTACATTTTATACAGTGCTTTTCTACTTTTTGGCAAATGTTTCTCTAGCAACATCTATTTCACTTATTTCAAAATAATGCAAAAAAAAGTTGAGCTGGCACACCATGTCAATAACTGCCAAAAGGAAAGGAGATATAAAACTCAACAGAAACCAGCTCAGTTAAAAATAATTAAATAATTTTACTAAATAATAAGAAAATATTAGAAAGTGGATAGCTGCCAACCAGAGGACCCTGGTGTATTGAAGGAGAATGGTTCTCTGTAAGTTGAGGGAGATCCAGTCCCACTGACCTGATTCTCCAGGTCAGCCTTCTTGTTCTTATTGGCCTCCAGAGTCTCCTGCAGTTTAGCCAGCTTGTCCTGGACCGCTTTCAGCGAAGCCTGTTTTTTACGGAGGCTCTCCATAGCAACCTTCAGCTCCCCTTCGGCCTGAGATAGTTTCTCCTTCTTAGGGGCCACCACTTTGGCTACTCTAAAAAAGTAGGAAAACATTAAAATATTAGATTTCCGTTCCAGAAAGATCATAATTACTTTAGATTTAAAACAATAACAACAAAGTCAATTCATTGTGTAATGTGGTGTATACTGTTTAGAGACATTTAAGTAGGCTTTGATATGTAGTATTCTGTATTGTAGCAACAAGCGTACATTTAGCCAGAACTCACTTATCATAGGACTCCATAGCGCGCACCCACTTGCACAGACCCTCAGCTGCTGTAGAGGCGGTACGGATCTTCTCAGGGACAAAGTCGGGGTTGGTGATGTACTTGTTCCGGATGACTGCAATGAGGTTGGACGGGATGTTGTCCTTGTCAAACTCGTGAAGGCTCTGAAGGAACTTCATGTCTCCAAGGAGCTTCTTGGCCGGGCCCCAGAAGTCCTCTACCTTTTTGCCGGAGCCCGAGGGGTCAGGAATGCGGTCCGGTTTTAGACCCTTCAGGATGCAGATGGCCTCCATCACCAGCTTAACCGCCGGTGGAGGACTCTTCATGGACTTGACCACCGTGATGTCCTGGACAAAAAGTTACTGTAAACTAATCAACTATGACAAAGCATTTTGCTTGAATTATCAACATTGTTTCTGCTTAACTCGAATTTTGATGAGACATTTTTAATAAACAAGGATTACCCAGTAAGGATTTTCTAACTTAATAATTGTTAAGCAGTTATTTACTTTTATAGCAAAATGCTTGAAATATGTACCGGTACTCTAATTAATGGGCTGGTAAGTTATGATTACAAAAGATCATTTTGCAAACAAAAAACAAATCTGGGAAAAGGTTCACTGTCTATTTTTGTATACAGGACTACAAATTAATCTCCTATTGTTATCCCACCTGGTTGGTGAGCGTGTCCAGAGCAGCCAAGGCAGACTCCAGGATGGGCATGGCAATGGCCAAATCAGCATTGCACTCGTCCTTAATGGCCTTGGCCGCCATGGCCTGTTCGTTGGCCACTGCTTCATCCACTTTCACCACCTTTTCAGTCTTGGCAACCTCCACTGAATCGTGCTCAATCACCACCATCATCTCGTCCACCTCCTTGCTGGCCACGCGGAGCTGCGGTTGCAGGGCTTCTAGTTCTACCTGCATAGTTGCCACCTGGGCGGCTGCAGACTCCAGCTTCTCCAAGCCCACCTCATAGCGACGCTTTAACTTCATCACCTCTCTGTGGAATTGTTAGTGGAGGGTTATGGACTCGGTTCCCTTTCAATCACGATCGTAAGTATGTGTATGTTTTGCTTCAACGTAGCACTTTCCATGAGGCCAAATCACAAGTCTAAGTGGTTGACTGTGGTGTAGATATGGTGAACTGTGGTGTAGATATGGTTAACTGTGGTGTAGATATGGTGAACTGTGGTGTAGATATAGTTAACTGTGGTGTAGATATGGTTAACTGTGGTGTAGATATGGTTAACTGTGGTGTAGATATGGTTAACTGTGGTGTAGATATGGTTAACTGTGGTGTAGATATGGTGAACTGTGGTGTAGATATGGTGAACTGTGGTGTAGATATGGTTAACTCTGGTGTAGATATGGTTAACTGTGGTGTAGATATGGTTAACTGTGGTGTGGATATGGTTAACTGTGGTGTAGATATGGTTAACTGTGGTGTAGATATGGTGAACTGTGGTGTAGATATAGTTAACTGTGGTGTAGATATGGTTAACTGTGGTGTAGATATGGTTAACTGTGGTGTAGATATGGTTAACTGTGGTGTAGATATGGTGAACTGTGGTGTAGATATGGTGAACTGTGGTGTAGATATGGTGAACTGTGGTGTAGATATGGTGAACTGTGGTGTAGATATGGTGAACTGTGGTGTAGATATAGTTAACTGTGGTGTAGATATGGTTAACTGTGGTGTAGATATGGTGAACTGTGGTGTAGATATAGTTAACTGTGGTGTAGATATGGTAAACTGTGGTGTAGATATGGTTAACTGTGGTGTAGATATGGTTAACTGTGGTGTAGATATGGTTAACTGTGGTGTAGATATGGTTAACTCTGGTGTAGATATGGTTAACTGTGGTGTAGATATAGTTAACTGTGGTGTAGATATAGTTAACTGTGGTGTAGATATAGTTAACTGTGGTGTAGATATGGTTAACTGTGGTGTAGATATGGTTAACTGTGGTGTAGATATGGTTAACTGTGGTGTAGATATGGTGAACTGTGGTGTAGATATAGTTAACTGTGGTGTAGATATGGTGAACTGTGGTGTAGATATGGTGAACTGTGGTGTAGATATGGTTAACTGTGGTGTAGATATGGTTAACTGTGGTGTAGATATGGTTAACTGTGGTGTAGATATGGTTAACTGTGGTGTAGATATGGTTAACTGTGGTGTAGATATGGTGAACTGTGGTGTAGATATGGTGAACTGTGGTGTAGATATGGTGAACTGTGGTGTAGATATAGTTAACTGTGGTGTAGATATGGTTAACTGTGGTGTAGATATGGTGAACTGTGGTGTAGATATGGTTAACTGTGGTGTAGATATGGTTAACTGTGGTGTAGATATGGTGAACTGTGGTGTAGATATGGTGAACTGTGGTGTAGATATAGTTAACTGTGGTGTAGATATGGTTAACTGTGGTGTAGATATGGTTAACTGTGGTGTAGATATGGTTAACTGTGGTGTAGATATGGTTAACTGTGGTGTAGATATGGTTAACTCTGGTGTAGATATGGTTAACTGTGGTGTAGATATGGTTAACTCTGGTGTAGATATGGTTAACTGTGGTGTAGATATGGTTAACTCTGGTGTAGATATGGTTAACTCTGGTGTAGATATGGTTAACTGTGGTGTAGATATGGTTAACTGTGGTGTAGATATGGTTAACTGTGGTGTAGATATGGTTAACTGTGGTGTAGATATGGTTAACTGTGGTGTAGATATGGTTAACTGTGGTGTAGATATGGTTAACTGTGGTGTAGATATGGTTAACTGTGGTGTAGATATGGTTAACTGTGGTGTAGATATGGTTAACTCTGGTGTAGTTAACCACACATTCAATGCTAGATTCCAAGATCCATGTTTTGCTATATCATAAAAAAGACTTGGGTTAGTCATAAGGTTAAACAGTTTGGTTGAGGTTAACATAAGATCAGGTAAAACAGGAAAGGTTAATGATTAACATTGTATCTGTGAAAGCTCACCACAAATATATCAGAAACCAGACTAAGAATACATGCAAAGGCTGAATATTTTTGATAAAAAGTAATTAGCTTGAAAACATGCACAGCTGCCAGCTTTAAAGGCCAGCATCCTCCTGTATTTACACATGGCCTGTGTGCTTCCACTGATTCTTACGCTCTCTTCTTATCCAGCAGGGCCTTGAAGGTGGAGATGAGCTCTAGGTAGGAGGTGGGCGTGACGTAATTGTGACGCTGCAGCTCAGACAGGAAACGTGTTGACAGATCGATGGTGGACGTGTGGAAGCTCTTGCACATATCAATGCAGCCGGCTCGTGACTCATCAGTCATCTCAATGTCCTCCAGGAAGCGTGAGGCCACCGCCTGCAGGGCATCCTCAGGCCAGCTCTGAAAAGAGACATGGCAGGTTAAGTGCTTCACTGCAGTAACGGTTCATACCTGGGTGAAGCTGATCCTAGATCTGTTTTTCTACATGGGGAATAGAAGCAAGCACATGGGTACAAGAAACAATTCTGCAATACTTTATATCAGCCATCTGGATGGATGGTGTCCGCATTAGAAGAAATCTCAAATAGTGAGTTTTCTTAGTAAAAACCTGGGAAAATAACTGCAGTAGTAAGCCACAGCTGATGTTATTGTACGAACGTTTACTTGAAGCCGAAACATTTATTGACAGATAAATACTGTAGTTATAGCATTAATACCTGGAACCAGTCTATGGTGCAGCAGTTGATGAGGGCAGGGAAGCGTCTTAAGCGGCTTCTGAACGTGTCACCAATAGGGCTCATCGCCAGCACCACGTGCAGCTGAGAGCGACAGCGCTGCAGGAACATGTTGAAGAGCGACAACGGGCTGCCGTCCGTCTGCTTGTCTCGCTCCCGCTGGCGGTCCAGAATGCGCATGTGCTCGCAGATTTCCTGTTTCTCATCCACAACAAACAGGTTGGGCACCTGGTGCAAGGAGGAGGTTAAGAGGACTTCAGTTTGTGTGTGAAAAGTTTGTCTTTAATACATACTGGATACATGGCGTTGAAGAGATATCGGATGAGATGTTTTGAACAAAATTATTTTGATCTTTAACACTGTAGCCATGTCTCACCCAACAGCAAAGGCAACTATACAGAAAACCAAAGTTCACGGCTGCGACAGTGAAAACGCCAAAGCGGTCACAACAAAAATAATGCAATTTCTTGGACTCAATGATCACCCGTTTTAGCTCGGCCGAGGACCTAAGATTCCGCCAGTTAATGTTACATATGCTATAATCTACCGAGTTATACATATTTTTCAGATGTTGCACTACAGGAGCCAAATCAAACCCTGTATTATTAACACAAAGACTACTGAGAGGCAATGTAACTTGGATCAGATTTACAAGTGATATTTGGAGCTCATATGTACGTCCGATGTGGATGCAAAGTTAGACAGCGCAGTTTATTGACGCCAACTTCAATATTCATAAAGTGGTTCTACCTTCGAGACAATGGCGAAACATGGTAAAATGCATGCAAGACGCTTGATTGTCAAGATTATCGTGCTTGGCCTACTCGCTCCAGCTTGTACATGATGGCACGCTGTCTCAGCACATCATTAATGATGTAGTAACTACTGGGAGACAAAGACACTTTTAACATTCGCATCTTGCCTAGACAAGATTGCAAACTGTGCAGACACAGCTAAATCAGCCAATCAAAAGGCTGCAACAGGATACACCAACTAGGTGAAATAGCATATTTGATAAACTGAACGGTCCATAGGAACAGAAGCATCCATTGGGTGCTTATTCAGCTGATTACGATTCACTTGCAAACTTAGCAGCCAATCAGTGGGGACTGATTAAACACATGACATCCCTTCTGGCACCTTTTAAGGAGCTCACCAGAGGAAGCTGCCCCATCATCTGCATCTACCACAGATGTGATCCCATCCACAATTGCTCTGAATCTCCTAGGCATAAGTGTTTGTGGAGTGAAAACCTCAGGAAACACACTACTGGAACCCAACATTGAAACAGAAACTCTTCAAAGTGTGGCTACAATTATTGACAAATTTATACAGCCTATAAAAAATCTAAAGGTGAAACATGATGAAGATAGGCTGTGTCATGACAACAAACCAAGAAGACACAGACAGGCCTTCCAAAAAGATACGACAATCTGGTACCTAATTGGCAATATGCGACAAAATACTGAGTGGGAAACTCCAGGAACTGTTTTACAGATGCAGCTTTACCTCTCAGAGGCATGCATACTCCCTTACTGACAGGACAACAAGAGCCGTTTCCCTGCTTTCACAACCGTAGCACGAGCATACTGAGGCATCCTTCACAAGTATAGCCAGCCAACGCTTGATTAACTCTGTTCCACAGATCTCAGACGAAAAAAGGAACAGATTATCTTATTAAAAAAGAGGACATGCGAAAAAATAGTCTGCAACAAATAACTGAAATTAAATTGCTCTCAGTTCACCATAAACATTTCTTGATTTCATGTGTTTAAAAAATAACAATTATTTAAATAAAAGTATAAAATTGGTCTTGGTACTGGTTTAACTGAATGAAAATCAGCAACAGGTATTAGCCTAAAAAAAGATTCAGTGGATCCCTAGTGCGCAATTAAGATCTTCCCTTTGCCTATGACATAATATGGAAAATGTATTTATGCGATGTGTCTATCCATCACCTCTCCGGTGTTAAGCAGGTTGCTGACATCCTCCAAGAATGACTCCATCTTAATCTGCGTGTCGGTGAACAGAAATACCCCATGTGTGTCACTTTTGGTGGACTTGCGCATGATCAGCTTGAGGTCGTCACGCCACTCTGTCATGCCGTAGCTCTTGGAAATCTCCACCTGTTTGATATTATATTAGATATATTCTACTTCGTATTGACAGATAATGCAGTTAGATTAACATTCTTAGAAAAAAAGAATCTATCGCCACCTGGAAGAGCTCCGCCTCCCCCATGTGGGCAGCCAATCGAGTGAGGGACTGCCTCCCGCTACCACCCACCCCCACCAGCATGGCGTGGCCTCGCGGCTGCTTGAGCACACGTGAGATGCGGCACACATGTTCGATGGCGAAGCGGAACAACACCAGGTTCATGGGCGCCTTGCTGACGTTGTTATACTCATCCAGGTGCGTCTCCACCACCTGCCGCAGCTGGTCCAGGTTGTCTACCTCCCGGTAGTTGTGATCCTCGCCCTTGGGGTCGTGGAAGTCACAGAACATGAGGCTGCGGAGGTCGTCCTCCGTCACGCGCCCATCCTGGTCACGGTCTAGGTGCTGGAAGAGCTGGTGAAAGTCTAGTTTGAGGTCGATCAGGGACACCTCCTGAAGGTAGCTTACCAACCAGGCCCGGTCTGAGTCATGCACCAGACGGTCATAGTACACCCTAAGGACCTAGTAAAGAGAAATTACAAATAAAAGTAACTGACAGCGTGCCAAATGAACAATCACAAATATTTAATTGTCCTAACAATTCATTTGTGCTGACCAAAGGGAAAATAGATAAATATAATATAGGCTAGACATTAACCTTTGTGATAATTTACTTTTAATGACTGACCAACACAGGATGAAACCAGTTGATTGCATTAATTTACTCAAAAAACTAGGATGTTTTTTTTAAGTGATTTGAAGTTATATGTTGTTCACACTGACAGTTTTAAGTGACTCAAACTGTCTGCCCATACCTGATACAAATCAGATTTTTAACTATATTCTAATCAGTTAAAACCTCATAAAATCTAATGTCAGGCTCTGGCCATCCCTAAGAGACAGCATTCTCTTTAGGTTTCTTCCTAACAATTTGACCCAATCAGGGAGTTATTCCTAGCCACTGTGCATCAACCCTGATGATGCTTGCTCTTTCAGGTTTGAGCCTGGGTGTTAGTAAAAGCACTTGGTGACAACTGCTGATGTAAAAAAAGGTATTCATAAAATACATTTAACTGATTTACTGATAACACCAGTCCCAATGTCAACAGGTGGTGAAATCTCTTCAGATTACTTTAACAAATTGACAACTGGAATGTGAAAGGTCTGCAAGGCTATATTTGGAGGTAATAAAAGATTCATTGAATAAACCAACGCTTGAGTGACACAATAATTTATAATCTAATAACTTTTATGTCCTATTCAAACGAATTTCATGTATGTTTACATAAAAAGCAAGAACATTTCTAAGTCAGCCCAAACTTAACGGTAGTGTCTATATTACCAAAAAGCTAATAGCAAATGTAATTACTACAGTTAGAGATTTTTCACTGCTGACCATTTAGAAATGGTTCCTTTCAGGTAAATACGAAATGTTCCATGACATTTGTTTTAATCGGTAGCATTGCTTTTAGAAAGAAATTAATAGGTTTAGTTGAAGCTGCTTTAGCTGTAATTCAGTGTTTTGTTGAGGATAACATACATGCACTCACCGGCCACATCATTAGGTACACCTTTTAGCTGTAATTCAGTGTTTTGTTGAGGATAACATACATTACATGCACTAACCTGCCACATCATTAGGTACACATTTTAGCTGTAATTCAGTGTTTTGTTGACGATAACATACATGCACTCACCAGCCACATCATTAGGTACACCTTTTAGCTGTAATTCAGTGTTGAGGATAACATAAATTACATGCACTAACCTGCTACATCATTAGGTACACATTTTAGCTGTAATTCAGTGTTTTGTTGAGGATAACATACATGCACTCACCGGCTACATCATTAGGTACACATTTTAGCTGTAATTCAGTGTTTTGTTGACAATAACATACATGCACTCACCAGCCTTAGCTTTTAAACTAATTAACGCACAAATCTAATCAGCCAATCATCTGGCAGCAACCCAATCCATTTATGCATGTAGACATGGTTGAGATGATCTGCTGAAGTTCAAACCAAACATCCGAATGAGAAAGAAAGATGATTTAACTGTGACTGTGAACATGGCATGTTGATGGACCAGATAGGCAGGTTTAAGTATTTCAGAAAGTGATGATCTAATGGGATTTTCACACACTATCATCTCTAGGGTCTAAGGAGAAGGGAAAGAAAATATTCACTGAGCGGCAGTTCTCTGGGCGAAAATGCCTTGTTGATGGCTGAGGTCAGAGGAGAACTGCCAGACTGGTTTGAGCTGATATGAAGGAAACTCTTGGGGCCCCTTAGTACCAATTGAGCATCATTTAAACACCACAGCGAACTTGAGTATTGTTTGTGACCATGTCCATCCCTTTATGTACACAGAGTTCACATCATCTAATGGCTAATTCCAAATCTGCAGCAACTGTGTGTTGCTATAAGGTCAATGGGAAACAAAAGCTCTGAGGAATGTTTCTAGCACCTTGTTGAATCCATGGCTCAAATAATAAAGGCAGCTGTATGACTGAGCATGTTGTTGTTGTTCTGAATATGCTTAAACGTTAGTATACCTCATGCACCCAGAGACGCTTGATGATGCTGGGGTCCTCAGCTGACTCGGGTCGGGACAGACAGACGCCCTGGATGACGCGGGAGAAGTCTCGCAGGTTGAATAGGTAGTGGGACTTGGCTGGGGTTGGCAGAAGGTTCTTGGTGGCCTGGTGGTACACAGACATGGTTCCACTGATGATCTGAGCGGTCAGCGCTGCAAACGGCTGGGGGAAAGTAAACCTAGTGAAGTGGAATATTTCATTGTATTAGACAAAATCTCTACTGGCACAAGTCACATTTTTAAGAACGGGAGTAGTGTCCCAAAACACAGTGTGTCACACCCTACTGCGTATGGAGCTGCGTAGTAGTGGACCGATCAGAGTGACCATGATGACCCCTCTTTTAAACAACATACAATGAGCACTGGGGCATCTGAACTGGTTGACTTGTCCAATGAGTCTTGTTTTCTTTTACAAGACGTGGACCGTCTCAGACTAAGACTTTTATAACCCATTATTAAAACATCTGATTGCCCGAACAAGCATAGTTACCTGGCCATCTGACATTGGTAAATAAAGCTACTTCAAATGCAACTCAAAATATCAGATTTAAACACCTTAAGCAAAATAAACTATTGTAAAAATGGCCCCAACCCTGGGATGTTTTAGATAAATGCATGGTGACATAACTATATAGAAATGTGCAAACTATCCTCCATGTTTGGCACCAGATGGTCTGTGACAGTGGCATTTCTCACTGAAATCTCCCCCTCCCACAATATTGCAATGAACCACAATGTACGAAGTCTGTGATAATTTGTTTTTCACATTTCACATGTCAGCCTAGTCAGCTCGACAAAGTCCAGTAGTGCATATGTCTGGGATGGACTGTGTTGTTGGTGGGTTCTGAAAGATCACTCTTAGATGGACTGTGTTGTGGGTCTGTCCAATCTGTGTTTTGTCCCTAAGAAAATGCCTACATCTCAGTTGAACTATCTATGTTCCTGAAGAATGTAACCACTTCTCAGCAACATGATATTTGTACCTTATGCTCAGATGCCAGTCCAAGATTCTGGAGAAAATGGTGTACATGGTCTTATGATCAAAATCGTTGATAGTGACAGTGTTGAAGTGGCGTAAGAAGCGGGCTGTTATTGGGTTTCTCCCACCACCTATGAGCAAAAATACAATGCTTTAAAAAATGCTTTAAAAAGTAGCCATCAGCCATCTAAAAACCCTTGGATCAGGCTGTCAAACGTTAGAAAAAGCTAACTGTGGTAGCATGTAAAAGGACAAACAACTGCAAATGCCAGACATCAATGTAATATTTTTAATAGATTTAATATAACACATATTGTGCATGTCATCACTGTTGTGGTTTACTACTGTGATGTTACTGAATAGTAAGCAAAGTCTGTTGTTGAGTGTCATAAATTACCATAAAATAAAGTACAAACAATAGTAGAATGGTATTGATCTGTCCCCATCACCAAAACTACAAAATGATAAAATAGTTGTTTATTTGACAGCACAAAAGAAAGTTGTAAAGTGTAGAAAGAGTTCAAAATTAGCATGGATCTTTACTAAACAATAGATGTGTGCATCCGGTGACCTTGTAAATGTCAATGTGTCTCTGGAATAAAACAGACAGTCCTAGACTCACCGGGAGGCCCCATAGCGCACATGATCTGAATATCCACTAGGTTGATCATGGCGCAGTCCTTCAGGTCGTACCAGTTCCAGTGGTCCAGCCACTGACGCAGCAGCTCAACCGGGGGCTGGGCCCCGTACGTCTCCCTAGCAGGCATGTTCACGTCGTCCACAAACACAACCTGGAAAAATATGCGCTCGGTAATACAGTGCATTTTAATAGTGAATTACATCTGCTGCCAAACTAGCCCATGATATCACTACAACTCTAAATCTAGGACACCCCAATTTTTCAAGAATTCCACTATTGGTATGCATGGCATGGCATTCAACTGGCATGCATGGCATTGACATGTATGATAAGACCTGAGAACCTACCGTTCTCTTGCCCAGTGGCGGGCCGTATATCCCTTTTCGGCGCTTGTCTAACTTGGACATGATGATGTTTTGTGTCTGTGCGGCCGTGGTCTGAGCTGAGAAGTTAATCATCAGAGGGCTGAATACTTCCTTGTTCAGCCGGTTCAGCAGAAAGTCCTGCAGGTTCACAGGGCACGGTTCAGATTGATTTTTAATTGTGAAAAAAATAATAATGTCAAGAGAAAGAGCTACTCAGCGTTTTAGACCATCATTATAACAGCGTGTCGCTTTAGACCATCGTTATAACAGCATGTTGCTTTAGACCATCATTATAACAGCATGTCGCTTTAGACCATCATTATAACAGCATGTTGCTTTAGACCATCATTATAACAGCGTGTTGCTTTAGACCATCATTATAACAGCATGTTGCTTTAGACCATCATTATAACAGCATGTCGCTTTAGACCATCATTATAACAGCATGTCGCTTTAGACCATCATTATAACAGCATGTTGCTTTAGACCATCATTATAACAGCGTGTTGCTTTAGACCATCATTATAACAGCATGTTGTTTTAGACCATCATTATAACAGTGTGTTGCTTTAGACCATCATTATAACAGCATGTTGCTTTAGACCATCATTATAACAGCATGTTGATTTAGACCATCATTATAACAGTGTGTTGCTTTAGACCATCATTATAACAGCATGTTGCTTTAGACCATCATTATAACAGCATGTCGATTTAGACCATCATTATAACAGCGTGTTGCTTTAGACCATCATTATAACAGCGTGTTGATTTCAGACCATCATTATAACAGAATGTTGCTTTAGACCATCATTATAACAGTGTGTTGCTTTAGACCATCATTATAACAGCATGTTGCTTTAGACCATCATTATAACAGCGTGTTGATTTAGACCATCATTATAACAGCATGTTGCTTTAGACCATCATTATAACAGCGTGTCGCTTTCGACCATCATTATAACAGCATGTCGTTTTAGACCATCATTATAACAGCATGTCGCTTTAGACCATCATTATAACAGCATGTTGCTTTAGACCATCATTATAACACCGTGTCGTTTTAGACCATCATTATAACAGCATGTTGCTTTAGAACATCATTATAACAGCATGTTGCTTTAGACCATCATTATAACAGCATGTTGCTTTAGACCATCATTATAACAGCATGTCGTTTTAGACCATCATTATAACAGCATGTTGCTTTAGACCATCATTATAACAGCATGTCGCTTTAGACCATCATTATAACACCGTGTCGTTTTAGACCATCATTATAACAGCATGTTGCTTTAGACCATCATTATAACAGCATGTTGCTTTAGACCATCATTATAACAGCATGTCGTTTTAGACCATCATTATAACAGCATGTCGCTTTAGACCATCATTATAACAGTGTGTTGCTTTAGACCATCATTATAACAGCATGTCGCTTTAGACCATCATTATAACAGCATGTCGTTTTAAACCATCATTATAACAGCATGTCGCTTTAGACCATCATTATAACAGCGTGTTGCTTTAGACCATCATTATAACAGCGTGTTGCTTTAGACCATCATTATAACAGCATGTTGATTTAGACCATCAATATAACAGCGTGTTGCTTTAGACCATCATTATAACAGCGTGTTGCTTTAGACCATCATTATAACAGCGTGTCGATTTAGACCATCATTATAACAGCGTGTTGCTTTAGACCATCATTATAACAGCGTGTTGCTTTAGACCATCATTATAACAGCATGTCGCTTTAGACCATCATTATAACAGCGTGTTGCTTTAGACCATCATTATAACAGCGTGTTGCTTTAGACCATCATTATAACAGCATGTTGCTTTAGACCATCATTATAACAGCATGTCGTTTTAGACCATCATTATAACAGCGTGTTGCTTTTAGACCATCATTATAACAGCGTGTCGCTTTAGACCATCATTATAACAGCATGTCGTTTTAGACCATCATTATAACAGCGTGTTGCTTTAGACCATCATTATAACAGCGTGTCGCTTTAGACCATCATTATAACAGCATGTCGTTTTAGACCATCATTATAACAGCGTGTTGCTTTAGACCATCATTATAACAGCATGTCGTTTTAGACCATCATTATAACAGCGTGTCGCTTTAGACCATCATTATAACAGCATGTCGTTTTAGACCATCATTATAACAGCGTGTCGCTTTAGACCATCATTATAACAGCATGTCGTTTTAGACCATCATTATAACAGCGTGTCGCTTTAGACCATCATTATAACAGCATGTCGTTTTAGACCATCATTATAACAGCATGTTGCTTTAGACCATCATTATAACAGCGTGTTGATTTAGACCATCAATATAACAGCGTGTTGCTTTAGACCATCATTATAACAGCGTGTTGCTTTAGACCATCATTATAACAGCATGTTGCTTTAGACCATCATTATAACAGCGTGTTGCTTTAGACCATCATTATAACAGCGTGTTGCTTTAGACCATCATTATAACAGCATGTTGCTTTAGACCATCATTATAACAGCGTGTCGCTTTAGACCATCATTATAACAGCATGTTGCTTTAGACCATCATTATAACAGCATGTCGCTTTAGACCATCATTGTAACAGCATGTTGCTTTAGACCATCATTATAACAGCATGTTGCTTTAGACCATCATTATAACAGCATGTTGCTTTAGACCATCATTATAACAGCGTGTTGCTTTAGACCATCATTATAACAGCGTGTTGCTTTAGACCATCATAACAGCGTGTTGCTTTAGACCATCATTATAACAGCATGTCGCTTTAGACCATCAATATAACAGCATGTTGCTTTAGACCATCATTATAACAGCGTGTTGCTTTAGACCATCATTATAACAGCATGTCGCTTTAGACCATCATTGTAACAGCATGTCGTTTTAGACCATCAATATAACAGCGTGTTGCTTTAGACCATCATTATAACAGCGTGTTGCTTTAGACCATCATTATAACAGCATGTTGCTTTAGACCATCATTATAACAGCGTGTTGCTTTAGACCATCATAACAGCGTGTTGCTTTAGACCATCATTATAACAGCATGTCGCTTTAGACCATCATTATAACAGCGTGTTGCTTTAGACCATCATTATAACAGCGTGTTGCTTTAGACCATCATTATAACAGCGTGTTGCTTTAGACCATCATTATAACAGCGTGTTGCTTTAGACCATCAATATAACAGCATGTTGCTTTAGACCATCATTATAACAGCGTGTTGCTTTAGACCATCATAACAGCGTGTTGCTTTAGACCATCATTATAACAGCATGTCGCTTTAGACCATCATTATAACAGCATGTTGTTTTAGACCATCATTATAACAGCGTGTTGCTTTAGACCATCATTATAACAGCGTGTTGCTTTAGACCATCATTATAACAGCGTGTTGCTTTAGACCATCAATATAACAGCATGTTGCTTTAGACCATCATTATAACAGCGTGTTGCTTTAGACCATCATTATAACAGCATGTTGCTTTAGACCATCAATATAACAGCATGTTGCTTTAGACCATCATTATAACAATAACCAATTCCTTTTGAGGTAAAAGTAAAAAATACAGTATTATGAGTTTGGAGAACTGGAGAATATGCAACGTTTTTTTTAGTAACTATAAGAGTTACATTAAAATAAGCTTGAGCATTGCTTGCAAATCATATTCACTGAACAATATATCCGGCAAATCCTCAGTCCCAATAATGGTGGCAACCTCTCTGTTCACTTAAGGGTGAATCCTCAGCCCCAATTATGGTGGCAACCTCTCTGTTCGCTTAAGGGTGAATCCTCAGCCCCAATTATGGTGGCAACCTCTCTGTTCGCTTAAGGGTGAATCCTCAGCCCCAATTATGGTGGCAACCTCTCTGTTCACTTAAGGGTGAATCCTCAGCCCCAATTATGGTGGCAACCTCTCTGTTCACTTAAGGGTGTATCCTCAGCCCCAATTATGGTGGCAACCTCTCTGTTCGCTTAAGGGTGTATCCTCAGCCCCAATTATGGTGGCAACCTCTCTGTTCGCTTAAGGGTGTATCCTCAGTCCCAATTATGGTGGCAACCTCTCTGTTCACTTAAGGGTGTATCCCCAGTCCCAATTATGGTGGCAACCTCTCTGTTCACTTAAGGGTGTATCCTCAGTCCCAATTATGGTGGCAACCTCTCTGTTCACTTAAGGGTGTATCCTCAGCCCCAATTATGGTGGCAACCTCTCTGTTCACTTAAGGGTGTATCCCCAGTCCCAATAATTGTGGCAACCTCTCTGTTCACTTAAGGGTGTATCCTCAGTCCCAATAATTGTGGCAACCTCTCTGTTCACTTAAGGGTGTATCCCCAGTCCCAATAATTGTGGCAACCTCTCTGTTCACTTAAGGGTGTATCCCCAGTCCCAATAATTGTGGCAACCTCTCTGTTTACTTAAGGGTGTATCCTCAGTCCCAATAATTGTGTTTTTCAGTTCATTATAAGACATGGGAATGTCTTAAACAAGGACACTGTACATGAGAGCGTATCAAAAAAACAAGGTTTAGACGACATAATGATTCAAAGCTATTTTGTTTTAGGCTAGGGATGATTAAGGGACGAGCTAAGATAGGGTGGAATCCAGACAGAACAGGTGGGGTTTAAGATTATTTTGGGTGATGGGGTTGACCTTTGCAGGTGGTTGTGTTTGGAAGTAGGGTTGGGAGTATTTGAGGTCAGCAGCACAGCATCCTCAGTTCCCCATGGGGCTGTGTGGTTCTGGGGAAGCCGTGTTACACAGGTGATTTGGAGTGGATGCAGGGCTAGACTGCACTGCATGTAGAGACTGTTATGGACTTCATGTGTTTTGCCATCAATCTATGCACAACACCCCATATGCAAAAATGTCTAAAACCTGTGCCAATCTATTGAAAATGAAAAACAGAAATACAGCAGTATCTCATGCACATATGTAGAGAGACCCTTTGCCATGACACTCCGAAAAAGCACTTATGGGTTTCAGGTCCCCACAAGGACAGCAAATACAATATGTGTGTGTGGTATAGGTATGTGTTTACATGATAAGTGTGACAATATAACAAACTGAAATTAGGGTTAGAGTTTAGGTTAGGCATTAGGGCCAGGTTGTATCCAAACATGGATTAGATCATTTAAGTTAGGGTGAAGGACATGAACTCTGCCCGTCATTCAGGTCACACAAATGAAAACGTCCATTAGAGCAACAAATCTCCATCCTTCCCCATTGACTTCAGAAAACAAGTGCAACAATTTGCCTGACAAAAGGCTGTAGTGCTTAATATGTTTCTGTAGCAAGTCCATCACTGAGGGGTGGGGGTGGAGGGCTGGAAGCAGCATTTGTACGCTGGTGTGTAACGAGCTAGATAACGGATGTGGTCTGTTAATGTGATAAATTGAGAAGCCAGCGCTCCCCAAGCTCTCCCACCTCGGAGCCCAAAATAGAAAGCTCAGCTTGCGCCGGTCTGGTCCGCCTAGCAGTGGAGTGGCGAGCTCACCGGCGGTGGCTGCACATTGTGACGTGTCCGTCGAAGGGGCGGCCCGGCCGTCTAGATCGGGCGGCGGGCTCGTTTATCATCCCTGCCACGCCGGAGACACCACTCTCTGCCAGACACAGTTACAGACGGTTGGTTCTGCCGTGCAGGGACAGTGTGCAGCTGGGTGAGAGGAAACCCCAGCGAACAGATGCAGAGAAGCTGAGGTCTGATCTAGGAGCAGTTGTTTCATGGGGGAAGACCAGGCAGACTCCTATCGTCAAATGTATTTGTTTGGTTAGTATAACCAATCAGATGTATTTAAGAAAACCTTTTTAGATCAGCTGTTGCATTAAACTGCTTATACAGGCACCCAGCCTTAAACTCCTAGAAGCAAGAAACAAGAACAGTTGCCTCGTCTTGCTTAAGCGACTCCTAGTGGGGGGTCAGGCACATGCAAGCTCAACCAAAGAGTGTGCACTCCAAGTGTGTGTACGTTTCAGTGGAAACTTCCTGGTCAATCAAGTGGTTTGAAAAGTTGCAAAATGGCTTGGCAGGATGTTCTTGAACAAACGCTGATTGACAAGGAATGGCTGCAATCACAAACGGCACTACAAAATCGGGTAGTTAGGAAGAAATCAGGAGAGAAAAAAACCTCCCAGATCAATCAACTGGACCCGAGGATCAATCTGAGGATACACTTTTACAAGGGACTTTAGAGCTAAGCCGAGTGACCCCTTCAAGGTCCTAACTCAAATCCACTGTGTAGTTTGTGGTGTGTAAAATCAGACACTGATTAGCTGAATGAGATAATTGGTGAAAAACGAGACCCGGCTGATTGAGACGGCTGATTGGATGCGGTTCTGATTAGATGTTCGACGTAAGAGGCCACTCACAATGATGTAGACACTCTTGCCAGTGCCCGTGGGTCCCACGAAAACGGTGGGCTTCTGGTGGGTGATGAGCAGCTCCATCAGAGCCGTGTAGCGCACAGTGTTCTCCGTGGGCACAATGATCTCGTTGAATTGAACGTCCTTCGGAATGGGCGGAGTCGTCCTCAGCTTGTCTGTCCACATTTCCCACCGACCGTGGCCCTGTAGAGGAAGAATCCAACTTTGGGTAAAGCAAACAAAAGAAACCACCTGAAACGGTTTAGCACATTCATTCCACTTCAAAAGGGACTGCTTATTTATTTCCTGTCATAAGCTTCGTATCCATTCACTGGAACCAAAAACATGTATTTGTTTATATAAAGTCGCCTAATCGTCACCTAGGATGATCTAGCGGCCGCTAATAACTGCACAGATATGAAACGGCATGGGTTCACGTCTGGCACGTTTCCTTTTCACTTCCTTTTCCCCAATCTTTCCAACTTTGTGTTAACTCTTCAGTAAAACATTTACAATTTGTTTCCAGGCTACCATTTCTTTTAATTTATTTTAATCTAGCATTAGTGAGCCTGAGATTTAGACGCTGTACTGTTTCTTTCTCAAAACGACTGCAAAACAAAGTAGGCTTTCAAAGCCTTATAAATAGACAGTGGAGGCAATTATCCCATGCAGGCAATCCACAAGATGCCAATAAATTGTTTCACATTCTGTTATTGAAACAACAGGCTACATATTAATAAGCCTTTTCAAATGAGTTGAGCTAAACTTACAAAAACAAAAAAATCAACATAATTGAAATGACGCTCAAATTGACATTTAAAAAATTACATCTCATTAATAACTATGTACAATAGTTCGGATATATAAAAAGCAAACTTGATGGTAAAATGTCTGGTCCTTCACGCAAGCTCTGACCCATGCGTACGCACAGAAACGGGTGAAATGAGAAATGGCGACATCGTCGGCAGATGGATGAAATACATGAAACTGTGTGAAAAAAAAACATTGTGTAAAATAAATCTAAATATTTCCTGCCATTAAAAATATTAAGAATTTACAAAGCCATTCTTACAATTAACAGCCTACACAAACACCTGTTTAATCGATCTGCAAAAACAAACATATTAAAACAAGATATAACATCAATTGAATTGAATATATATTTCCAAAAAATACCTCAAATGTGTTCTGTAATTATATTGTCATGTTGTGCAATTCATCCTCGTAAATAATATGGCAAACAGAACAATATTACGTATAAAACTGATATTCTTGTCGATGTCTGCGTCTGACGGAGCTGATAGATGGGGAGATGGATATACATATATATACATATATCTTTATTGTCCACTGGGGAAAGTGTACTTAATAGTATAGACGTCAGCTACAGAAACATAGTGTTCATTTATTTGCCTTTAGTTGGTTCTATTTTAAATGTGTTTCATCGTGACTCATGTCTTAACCACCCTGAAAGGTGCAATGCATTTTATTTGCAAAGAACTATTTCCCATTTACAATTACATTATTATTATTACACCTGTAACTTATCAAATACAATCAAATGGATGGTTATAAACATGTCATCCCAATGCGTAATGATGCACAATGGCTGATCTTGCGCTGTTAGAGGTCAATGATATAAGAGCCCTGCTTGGTTTATAATCTTCAAACCTATCAGAAAGGTATTCATCTCACCTCTTTTACAAAGTTATACTCATAGAGTGTGCCTTCTGTGGGCAGTGGCACAGTCAGTTGCTTGGAAGGAGGTTCCACATGCTCCAGGATGCCATGGTGTGCCTTAGTCTCCTCACTCAGAGGACCCTTGAGCATCTCTCGGACCAGGCTGTCAAACTTCACTCTGCCGTTTTCCGTGCAGCTGGCCCCCACAGACCACACCAGGCAGAAAACGAAAATGCCCTGCGGTGGCAACACAGGAAGATGGTACCGTTTCAGGTGACAGTGTGATAAAACACAAATTGATTGTAGGAGAGCCATGCATGGCTACCAATGTATTGACCTCTGACTGGGTATTGTAAAGTAAACAGGAAGTATTCATCACAATCCTTACTTTCTGCAGCAGTTCCAGGAGCTTACCAGATACTCAGTAAAGCACAATATGGCTTACATGCCCTGTCTCTCCTCCTTCGATTGTTCAGGAAATTTAAAACCTTTTTCACAGACATTTAGACAGAAATACTTTTTATTATTATGACTATGAGTGAAGTTCTAAGCAGTGAACAATTTATTAAAAGTATTTAAAAAATAATAACAGCTAATCTGTTGATTAAATGGTTCACCACCACCAATGATTTCTGCACGCCTTATCAAACATCTGGAAGCAGTATGCCATACAATGTTGTCAAAATGTGAGTTTTTCAAAGCAGAATCTTGAAAAAGGTTGTGGAGTGCCTTATTCCAAATAGGAAAAAAAAAGTTTGATATAACAACATTATTACATTTTAAAACATCCAACCTAAAATCTCTGTCAATGGTTTCAATTAAAAAACATAACAACTTAAGGCCAGTCTAGACAAGACAGAGGACTTGCTCTTGCTAGAACAGTAAAAATGACTTAAAACTCCTGCAGGTAAAACACAGATAAAGGAAAATATATATGGTTTACCATGGGGAGAATTTGACCAGTGCGTTCACCAGATATGAGTCATTCAGGTTAGAAGAACTATTTGGGTCCCGGTGGATGTGTGGAAGCGGCGTTGGTTAAAACATTTATAGAGTAATTACAACTACTAGAGAAACTCTATAGGTGGATGAAGGTCATTTAACACAAAGCACATAAAATGCATTTAACACAAAATCACATATGTCTGTTTTATGTGGGAATAGATGTTAACAAATGTCAGTTGCTATATTCACAGAAGAATTAGTCTGCAGGCCACAGAAAAAAATGTTGCAGGGCGTTTATAAGAGAGGGAATTTAACTATTCTAACAGGATGTTGATTGATAATTTGTTGCCTTTCAAAGTGTCTTTTTAACCTCTGTAGAAGCACACGAATACACCCACAAAACTATCAGAAGGATAACTCAACCTCTTCTTAAAAACATATCAATGAGAAGGGAGAAATAGTTCATGTTTTTTTTAGTTAACAACATGATAAAGAGCTGAGAAGTCATTTGAGTGACTCCTTTAAAAAGAAACTACCTATTGATCCAAAATTACAAACGTGTTTTTTTCTCGGTTACTTTATGCACGGTGTGTGAAAATCACTCTATTTCTGAGTGCTTTCTGTGAAAAGAGTTAAAGTATGAAGTAAGCATATTAAAACACACTGAAGGAGGAGGAAATCCTTACAAGAACATAACAAGCTTGTTAAGGAAATGTTAAAAAAGGAATACATCAAGGTGAACATGATGAACATGGTGAACAAGGTGAACATGATGAACATGGTGAACATGATGAACATGGTGAACAAGGTGAACAAGGTGAACATGATGAACATGGTGAACATGGTGAACAAGGTGAACAAGGTGAACATGGTGAACATGGTGAACAAGGTGAACAAGGTGAACAAGGTGGACATGGTGAACAAGGTGAACAAGGTGAACAAGGTGAACAAGTTGAACATGGTGAACATGGTGAACATGGTGAACAAGGTGAACATGGTGAACATGATGAACATGGTGAACAAGGTTAACATGATGAAGGTGAACATGACCACAGCCTCTCTATTTCCTCACCTCTAGCCAGGAGCAGACGTCCTTATTGTTCATCCCCGTTACCTTGCCCTCCTCCTTGAACTCGTCCATCATGCAGTCCATCAAGTTCATCAAAGAGTTTACCAGGTTGGCATCTGATGTTGGGTAGAGCTCCTGGAGCACAACGACACATATATAATATATACATCTACTGGAGTTTACCAGGTTGGTATCTGATGTTGGGTAGAGCTCCTGGAGCACAAGGACACATATATAATATATAAATCTACTGGAGTTTACCAGGTTGGTATCTGATGTTGGGTAGAGCTCCTGGAGCACAAGGACACATATATAATATATAAATCTACTGGAGTTTACCAGGTTGGTATCTGATGTTGGGTAGAGCTCCTGGAGCACAATTACACATATATAATATATAAATCTACTGGAGTTTACAAAAAAATATTCACTTAATATCCAGGTCTAGTTTTACATTTGTGTAACAAATGCCACTAAATTGTAGACCATAAAATACATAAATGAGCCATTGGCAAACCAGGTGTGCGTACAGGATTGCGGTACTGTAGTCCAGTCAATGTGTTCCTGTACTACCTTGGTGGCCTTCCGTATCAGCTGGAGGCAGGCTGGCAGCAGGCGATCAAAGAGACCAGTGATTAGGTCCTTGTGCAAGGCGCTGACCAGGGAGGGCAGTGTGTTGAGCCAGGACAGCATGAGGGGCCTCCAACCCAACATGTGGGGTTCCATGTAAATCATGCCACAGCGAGACACCTGTTTCACACCCCAATACGGACAAAAAACACCGGCATGCGCACGCACACACACACACACACACACACACACAAATACGAACATGAATGCAAATGTTAAAAAATACTGGAACATTCTTTCCTTTTAAAACAACTAGAATGGAAATGTAGCCTGCGGTTATCTCATTAACTGTGCAACTTTACGATAGCCAGACAATTTATTTTCCATTGTACCGTGCTAGAACACAGCTTACCAGAGACCATTAAATGAGGAAGTAAAAAAGAAAAATTCTTTAAAAAATTGGATGATGAATGGCATGAAAATACAGTAGCATTGAGACTATAATGGTTGCATTTATTTAATAAGGTGTGCATGTCTGTCTGTGTGTGTGTGCATATGTGTGTATATGTGTGTGGCAGAAATATGTGACACGTGCAAACACACGTGTATTGCAGTAAGTAAGAGCCTGGAGGCTTTTTTGTGAGCATGAGCTGATTTAAGGGCTTCTTTATGGTAGCTGCTAGCCTTGGCAGGACTCTCTCACTCTAGCCTCCAACAAGATCCAAATAACACTCATTATCTGTGAGAGAGGGATCGAAAGAAAGGGCAAGGAGAGATAAAGAGGGATTTGAACAGAGGAGAGAGACGGAGATCTGAGAAAGGAAAAAAAATGTGACAGGCAGAGGCGAGGAGAGACAGAACAGGGTGAGGAGTGTGCAAAAGGAAACGAGGAAAGAAAAGTTTTGAATTCCTATTCAGGGAGAGAGAGAGAAGAATCAAGTGTGATGGCTGTTCTAAACCAGATCAACACACTTCCCCTACATGAAATGTGTTAAGGTGTTGTGCTGCACTCAGGGCTTCACATGTCTGACTGCTCTAGTATCCTGGCCCAAGAACTCTGGCAGATGATCAAATCATCTCCCCTGTAATCTTACACAAAGTTTGCACCCGCCTTGGAACTTTTTGATATTTTTGTCATGTCAGTGCTTTAAAAACGGGTTCATTACCTTTCAATTTAGATTTGTTTCGTTTGTATACATGGATGAGCCAAACATGCCTAATATGCTGTTGGTCCTCAGCATGCCACCAAACAGCACCGACCTGCTGAGGTATGCTATATAGAAACCTGAAGGTGTCCTGTATCCAGTATCTGGCACCAAGATATTTGCAGCAGATCCTTAAAGTCTTGTTAGTTGCGAGGTGGATCAGACTTTTTGGTTCAGCAAATTTCACAGATGAAATGAGGACAAGACAACATCTCAAACTCTTCATCAAGCTCTTCAAACCATTCCTGAACAATGTGTGCAGTGTAGTGGGGTGCATTATCCTGCTGAACGAGGGAACTGCCATCAGGAAATATCATAGCCATCAGGAGGAGTTCCTGCAACCATGTTTAGGTTCTTGGCTGGTGTAAAATTGACATTTACATGAATGGACCGGAAACAGGGTTCTGCAGCAGAGCATTTCAACGTGCATCACACTCTCTCTACCAGCCTGTTGTCTTTCCACCGTGTATCCTGGTGCTCTCACTTCCCCAGGTAGACGGCACACACACCTTTGCAAATCAACAGGCCCAATAGGGCGTGTCCAAGACCCTGTTGACACATTGTCCCTCCTCGAAGCACAGCCGGTAGGTACTCACCACTGCTGACCGGGAGCACCCCACAAACCTTGTGTTTCAATGATGCTCTGACCCAGTTGTCTGGACATAAGAATATAGCCCCGGTCAAAGTCACTCAAATATTTACTCCCGCCCATTTTTTGCTGCATCGAACACGTTGACTAGGATAACTAATTGATAAGCTCTGCGTCTGATATCTGCCACACTACACCAATGGTTGTGACAGTTTACCATGACATGGGTCCTTGTTAGGAGATTATCAACATTATTCGCTTCACCTGTGAATGGTCATCATGTATTGGCACATCAGTGTGTGTGTGTGTGTGTGTGTGTGTATATATATATATTTATTACTATTTGAAATTCCTCTAATTTCACATGCCATTTTGTTTCTGTACATGCCATTACAGACTACATGACAGATAATGTCTATAACTGCACAAACATTTACTTTGGTCAAGTTACATGGAAAGCCCAGGGAACTAGTCCTTGTCATACTCAACGTGATCTCAGAAGATTAAAGTGGACTGTATAATATAATCAAGCACAGGCGTTAGGAGGAAAATATGGAGTGGCGGGGGCGCCTGTCTGCCTCATTGGTCCTCTTGGTTTCATTGTGTTGGTAATTGTGACTGTAATTATTCGCTAAGGGGATAGGTTGCTTCCTACAGTGACAGTAGTGTGACAGTCTGGAGGCTGACGCAGCAACGCATTACCGTAATGTCGGAATAATTTATGCAAATGCCAATCTGGCTTCTCTCTCCGAGACAACGGATAACGTTTACTACGACCGTCTCAGATGCCTGTTTTGTTTAAACCCGGATGAAATCCCACATGTGTCCCAGCATCTTAACAGCAATTAAATACATATATCATGGTGACTTCAGTAAAACGCTTGAAATATTTGTGATAGCCTATAGGTGCTGGTCATATAATTTCAGAGATACTAAATTTGGGATTTTCATTAGTTGTCAGTTTTAATCATCACAATTAAATGAAATTTGAAATACATTTGAAGTATATCAGTCTGTGTGGAATGAATGAATATAATATCCAAGTTTCACTTTTTGAATGGAATTATTGAAATAAATCAACTTTTTGATGATATTCTAGATATATGACCAGCACCTGTATATATAATCTGAAGTTAGAAATAGACAATCAATTAACAACAAACTAACTGACAATTCTTCAATCAGCCATACAGCACTTATAGCACATCTTCCAACACAATTAGTCCTGTGTATATGAGAACTACATAGAGACAACTGGGACTCCCACTCTCACCGTGGCTGGGGAGGCCACCTCCAGGTCCATAGGTTCGAATATGAGACTCATCTGCGGAGACATCTGAATGATCTCGCCGCTCATCAGGCACAGCTTTTTATTGTCATCCAGCACTGTGTTCATGTTCTCGATCCACACGGCATCCACTGGCCCATCAAAGATCAGCCACTTTCTGTCCGGACTCTAAACGTAGGGAGATAAGTCGTCACTATTTGCCCATGGTCTAATGGACAGAGGCTTCTTAACCAGCAGCATTTATGTGTCACAAAAGGATTCAGACTCATGTGCACCTGTTCAGCCGCTCACGTGGCTGGTTGCTAACGAGTGAACCCTCTTGCTTCCCCACTCAATCTTTGGTGGCCCCACTGTTTATGATCACGCCAGTTTTAGTCTTGAATAAAATCCCTCATGTAAAAAGAACTAGAGCAAAGGACATCCTGCTGCACTCAAGGTTATTTGAGGAATTGAGTATTAGTGAAGCTAAGAAGTTTCTGAAAGGCTTAAAAGTGAATTTAAAGAAGGTTCTACGGTAGACGGATTTATGGATGGCCCAGATGGACTTATTAGCAATCATATGCAGTGCTTGTCATTGACATTGTGAACCTCCAGTCTACTTTGAAGGACAAAACTGACCGTATAATCAAATATTGTGAAATTAAAACAGAAAAAACACCCGCACGTGCGTAGTGGATTCAACATCAAGCGTAAATTCTGAGAAAGCTGACAGCAGTTCTGGTTAAATTGATTTTCTATAATATAAACAACTCAAGATGCAATCTGTTTGGGCCATCTGGTGCTTAAGAAAGAGTGAAAGCATAATGTAATCATCAGACAGAAAACATTACTTGAATATATCTCTGTGAACCAGAGGAATGAAATCACATGGAGTATGCAGATGCTCCTTGTGTCAAAGCTGGTGATTTCAAATTTAAGTACCAGCAAAACTGGAATTTCAAATAATGAGCAGAAAATCACAGCCGTCTAGTTTAGGCATTGTTTGGTGTGCACACTTTATACCTTTTATACAGGTCTATTTAACTGGTGGTCGACAAGCCAACATGGCATCACTAAGTTTGATTATACGAGAAAGCCGCAAAGTCTGGCGGATGGAAGGACAGTAGGTGACGTTGTTGTTGTTAATTGTTCAGATGTCTGATTCTCAGAAAAGTGTCTCAGAATTATTGAAAGAGACTGCCAACCACCTCAGCCAACTACCTAGGGATGTGGGCACCCTATGTGGGCACCCTATGTAGGCACCCTATGTAGGCACCCTATGTGGGAACCCTAAGCCCAAGAACACCTGTCCCACTTAATTACAATTGTTGGCTGACAAATAATAGAAGATTGAGCTGTCATTCTGTCATTTCTAGCCTCTTAGATGAAGGTATTACAGCATGTGACCCACTGCTGTGACACCAGTGGGTAAACACTAGGTAAGCATGTGACCCACTGCTGTGACACCAGTGGGTAAACACCAAGTAAGCATGTGACTCACTGCTGTGACACCAGTGGGTAAACACCAAGTAAGCATGTGACCCACTGCTGTGACACCAGTGGGTAAACACCAAGTAAGCATGTGACCCACTGCTGTGACACCAGTGGGTAAACACCAAGTAAGCATGTGACCCACTGCTGTGACACCAGTGGGTAAACACCAAGTAAGCATGTGACCCACTGCTGTGACACCAGTGGGTAAACACCAAGTAAGCATGTGACCCACTGCTGCGACACCAAGTAAATTCAGTTAAGTTATTGACCTTGGTGAACATCTTAATCTCATTTTAAATCCATAGAGAGAGTGTATAGCAGTAAAGCAATACTATACAACAGTGTTTAGCAGTGAAGCAATACTATAAAACAGTGTTTAGCAGTGAAGCAATAGCGCACAACAGTGTTTAGCAGTAAAGCAATACTATACAACAGTGTTTAGCAGTAAAGCAATACTATACAACAGTGTTTAGGAGTAAACCAATACTATACAACAGTGTTTAGCAGTGAAGCAATACTATACAACAGTGTTTAGGAGTAAACCAATACTATACAACAGTGTTTAGCAGTAAACCAATACTATACAACAGTGTTTAGCAGTAAAGCAGAACTGTACAACAGTGTTTAGCAGTAAACCAATACTATACAACAGTGTTTAGCAGTGAAGCAATACTATACAACAGTGTTTAGCAGTAAACCAATACTATACAATAGTGTTTAGCAGTAAACCAATACTATACAACAGTGTTTAGCAGTAAAGCAGAACTGTACAACAGTGTATAGCAGTAAAACAATACCGCACAACAGTGTTTAGCAGTAAAACAATACCATACAACAGTGTTTAGCAGTAAAGTAGTACCGTACAACAGTGTTTAGCAGTAATACAATACCGCACAACAGTGTTTAGCAGTAAAACAATACCATACAACAGTGTTTAGCAGTAAAGTAGTACCGTACAACAGTGTTTAGCAGTAAAGCAGAACTGTACAACAGTGTATAGCAGTAAAACAATACCGCACAACAGTGTTTAGCAGTAAAACAATACCATACAACAGTGTTTAGCAGTAAAGTAGTACCGTACAACAGTGTTTAGCAGTAATACAATACCGCACAACAGTGTTTAGCAGTAAAACAATACCATACAACAGTGTTTAGCAGTAAAGTAGTACCGTACAACAGTGTTTAGCAGTAATACAATACCGCACAACAGTGTTTAGCAGTAATACAATACCGCACAACAGTGTATAGCAGTAAAACAATACCATACAACAGTGTTTAGCAGAAAAACAATACCATACAACAGTGTTTAGCAGTAAAACAATACCGCATAACAGTGTTTAGCAGTAATACAATACCATACAACAGTGTTTAGCAGTAAAACAATACCTTACAACAGTGTTTAGCAGTAAAACAATACCGCACAACAGTGTATAGCAGTAAAACAATACCGCACAACAGTGTTTAGAAGTAAAGCAATACTGTACATACAATACTATCTACATAGGCCTACATAGATGGTCCATTATCAACAACCATCACTCCTGGGTTAACCTTAAAAAAATATTAAAATGGGCAAAATAACACAGACACTGGACAGAGGATGATTGAGCTGTTGTAGGGGCAGTTTGACCATTTGGTACGTAAGAAGTGCCCATCAAGCAAATCAAACATGTCAGAGGTGCTTCAGTAAAAAAGTGGGGTGAAATCTCATCAGATTACCTCAATAAATTGACAACTAGAATGCAAAAAGTCTGCAAGGCTGTAATTGCTGCAAATGGAAGATAATTTGACAAACGCAGAGTTTGCAGGATACAATTATTATTTTACATAATTTTGCTATATTTCCCAATCAAACTAATTTCATGTTTGTTCTCATGAAAAACAAAGACAATTTAAGTGACCCAAACTTTTGAACAGTTACGTACATGAACATCTTACCTGAGAACTTGCAAAGGCCCTGTAACTGACTGCCAGGATACCGTCCGACCACTCGTGAGAGACTGGGTCAAACTGACCGTACAGCTGACCCATGGTGATTGACTTTGGATTTATGACCGTGATCTGAACACGATTTTCATCCATAAGACCCTAAAGCACATGGACAGGCATACACACACATAAAGACAAGCACACATGTGCTCATTACCAACATTATCTCAGAACAATAGAAACCAGTTACTTATAATAGATCATAGCCCTCTAAAAGCACTTGAACGGGGGAAAGGGAGGGGGGTGTTATCTATATGTAAAGACTGCTAGCACGCAATGTAGATTAAGCTAGAACCTCATTTGACCACACTTCCTTTGCCAAGGAATAAATCACCTCAGAGATCAATGTCTCCAAGATAAAGAGCTTCTCCAAACAAAGGAGCAGAGCCAAAACCATGGCGAGCCAGCATTTCAAAGTGAAGCTGTCATGCGATGTTAAAAGGGAGGCAGAGGCTTGCTGAAATGGGAGGATGGACACGATGGGCCGTCTAGCAATGCTGCGGATGATGATAAATGTGGCATAATTCCACGTTCCATCATTTGGAATTCAGTTGCTTCCAGGGGAAAACTATAATGCCTTTCAGACATGTCAACACCCCTGGCGTGCTGAGCTTGTCAAGAGGAACATTGCTGAGGTGGACCAACTAAGGGAAATGATGCTCTAACTAGACAAAAAATATTTCACCCTTATGATTTTTTTGTTGATATTTAGCAAGTACATCTAATATGCCGTTAATACAGAATAATGAACCCAATCCATCCTAAACAGCAACATCAGACAGTGTTACCACGACCTTGAAGTGGCATTGGTAATATGTTCAGAAATTATTCAGACACTTTCAATTTGTCCACACATTCTGGTGTATATACACTTCTTTTTTACACACAATACCTTTTTAGTACTTTGTCGCAATGTATTTAAAATAAAAAACAGAGATATCTTGTATAATATTTATATGTATTTAGACCTTTTTCTGTGAGACTCCAAATTATGCTCAGATGCATTTTGTGTCCTTGGATCTATCTTGAATGTCCAATTGTGGCAAATTGAAGTGATTGGACCAGATGTAGAAGGGCACCCGATTGTCTATAGAAGGTCCCACTTGTCAGAGTGCATGACAGAGCAAAAACCAAGCTATATAATAATGAATATTCTATTGACCTCAGAGATCAAAATGTTTCTATTGAAAGTTTCAAAGAGCACAGAGGCTCCACAGTTGAGAAATGGTAGCAGTTTGAAACCACTATGACTCTTCCTAAAACTGTAATTCAGCCAAACACAAAACTGGGTGTTGGAAGCATCATGCAATGGAGATGCTTCTTATTGTCAGGGACTGGAACATTGTTCAGAAGTGAGGAAAGGATGAGATCAACATATAATGAGGTCCATGATGAAA
Organism: Dallia pectoralis; assembly: GCA_029465975.1. Taxonomy (NCBI): domain Eukaryota; kingdom Metazoa; phylum Chordata; class Actinopteri; order Esociformes; family Umbridae; genus Dallia; species Dallia pectoralis. The sequence goes on from CM055731.1 coordinate 6,479,109, forward strand.
TGATCCAGTGCACACAGGACCTTAAATTCATCTTTTAACACAACAATAGTGAAAGATGAATTTAGAAAATGCTGGAGTTGCTACGGGACAAGACTGGAAACCTCCTTGATTGACCCAGCCAAAGTCAGGTCTTGAATGACATTGAACATCTTTGGGGAGATATGGAGAACACAGTTCAAAGAGACTGGCAATCCAACCTGGCAGAGCTTTAGAGGATCTGCAAGGAAGCATGTGATAAATGGCACAAATCCAGATGTGCTATCCTGTGTGTGATATCCTGTATATGGAATACTCAGCAGTGTGAGTGCTGCCAAAGGTGCTTCTACAAAGTACTAAAAAGGGTCTGAACACTTTTATATAATTTAGATATTTCTGAGTTGTTCTCCATTAAATAGCCAAACACTTTAAAAACTTCTCCATCATTACAGGGTATTGTGGGTAGATTGAATCAAGTATAAATTAAGTCTATAACATGTGGAGAAAGTGAAGGCGTCTGACTACTTTCTGGGGGTACCGTAGGTATCGATTTCTTCAAACTACCTTCTCACAGATGTCTTGTAAGGCCGCTGCGAGCACCCGATAAGCACTGGTCTTTCCACCAAAGGGTTCCCCGACCAGCATGAAGCCATGGCGCACAATCATCATCTCAAAGATCTGCAGGATTTTCTCAGCGAAGAAGTCTGTCATCTGCAGGTTCATCTTGTCACTGTTCTCCTTGATGGCCTCAAGCAGGAGACGATAGTCCGGTTTGGGGAGAGTGACCCCAGGGAACAGATCAGAAGTGATGCCCTGGAAAGAATCATTAATTATAGTTAGAAAGATTATAGATGGATTATGGGGGTGGAAGGGCTGACAGAGAGCACACTAACATTAATGCATACACACATACACGTCATAGGGCAAACTACAAAAACAGTCATATGAATTCACAAGGACTGACATGAGTCAATATGCACCAACCTAGTATCAGTAAGAAATGATTTTTCTCCCTGTACCACACACACACACACACACACACTTTGCCAACACCCTCACCCCAAAGAGCGGCAGGTCATGCGCCAGGAACTTCGGGAGGTTGACGTCAATGATGGATCTCAGCAACAGGATGTCTTCGTTTTCATCAGGATATTTTAGCTGTCACACAGAACATAGTTGGGGGATGGGGGAGAGAGACAGGGAAAGCAAAAAAGCCAGTGAAAATAAGGATGTCATGAAGACAGGGGGTAAAGAATGAGAGGCTTGTCTGCGAGACAAACTTGGGACTTGTGGGAAAAGGCATCATTGTGGAGCTTTTGTGTGAAATGTCACACACTCTCTTTCAGATGGGGAAGCCTTCAGTGGTTTTCGCTGCTTTAGCTCAGGGGCTAAATGTGCAGCTCTATTTTCCCAAAGTAATTTTGAAAGAGCCAACTGAGTAAAGTCCCTGCAGAGGCAGGGCAGAAATTGATGTGGAAATGACATGAATGCATTGCTGTGCTCTGAAAAACAACGCTCAGAGCCATGTCTGCTATTTATATGGGGAACCAGGTGCTGGGATGAGATCTTTATCTATGAAAATCCTATCGCTTTTGTGACTGTTTGTTTGGCATTTTGGAATGAACCCGCACCCCAGTATCACTCATAAATAGTATCTCTTTTGATTTGCTGACAATCTAATGTGACTGTGAAAAGTAAAGCTCAATTACATAATGGTTTAGAAATCCACGAATGGCATTAAGGTTTAAGAAAAGCACTGCTCAGCGGGCCATTACAAGTAATTATGTTAATGAATGTCCTATTTAGTGGAACTGATTTAGGGACATATAAAGCAGCAGTAATGATAAATGATGCAGGGCCTAGCACTGCTGAAGTACTTAAGCCCAAGGCCATTAAGGGCTAAAGATTTAAGATGTATTCTTTATGTGATATTTGTTTTCATTGTAAACTACAGGGTTTCAATTTAGGCAGCATGTGACGAACAGTCCGAATAATGTGTTGACATACACTTACAAGTCAAAATTATGACCACTCACAGGTAAAGCAAATTAAATTGATCTCCTAACAAGGGCTCATGTCAAGCTCTAGGTAGATTAGATGGTAGGTGTACAATCAGTTCTCCTAGTAATCGTGTTGGATGCAAGAAAAATAGGCAAAAGTAAAGACCAGACTTTAACAAGAGCTAAATTTATATGGCCAGATGGAACATTGCAAAAGCAAAAGCTGGACCCATACAAAACAGCTGGGCTGGATAATCTGGACCCGTCATTTCTAAAATTATCTGCAAATATTATTGCTGCCCCCATCACCAGTCTATTTAACCTCTCTCTCTTATCTTCTGAAATCCCGAGAGATTGGAAATCTGCCGCAGACATTCCCTTGTTCAAAGGGGGAGACTCCCTCGATCCCAACTACTACAGACCAATATCCATCCTACCCTGTCTTTCCAAAGTTTTCGAAAAACTGGTTAACAAACAAATTGTCAACCATCTGGAATCCCACCGCATTCTTTCCGCTATGCAGTCTGGTTTTCGTGCTGGTCATGGCTGCACCACGGCCACCCTAAAGGTCCTGAACGACATCATAGTCGCCATTGATAAAAAGCACTACTGTGCGGCCGTCTACATCGACCTGTCCAAGGCTTTTGATTCTGTAAACCACCTTGTCCTGATCAGCCGACTCAATAGCCTGGGCTTCTCCCGCAACTGCCTCGCCTGGTTCTCCAACTATCTCTCAGAAAGGGTCCAGCGTGTAAAATCGGAGGGCCGGTTGTCGGGACCCATGCCTGTCTCTATGGGTGTGCCACAGGGCTCGATTCTCGGGCCGACTTTATTTTCCCTCTACATCAACGATGTGGCTCTCGCTGCTGGTGACTCTCAGATCCATCTTTATGCAGACGATACCATCCTGTACACATCAGGCCCGTCACTAGATACTGTGCTCAAACACCTCCAGGAGAGTTTCAATGCCATACAACATTCATTCCTAAACCTTCAGTTATTACTAAACTCTGGTAAAACTAAGTGTATGCTGTTCAACCGATCTCTGCCCATACCTGCCCAGCATCGCCACACTAGATGGGTCTGAACTAGAATTTGTTGTCACTTATTATTCCAATGTTTGACTTTGGCGATGTCATCTACAGAACAGCCTCTAACTCTCTGTTGAAAAAATTGGACGTGGTTTACCATAGTGTCATACGCTTTGTAACAAATGCTCCATACAGCACCCACCACTGCAGGCTTTACACGTTAGTCGGCTGGCCGTCGTTAAGTACTCGGCGTCTAACCCACTGGTTCCAACTTGCCTATAAGTCCCTGCTAGGCAAAGTCCCATTGTACCTTAGCTCCCTAGTTACCATTGCCCTACCCACCCGCAGTCTACGCTCCAGTAGGTACATTTCCTTAGCCACACCAAAGGCTTACACATCTTTCGGCCACCAATCCTTCCAGTTTGCAGCCGCCAATGTCTGGAACGAACTACAAAAAAATATAAAACTTGAAACACTCATATCACCAGTTGCCTTTAAACTACTCCTTTCTGAACACCTGTCCGATCTATGTACCTGCTAACTGTCTTCAACATCTCTCCCTTATGCTATGCCCACCTGGCACAGTGGACATCTCTCTCCTGCACTATTGTCATACCTGTGACTTTTGTACTACTGTTATTTACTCAGATATTGCTCAAATGCTCTTTCCCATATCCGCAGGCATACAAACCATGCAAATGACCTACCTGCTAGACTCACTTTATTCTTTAAATATCCAGTTGAATGATACTCACTGTATTTTTATATTTTAAAATGTATCCGCTTAGTGCCTTACTTATGCTGCTCAACAGAACCATATATACCTCATCCTGTTTTACTGAACCAGCATTGCCTTTTGTGTCTTATTTTGTCTAAATTTGTAATCTTTGCACTCGTGTCTAAATTTGTAATCTTTGCACTCGTGTTTTATGTGTACTGTAACTGTGTGTTGTATGTCGTCTTGCACATTTCTCGCCTTATCTTGGCCAGGTCGCCGTTGTAAATGAGAATTTGTTCTCAATCGGCCTACCTGGTTAAAGAAAGGTAAAATAAAATAAATAAATAAAAAACATTGAGCCATTGAAAAGGCTTTGGTCAGCAGTGAGTACCTACCAACAGTGTACCTACCAACAGTGAGTACCTACCAACAGTGAGTACCTACCAACAGTGTACCTACCAACAGTGTACCTACCAACAGTGTACCTACCAACAGTGAGTACCTACCAACAGTGTACGTACCAACAGTGTACCTACCAACAGTGAGTACATACCAACAGTGAGTACTTACCAACAGTGTGTACCTACCAACAGTGTGTACCTACCAACAGTGTACCTACCAACAGTGATTACCTACCAACAGTGATTACCTACCAACAGTGAGTACACCTACCAACAGTGAGTACACCTACCAACAGTGAGTACACCTACCAACAGTGAGTACACCTACCAACAGTGAGTACCTACCAACAGTGTACCTACCAACAGTGAGTACCTACCAACAGTGAGTACCTACCAATAGTGAGTACCTACCAACAGTGAGTACCTACCAACAGTGTACCTACCAACAGTGAGTACCTACCAACAGTGAGTACCTACCAACAGTGAGTACCTACCAACAGTGAGTACCTACCAACAGTGTACCTACCAACAGTGTACCTACCAACAGTGAGTACCTACCAACAGTGAGTACCTACCAACAGTGAGTACCTACCAACAGTGAGTACCTACCAACAGTGAGTACCTACCAACAGTGAGTACCTACCAACAGTGCCCCCTTAAGATGGACCCACCACAAACTGATGACAGGGTGTTGGGTGCCCAAGGCTAATCGATGTGCAAAGGCAACAAAAGCTATCCCCTATAGCCCGACCCAACAAAAAGTCTACTGTGTGTCACGAACTAGGGTGACGTGCAGGAGAATAAGCCAGGCGTATAGCGTATCACGTTCCATGGGTTTATATATATTAAAACCAACACGACAACGAAAGTAAAACATAAAACTGTCAAATTGCGCATAGGAATAGACCAATATTGTCAGTTGTACAACTGAATGCCTTCAACTTGCGTGCACATCAACAAACTGGGCTGGGCAGACAACACAGAGGCCCTCTACAAAAAAGGACAGTGCAGACTGTTCTTCCTGAGGAGGCTCAGGTCCTTCAACGTGTGCAGCAAGCTACTGCAGATGTTTTATCAATCGGTGGTAGCCAGCGCACTGTTCTTTGCAGGGTGCCAGGGAGGCGGCATTAACTCCAGGGATTCCAACAGGCTTAACAAACTGGTGAAAAAAGCCAGCTCTGTCATTGGAGCCGATATGGACTGTCTGGAGGCAGTTGCGGAGAGGAATATGAGGAGGAAGATCAACTCCATCCTAGAAAACCCCTCTCATCCTCTCCACGACGAGCTGTGGCTACTGGGGAGTAACTTCATCCAACGCCTCATCCTCTCCAGGTGCAGGACAGAGCGCTTCAGGCGTTCCTTTGTCCCTACAACCATCAGACTCCATAACACTGCCTGTGGGGATGACCTCAGCACTGGTCGGCTGTGACCCTCCCCCCTCTCTCTCCCTCCATCACCACCACCCAGAAGAGCCCCCCTCTCTCTCCATCACCACCACCCAGAAGAGCCCCCCCCCTCTCTCTCCCTCCATCACTACCACCCGGAAGAGCCCCCACCCCTTTCCCTTCCACACTGCTCATAGACTCATAACCTTATACTTTACATTCTATTTTACTATTTATTAATTGTACTGTCGTTTTGCATAATTTGTTCTGCTGATGTTATACAAAAATGTTCCCTCGGGGATTAATAAAGTGTTATTCTATTCTATAATAGTCTCTGACGAGACCCACATTGCAAGAGCCAACTATATTGCAAGTCGTCCCGGCGGGGTATTGGGTTAAGTTTTCAACCAGCAATTACCACAACACAGCTAACACCAAACACTCACCTAAAAACTGACGTCGCATTGAAATAATGAGAAGCCCAGTGCAACCACATCCAGTGAATTAAGTAGCCCTGCTAATTAACAAAATCAAACCGGGTGTGCATAATTAACTCAAACCAACCTGAAGGAAAAGGTGAGAACAATACAAAAAGAACGAAAAGAGAATGAATAGTCATACTAGTCGTCACAGTACCCCCCCTCAACAGCCTGGCTACCAGACAGGCCAGGCAACAAAATGTCCAAGAGTAGGGAAGGCGGGGAACTGCAGACGAGGTGGTTTGGTTGAGGGTCTCCCCAGCGGCAGCTTCAGCCACGGAGGCAGCTTTAATATAATTGTCCCCAGCGTGGCGACACAGGCGAAAAGGGCCACTCCTCCGGAAGTATGGGAGGAAGGGAGAGAGTAAGGGGCCACTCCTCCAGAGGGTCACACAAAGGAGGAGAAGGAAGGGACCACTCTTCCAGGAGCTGCGGAGGATGGGGAAGGGACTCCCACACAGGAGGAGGAAGGGGCCACTCCTCTGGAAGTTTGGAAAGAAGGAAAAGAGGCAACTCCTTCAGGCACAAAGGGGGAGAGGAAGGGACCACTCTTCCAGGAGCTGCGGTGGACAGGAAGGGACGACTCCTCTGGGGGGGTCAAACACAAGAGGAGGAAGGGGCCACTCCTCCACTGACTCAGCAGGAGGAAGAAGAGCAGGAAACCAGACATCTGCAGGCTCAGGCAGAGGAGGCCAGACCCCTTCATGGCAATGGTATTCCCTGATGGCAGTGGTCCCTTTCAGCAGGGTAATGCACCCTGCTACATTGCGCAGGAGTGGTTTGAAAAACATGATGAAGAGTAAAAAATTATATTATTATTACTATTATTAATAGATTGTGATATTATTAATATATACGTATGTTTGCCATCTCAACAATTGTATGTATACACTAGAATGTTTCAAAAATCCAAAAATGTATATGAGGACAGACAAGACCTTTGAAGTATGGTGCCAAGACAATTTCTTCTTCAACGTCAGCAATTCAAAATAGCCAATTGAAAAATGTGAAAGCCAGAACGTTCCAATTCAAACTGACAGCGATGGCGTTTGGAATGTAGAGAGCTTCAAGTTCCTTAGTGTGCATGTCACCAACAAACCACACAAAGGCTGACAGCAGTGAAGAGAGTTTCCCCTTCAGGAGGCTGAAAAGATTTGCCCCGGCCCCTCCAGATCTACAGCTGCACTGTTAATAGCATCTTGCCAGGCTGCGTCACAAGTTGGTATGGCAACGGCAGCACTCTTGATTGCAAGGCGCCTTTGAGAGGGTTGTACGAACAGCCAAGTTCATCACCCCGGCAAAATCCCAGTTGTTCCCGACTAAAATATTTAACGACCCAGCACAAAGCACAAACTATTCTCTATACTACCACATGGCAGGCATGGTGTGAAGTGTTAATGCCTCAAGTTAGAAATCATCAGAACATTGCACAGATTCTAACCCCGGGCCTTAAAACTGTATGAAAACAATGCTGCCAAATTAAACATATTCAATGTCAGAAATCACTGAATGTCTCTAGACTTTGCCCAAAACTTTTAATCAACAGTACATCCTCAGCATGATATTATGGCGATCTGAATCAAAAAAACAAAAAGTCGTTGCAGTGACATTGTGGGGACCCGAATTATAAGAACAAAAATTCAATGGAGCACCATCGTAAAAACCTGAATAATAAAGACACAGAGTCAATGCAGTGACATAATTAGGTTAAAAAAAATGCATTCCAGTGATATATAATTAATTGGGAGGTGTCCTCGTTTTGTCTAACTCAGCTTGTCATTTATACAAGTACACAATTTTTTGTAACAAATGGATTTCTGTATCTTAAAGGTAGCTTTGTATTTACTCACGCACTTACATACACACACTTTTCTTCTATTCTTGTAAGGAGCGTAGACCTAATCTAAACCTAATCTTACCCTTAACCTCATTAATTTAACCTCAATGCTGAATTTAACCAACCCAATAAAATTAGATACAGCAAACCATTCCACACTAATTACGGTAGATTATTTGGTTTTACAAAAAACAACAGATATCATGGATGTCTAGGCTAGAAATTTCACAGATGCAGTTTGGCTCAGATGTACACTTCGGAACCAACAAGTGTCAAGACTTCTGCAAGGCAATGAGATAGCGAGGACCTGAAAAATAAATTCAGTATGGTGACGACGGCTACCTTCAGGTTCCCGGCGGCGGTTAGCACAGACTTGACTGCCCTCATGCCATAATCGTAGTGATGCTGCATGGACAGCTGCTCGGAGCACAGCCTGTAGGTGGCAACAATTTTCACTGACAGTGGCCGGGCTGTCACAAAGCCACACGAGTAGAGAACAATCTCAGATATCATGGCGTAGTCTGGTACCATCATAGCCACAGTCCTGAAAAGAGCCTAGAGAAAAGAAATACAAGCCAAAATGATGACTTCTTGCGAAATGCCAGGCTTTTCTCCACATAGTATACAGCAACCCTTATATGGTGACCTTATGCTCTCAGCCTAGCAGTGTGGTTGGTGTGGTTACCTTGCCAGGCTTTTCTCCACATTGTATACAGCAACCCTTATATGGTGACCTTATGCTCTCAGCCTAGCAGTGTGGTTGGTGTGGTTACCTTTAGGTTGTCGGGCAGCTCAGAGCGACCAGCATATCCTGGATTCATTGTGATGAAAACCGCACAGGAGGGGTTTAGTTTTAGCTCTGTCCCCTCGAACAGCAGCATCTCAGCATGGGATGTAATGCCTGACCACAGACAAGGATTGTTACTGTCGAGGCCAAACATATTACTCACCCTGCACTTTATTCAAATTATGTGCCATTTCAGTTAGAGAATGGCCAAAAGTGTATTTCAGTTTGCAAACAAAACCATTAAATCAATATCTTATTCCTCAAATATCACATCAATCTACTCCCAGAGATTTAAGATGACCTTCAGACACAAGGTACACTGTTTTAACTCACACCATTGGCAGTGGGGTTCCAGGGTTGTACTATAGGAGCGCTAGTGGAACCCCACTGCTGGGAAAGTAACACAAGAAATTGCCTTGACCATTTGCTGGATCAAGACAACACAAAGTAATTTTGAGTTGCAATGCCAAACAGTGTCAGAAAGCCAGATCTCCATCAAAGCTCATGGGTCTTAAAAAAAATCCAAGCATAACGAGTTATAAAGAGATATAAAGAGCACCCAGAAATAAAGATCACACAGGAACAGGAATAGAGAGTTGAGAGGCACCCTTCAAATCTGGGAGAAACTGATCGGTTTGCATACTGGGCCAAACTGTGTGGTTCACAATGCTCATCCATGTCTAAACCACATATGCTTTAATTGCTTTAATTACTAAATATTTTATCAAGGGTGTCAGAAATTTTGTTTATTTTTCTGATTAAAACATATTTAAAAAAAAAAAACATCTGTAATATTAGCATCGTTCTCAATTGCAAAGAGTGAGAAAAGCAGGTTAATGTAACTTGTGAAAGGGATACCACATTCAACTTCCAGGTAGCTATAAGCATTGCAGTTGCCCCAAACACCTGCACATCCAGTATAACAACGGGTATTATGGCGTTTTACCGTATACACAGACTGTTGTAAATCTGATAAGGACACACATACCTCTGTATGGCGTGCAAATATATGCATTACAAGGACTGCAAACACACACAAAAATGTGTATTACAGGGACTGCAAACACACACACACACAGCATTTTCTAGGGGACTGAACCACACCTCTCTGTATGGTGAGAATCTGCTGGGCTACCACTGATAGCACCTCCAGGTCAATGCGGTTGAACTCATCAAAGCATGCCCAGGCTCCACAGGACAACAAGCCCTGTCCAACGGCAGGAAACATGACAAGGGTGGGGGGTGGGGGAAGGGGGGTCGTCAGAGATATATTCCTGAAGTTTAACTATAAACTACAATGAAGGGTTGATCATAAGATATAGAGGTATATCATCTACTCTGATTTTATTTAGGTAAAGACAAACGTTAAATCGACTGTACAATATATATACATGTATTGTAAGTTCATTTATAGAATAAATGGTGGTAATATTTGCAGAAAATGCATTGAATTGTCCCCCTGTATGATGTACAGCAAAATTAAACGGGGTAAAATGCTGAGTATGTGTCAGCAAACAAAGCCAATGAGATTTGAAGTCTGATGCAAACAGAATCTAAATTTGTAACATTCAGTTTGTCAGACAGGCTAGTAGAGTGAATATGACGTTGATGGTGACACTGTGTTCCTTAAAGCCTCAAAAGGAGAACCTCAAGTGGCCATTGTACAGCCAGTGCTATTTTATATTAACAATGTCCAATCCATTACCTGTAGACTACACATTAATGCTAATGACCCTGATGTTGTTTTAGGAGAATATGTCAAAATCTACAGACTGTTTTTAATGTTATACAAAACCCTCTTGTGAACCATAAACTTCAAGTTACATGTTTTCTTGATTGCTTTGGCACTAGTATCGCATGTATGTGGTAAAACCTCACAACTCTTAAAAGCACAACAAGAAGATAACTGACCAAGGTGAGTGATGGTCTAACATCAGATTACCTGGCTTTCTAAATCACACGACCTGGTTTGGGATAGCAGAGTGAAGGTTAAGCAGCATGTGGAAAATAGTCAGAATAAAGAAATACCCTTGAATAACTAGGTGTGTCCAAACATTTGACTCAAACTGCATATATTAGCTTTTTGAATGAATCTCAAACTAAGCGAGTTCCCTTACACAGACATTTGCATTGGGATTAGATGTATCAGATAGCCCGCCCAGTCCTAGGCTATATGCTAGACCCTTACATTGACACAAGTCTTCCCCCGCCACCTCTTCATATTTAACGTTTAACTCTTTCAATTGTTTGATTAAGCTGGAGCACAAAAACACACGGCGTAAATTGGACCACTTGCTGTTGCCTAGGCAACCCCTTGAATAACCCATCCTGCTGCCACCCGGGTTCCTGTGGATCTGAGCACCATAGACAGTAGAAGAGGACTCGACATTGGGGTGTGGGGGGGGTTACTTAAGCATACGCGAAAGGGACGTCCACCTGATCATTCTTAACATATGGCTCAGCTTCTTAAAGCACATATCAACCAAAACATGATATAGTTATAAGTATGGTAATGTGTTACTTTTTCAGGTAAAATTAGAGAGGAATAACCATAAGGATTACATCCAGGGGATAGAATGTTTCTGTTTTGAAAGCAATTAGTCAGGCTGTTATCCCTTACAACCAAGGTAAGGGAGGTTTTCAGCTGCTAATCTGAATGCACAGTCCCAAATCATGACTGTACCGTATTTATTAGCATAGGAAACCCATCCATTACATGTCAAAAAGCAGCTCAGAACTTTACTAACCATGGTTGTGAGAGATGACAGCATGTCTAAAGACTGAACATCTAGAGACTGAATGAATGCTGAGCACCTTTTTGCTCCACTTCACTTCAACTCTGAATGTCTTGGTTGTCTGTTTACAAGTCTAGAGGGATATGCCTACCTTGAAGAACTTGCCCAGGGCTATGTAATCCAGGCCATCTGAGCAGTTGAAGACCACACACTGCTTGGCCACAGCCTTGGCCAGATCTTTGGTGGTCTCAGTCTTCCCAGTACCTGCAGGGCCCTCAGGCGCCCCTCCTAAGTAGAGGTGGAGGGCCCCAAACAGTGTCCTATAGGAGAAGGAGCAGATCAGCAATCACACACTGGGTTTCACTGAGCTTGTCTGGCACAAGCTGACGTGGTTTTCTGGTCTCTAAATACAGATCTGATAACAGGTCTTGAGCGGACCTAACCTGTAACAGCGATCAGTGAGTGGAGTGATGACCAGACGTGGTGTGTTCCCCAGATACTCGTAGCCATATGCAAGGCCGGCGTTGATCATCTTAGTCTGAAGTTTCTCCTCCTGTTTACAGGTCAAGTCCAAACAAATGTGATGCTTCATGGAGCTTTTAAGGCCAAGTACACAGAAACTTAAAAAAAAAATCCACAAATACATGCACACAAACACACAATTGGGTTGGTGATTCATTTTAGGGACAAACAGAGAACCTGATAACCCAGGATTATGATCACCTGCCTAGTAAGCCGTTGGACACCTGCGTGCGGCCAAAACAGTACTGACCCGCAACAGCGTCCTATGGTATCTTGCACCAACACATTAGCAGCAGATCCATCAAGTCCTGTAAGTTGCACGTTGGACCACCTGGATCAAACCTGAGCTCCAGCACATCCCACAGATGATAAACTGGATTGACATATGGGGGATTCTGAGTCCAGGGCAACACCATCATCATGTTTCTCAAACCAATCCCAAACAATGAGGGCAGTGTGCATTATCCAGATAAAAGACGTCACTGCCACCAGGGAATACCATCTTCTTTCAGTGCTCCAGTGCACTTTGGGCAATGGAAAAGTGTCATCATGGGCACTCTGACCGGTCTGCCACTACGTAGCCCCATAAGCAGCAGGGTGCTATACTGTGTGTTGTGACACTCCAGTAACCATAATTAACAGTTTCTGTGAGTTGTGCCTCAGCAGACCTTATGTAGGTTCAGCCCAGATGGGAAAACCTTCGTAGACCTAGTGCATCGACACGTCTTACCATTTCAGATATGCTCTGACCTAGTTGTCTGGCCATAATAATGTGGACCTTATGAAAGTCCTTCAGACCTTTACTCCTGCCTGTTTATCTGGCATCCAACACATTGACATCTATCCCGACCATGATATTTTTCCTTGTTAACAGATGATCAGCGTTATTTACTTCCCCTTTGATAGGTCATAAGGTTTTACACTTTACATTCAATTACCATACAGTAAGGAAATGGAATGGGAGTTCGGTTTTTTCCTTTCTGAATTGACTGGTATAGAATGGAATGGATTGAAGCCAATACAAAACAAATACAAGCACACACTTACCACCCAGTAATATCGTAGCTGGCTGAGCCACTCAAAGTCTGTCTCGCTGCTGACACCTTTCTGGACCAGTGTGGCAAGCACATCTCGCGCATGGACGTCCTGCACCACCAAAGCACCCAGGGTGGTCCGGTTCTGCTTGGAAAGCTTCCCCCGGACAAGCATGACAATGTCATCGATCTGAGAGTTGTTCTGCTGCAGGTAGGAATCCAGAGCCTGCAACACCAGAGAGACGTGAATGGTTCAACAGGGACGTAAGCATTACGGACACACAACACCAGAGAGACGTGAATGGTTCAACAGGGACGTAACCATTACGGACACACAACACCAGAGAGACGTGAATGGTTCAACAGGGACGTAACCATTACGGATACACAACACCAGAGAGACGTGAATGGTTCAACAGGGACGTAACCATTACGGATACACAACACCAGAGAGACGTGAATGGTTCAACAGGGACGTAAGCATTATGGACACACAACACCAGAGAGACGTGAATGGTTCAACAGGGACGTAAGCATTATGGACACACAACACCAGAGAGACGTGAATGGTTCAACAGGGACGTAAGCATTATGGACACACAACACCAGAGAGACGTGAATGGTTCAACAGGGACGTAACCATTACGGACACACAACACCACTCATGCACTCAGTAACAGGTGCAGCCCCATGCAGATACAGAATATGACAGAAAACAAGCAGCGCTGTAATCTCCTCTATAGCTTGGCCTCGTACCTTCTGCCCTGAGAGGATGGCAGTGTGAATGTCTTTGGTCCAGTAGACTTGGGAGACACACAGCACCGTCTGGCCGGGCCATGTGCGCACCCAGTTGATTCTCAGGTCGTTAGGGTATGCCTCAATAGCGTCCCCGATCACCTAGGGGACATAACCAGTACATTTGAAAGGAACCATCAACAAAACTGCGTTGGTCACTGTGAATAGCTACAAGTGGATTGACTAATCGATTTTATTTATCAGATTATGGTTTTTACAAATAGTCAACTCAAAAGATATTTCCTCAATGACACATTCATTTGGGCTCGGAATTCCAGCATTTTGGAATTGAAATGAAACAATGATGGTGCCAAAAGTATCACACTGTAATTTGTGCCTCGCGAAAATTAATTTTAACCGTTGATGACTTTATAGCAGATTTACATTTTGTTTATGATTATTTTAGGAAACCAACTATCTAAGGTGACATTTTTTATGTTTAATTAAATATTGGCAACCCCTCTAAAACACAAATAGTGACTACATAAGTGTTTAACCCCTGTTCTCTGAAAGCTCCCAATTTACACCTATTAACCATTAAAGTTACTGTCACATTTCTTGCATAGGGACCCCACTGTTGAAAGACCATTTGTCGGGCTGTGAATCTGAAGGAAAATGAAGATTCTACGTATGTTATACAAAACTTAATAGAAATGCACAGACTAGGAAATCAAAATAATGTTTTAATATTCCAGTGTTATCCAGTGTAATATTCACAGTTTGATTAATAATCAGGAAGTGGAAGCTGCAACACCCCAACCAGCCGCTGACAAGAAATGGTGGTCCCTTAAACCCAGGATTTACATGAGATGGTTACTTCAAGTTATCGCTGCTAATGATGGTCCAAAAAGATATTGAACACATGGAATGTGGTTAAATAACTTATGTTTGTTAAAATACAATGAAATTATATCACATGTTTATGTACTTTATTTGGAATGTCTAATTGTATACACAAATAATGACCATCCCTGTAGGGGTCATTCCAAACAGCACTGTATGTGAAATAGTGTTTAGCAGTGGAAGTGCTTGGTTTTCAGCAGCACAGACAGGTGTGTTGCCATATGACATACAACAGTGCAGATAAGAACAAGACATGTACAGACAACATTTTTGTATTGCATGGTGTTGGTAGATTAGGTAAAAGTCATGGATCTGTTATTAACAATTCAGTGGCCCTTGGAACTGTACCTTATGCAGAGAGCTGATCATCCCCATCTCTAGCTCATAGAGCCACTTCTCCACCTGACCACGGGCCTTGGACGTAGAGATGATATCTACGAGCTCCACCATCTCTCCTTCGCTGCTCTTCATGTGGGTGATGTCCAGGACATCTGTGAACACCACATCGTTGATGCCTTCGAAACACTTCTTTAGATGAGGCTGCACTCTATAGAAAAGGAGGGAGAAAATGATTGCCTTCTCTGTTCAGTGGTATCATGGGACACCATACAAACACTGTGGACACTTACTAGCCCCACAAAAAAGGATCTAAAACCAATGCGTTTCAAAAGCATCAATGCATATTCAGCCAAAGGTGCAGACAGATTGCATTCACTCATGGACATCAGACATGTTTTAAGGAATCCATGAAAGCCTTACACTTGACCTTTTTATGCTTTGTGTACAGGTTAACATGCTTTCAACTTAAGGGTTGTGGTTTTGACACCTAAGGGGAGCCAGGTATGAAAATGCACTCACTCCTGTAAGCCGGTATTGGTAAACGCAGCTGCTATAATGTGAAATGACTATGACATTGCATGCAAAGGCTAGCCTGGAAAATCAGCACATACATGATTGCATCAGTCCCAAAGGCATAATAAACTATTGATTGTCCTCTAACAACCAATTGGGATACACGAGAGAGACTAATGACTCAAACAGGACACACGTGGCACATTACATCTAAGGCTTTGCTTGGGCTTTCTGTGACAAATTAGTTTGTAAAAATTTATTTTGCGTAGGAATGACGTAGAGAACTTTGGAGGAAACCAATAAAAAAAGTCCTGCTGTTGAATTTCTTTATTAAATGAGTCATAAAGCAACCAAGCAGTGTAAGTGGGAAAATGTAGGGGTGTATGTAAATGGTTGATACCGAAATACTGTAATAAAGTTTAAAGATTGGGGACTGGCACATCCTGCATAAAGATGTAATCTTATTCAAGGACCCACCTCGCAAGCTAACATCGCAACTTGGATTGTTTTGGTCTTTAAAGTAAAGTCAGTAAAAAAACGAAGAGGATGATTAAATTCATCGCACTAAAGGAGAATTAAAAAAAGTGTGGGGGAGAGAAGATGGCTGAGCCTCTTTTGTTTGAAATGACATTCATTATTATGGTTGAATTAAGACACGGTTTGCTAATCAGTCTTCTACCTGCTCTGGAAGCCACAGTGGAGTAAGTAGGGTAGAGTGTCATGCCGAGAAGACAACATTTTATAATTACATTTCCGCAGTAAGTACAGGACTTTTAAAGGCTTAACATTTGTATTTCTTTGTTTTTTTTCAAGCATATAACACAGTTTAAATAAGTACTTACAAGAATAAATTAACAAATTAATTGACAACAGTTTGTAGAAGCCAAGCTTGTATGTTCTGTTAAAAAACATTCTCTGAAAGAGACTAATAAATCTGTGACTCTGGTATCCAAAAACCAAGCCAGAAATTGACATAGCTATTCCTTGTATTAAAAGTATAACTATAATGATGACAGAAAAATCTCTGAATACGTACATAACTTTCATACCCTGAGGGAGGCAACTAAACGCACAGAGCATACCTGCACTCACGTATTTCAGGTCCACCCTCACTGCCACCAAAAGTGTGGTGCCTAAAAACAAATCCATGCATAGACCGTTCAGAGACAGGAGCCAGGATGACATATATGCAAAATGAAACGGACTTTGGGCACCATGTGCATGCTTTCTCATGACTGCCTGCCTCTGCAATGCGCTTGACGCAGACGGACAATGAACGCCGATTTGCGTCGCATGCCCACCTGAGTAAATATAAACAATGGCCAAAAGGGGCATTTGTTCGGTCTGAGGGGAAAAGAGCAGGGGCTCAAGCTCCCACTGGGGTCTATCTGTGAATGTGCCAGTCTAAAAAAAGGTTTATACGACCTTGATCCCTCCCTCAGTGAACAAAGGTAAAACCATCCATAGGTTCCCCTTCGGTCACTCAGGTGCAACACAGGGGAAAATGCATTCGCTTAGCTAAGCCAGGGAAGCAGAACACTGATGTCAGGGCACTGAGGCAAATGCCCCGAAAAGAAGGGGGCCAGAATAAAAAAAGACCACTGGTGCTCCAAATCCGAAAGTACCAAAACGGACAACGCTGGAAGCCGTGAGATAAAGGAGAAAGAACCTAACAAAAGTAAGTGGACAAACCCATTGTGCTGCCATTCAAGCCAAAGACAATAAGAGGGGTAGGCTGGTTAGTGGACTGCATTGGGTGGTAGAGACAGCTATTATATGTGACATTTGACGTAAGAGAACAACACAATCATTACTAGGCTAATTACAAGCTATGGTTTGCTTATGTTGTGTTCAGTAACAGGGTTAAGAGTGAACATTCAGAGACTGCGCAACATCTGGATGAAAACAAGGGTTATTATGTTCACAGTCCACACACAAAATAAATAATAACCTTACATTTATGACTAAACCCAACCTATCCCCAGCCCCAAACCTAACCACTCTGCACACAAGCTGAAAGTAACCCAGTTTATCACACTATGTCCACTTATTGTTTTCCCCCTAAACCTATAAAATCAAAATGCCCCTGGTCCCATGGGACCTGCCAAAAAAACTTATTGGGGACATAATGTATTTTCAGGTTCTACTATTGTTATGGGAATTTCATATCCCACTTGTGTGTGTAGACCTGGATCACACACACACAGATATATGTGCATTGTATTCATGGAGACACTTACTTGACAGATTTGTCAACTATGTTATGTGTGTAAAACAACTTGGGCTAGTTCTGTGGCATTTGGGAAAGTTTTAAGCAGTTATCGGCCTGAAAATATTTCCTGAACCAGTCAACCCTGGCTGTTTACCACAATTGTTACTTCCTGGCACTCCAACAACCTCTCTCTCATTTCGATCACAGACACCTGATTATTGTCAGTACGCTCACTCTGTTTTACTAATCAATGTCACTTTTAAAAGTTATTTAGTTCCTTGTGTATATTTGTGGTCTTAGTTTAGTTTCAATTTCAATGTTAGGTTGTTTGGATTTTATGTGTTTGCTTCAGGTAAGTTTTGTCTTGGTTCTTTCTATTAATCGTCCTTTGATCTCTATGGCATTGGTCCTGCAATGTTACAGAGAGCAATGTATAGCAATATATGTAGCAACATTCCTGAAACACAGAAGTCTTTATGTCCAAGTCCAATTAAGTATTGGTATTAAGTATTAAGAGGAGATAGGAGATGGAGATTTGATGTGAGAATTTGTGTATAATGCTAAGAACACTAGGTAGCTAACTAGCTACCTTATAAAGTTATAATTATTTAGTTCAAGTGGGTTAAAATAAAAGCCAAACATTTCAGGCAAAAAAGGGATTGTTGCTAACTAGATAAAAAGCGATTTGCTATGCGAGAGACAAGGGCAGAGATGTTAAATGGACAGAAATCGTTAAATAAGCTAAATATTTACTATTGTAGTTAACTTTTAACCAGACTCCAGTTTGTAAGCCAACCTCACATCCCTGTTGTTACATTACTGTTAAGACAGGAATGTGTTTATAGTCACCAAGTCAAATGACTTAAATTGGAGGTTAAATGAGTGTCGTCATAACTAAACCAAAGGGAAAATCTGACTACCATTTCAAGCATCTACTGTACATGCACTCGATGCTGCTACATGGCATTCACATGAATCTGCATTATGGTCTGTTTTCAGTTTTAGTGTGGACATTGCTAAACATAACAATAGAGATATACAGCATCAGGGAAATATATTTATACTGGGTTTTGGTGAACATTTCTTCTGTCTTACCAAGCATCCAGATTTTGAGCCATCTAGCCTTTACTCATTTATAATGGGAATTGCATACATACATGAGTAAGTTATGAATCAGCTTTTACTTTTCATTACATTAGTACCAAGTTATGTCTCCCAGACTTTTGTAACTACTACAACTTTCCACATCCCTTAGGGTATTTCCACAATCCTGGCTACTGGCTTGGTCAGCTGGACCTATAGTTTTGGGACCGCACATCAGCAAACTACAGACATGATTCTGTTTTTTTAGCATGACAATGAGTCAAAGCATACTGCCAAAGCAGCGGTACAGTGGCTGAAGGAGAAGAAAGTGAATGTCCTTGAGTGGCCTAGTCAGAGTCCTGACCTAAATCCCACTGAGAATCTGTGGAATGAGTTAAAGAATGAAGAGCAAAAGCAGTCAACTTGGAATCATAAGGTGATATTGCTTGTTCTTAGTGGTTTTATACACTAATTTAGGGTAGATTCATGCCTTACTTACATGCCTTACACAAACACACACACAGAGCACTAATACTGGTAATTTAGTGGTGGTGTTATATTCTAAATAATACAAAAATAATGAACCAATGGTTTCCATTCCAGGAATAAATGTGCAACTAGTTTACTCTATTACTACTAGTGTCCTCTGTAATGTGTGTATCCTGCTGCAAAACGTCACTGAACAGACTTTGTTGAATCAGCCATCTCTGCACTGCAGTGAAGTCCATGCTCTTGTCCTGTACAAACCGGTGGTATTTGAGTAACCAGGTGCCAATGCCAGTTGTGTTTTGGGCTTGTCAGGTTTATTCTATTTTTTTTAAAGGGTGTGACATTGGGTGTGACGACCTTCCCGCTCTGTCTGTCAGTATTTCTTAGTATTTCTTCTATGAATGGGGGAGGATGGGGGGGAGAGTTAGGGCGGCTTGGATTGGATGCACCTGTACGGCAATATAAAATAATCTTTCCGAGGGGGGGTCTTCACCCTATTAGCACATTTATTTCCTTTCCCAGTTGATAATTCACAATGAGACATTCTTTACATGCCGCCTAGACTTTAGTTAGCTTCATCGGCTTTGTCAAAATGCATAAATAATAAATAAAACAGGGATACCCAAAATAGCAAAGACTTTGTTGTGGAAATGAACTTGAAAACAAAAATGTAGCCGCTGGAATTTCTTTCCGCCAACAGGCATTCTTTTTTCATGCCACAGCTTCCTAAGTATTGTTCATGGCGTCATCAAAAAACAGAATTAGTAAATAAGACAGACTATTTTTTTTTAAAGATTTTACCCATTGTAGAATTAAAAAAAAATTGGGAGAAAATAACACACTCTTTTGCCACAAATTTTGCCATAAAAGCTGGGTTAACGTCACGGAAGCTAGGTAACCTGCTAAAACCCCCACTCCACCTATTAAGGCCATGGCACACCTTGTCTATTGTAGCCCTAGCATTTACTCTGCGTTTATTTTTACTATAATCACCAACTCACCTCTAGCATCGATAACCCACCCCTAACATTTAGTTAGGGGTGGGCGATATGGGAAAAATATCATATCACGATTTTTTCAGGAAAAATCACGATTCACGATTTTATCACGATTCTTTTTCATGTTGCTTTTTAAGACTATTTTGCTAATTACTGAGCTGCAATACAAGCAAATTATATCTCCATTTAAAGAATATAGCGTTACAAGGTAACAAAACATAAAAGGGAAAACAAATTAAAGTAGCATATTTTAATCACGTGTATATTTAAAGGAAGTGCAATGGTGCAAAGAAGCACCTTCATTCTCATCCGCAGCTTCACCATCCATTCACTGTGTAACCTGCCATCCATCTACAGCATCAGATGATCTACTGTGTTATCATCCTGAATTAAATGAATTGTGAATTATGCAGTAAAACATTTTACTAAAATAGTATGTAGCCTATTTATTGTCTTATGTAGCCATACAATACAAAATTAAAACCATGATTTTAAAATGCACAGGCTATGATATTTAAATTTCTAAAGATCGAATAAATTAAAATCCATCAAACTGTATGTCCTATTTGATGTAATAAATGCTAGATCACAAGCGACGCGCAATCAAATGATTTGCGCATGATTGGCCGTATATATTGCAACACAGACTGTTGAAATAAAAACATTAGGCTACAGTGTATAATTCGATCATTTACATTTGTAAAATGTATTATAGTAATTACAGCCCAGTAACTAAGGCACTATAGACAATGAAACACGTATTTTACAACACAGTTTGTATATTGGTCACGGTCGGGTATATTCTGCTGTTACCCGGTAGATACATTAATCAATTTCGTTTTATATTTTCGTTCTGTTTATTTAGTAAAACATATATTTCTTTATAAACGTAGGCCTACCTCTTTTTTCTAGTTCATTCAAATTCAACCAAGCCAATCAATCTATTATCTATGTATATCTCGCAGCTTTTGTCTGCCTGAGCAGGACACGCATACTAACCGGTTGCACTGCGCACAGTGTTCATTAGTGATGTTATGAGTGCACACGAGACAGCAGTGCTTAATCCGTTACATATATCCAGTTTCATATAGATCGGACCAAAACGCGTCAAGTTTCATGTAGACCAGACCAAAACGCGTCAAGTTTCATGTAGACCAGACCAAAACGCATCCAGTTTTATATAGACCAGACCCAAACGGATCCAGTTTCATATAGACCAGACCAAAACGGTGTCCAATATAGATCGGACCAAAACGAGATCAGACCAAAACGCATCCAGTTTCTGAAAACGGGACAAGGTAAAATGCACGTATTTAGGAAAAGTCATGGAAGAACGAGGCTGTAGCTTTTCAACATTATATATTTATTTTAATTACTAACTGCAACGCCCGCGGGCATGGGCTTTTGGCGCTTCTAGTGTTAACACGCTGACATATAGCCCACCGCGCATTGCATGTTGATACGTAGCTGAAAAAACGCCATAGATCTGCATCTAATTGAACGTGCACTGGAGCGCGATTCTACGATATTTCCGAAAAAGTGAATCATGGAGACATTTTAATAGTCCACGATTAAATATCGTCATATCGCACACCCCTACATTTAGTTGTCTTCTTGAATGGCTAGTCACTAAACGCCAGCGCTAAGCCAATCAGAAAACGGGCCTTTAATTTGAAAAATAAATCCATGATACATTTTGTAAAGGTATTCGAGGACCTTAATTGAGAAACAATGTCCCTGAAAAATAAGCAATTTTAAAGGCTTAAAGTGACACATTTACATTAACACTGTTGTTCACTATACCTTTTCAATATAAAGTATTTCCAGTGTTATTACCTTGTAGGGTCTTTAGTTTCAGAGAGGATCTCCAGCAGCTCGTCATTGGACAGGAAGAAGAATCGCGGAAAGTATAGGCGCTTCTTCTCCAGGTATTCGTTGAGGCCCTTCAAGATCAACTCTAGGAACTCATTTGACTTCTTCAGCTTTTCCAGCACCTGGTCAATTGCCACTACTGCCAGCACATGTTTGTCCTGTAAGAAAGATATAATTATTATTCCCAGTAACCTGGGCCTGAACCAAGCCCACTCAGTATAGGAAGTATGTAAAATGATTACATAACAAGGATCAATTTGGACAGGAGAACCTATATAGCATTCAAACTCAAAATACTTTTTAGACAACAGGCCCTGATGTGTACTAACAGAACACCCAACATTCTCATTCAAGTCTTCAAACCAAACTGAAAATGAGGATATAAAACGCTTGTCCTGAGGCACGCTGTGGAATTCAGGTCTGATCTGATCTCAGCTGTCAACTAATTTAATATGTCGGCTCAAGACATCCCTGGAAGGCCTAAAGTCAATCTAATCTTCTGAGGTTAGATGGGAAATGCATAAGCACGGCTCTGAGGGATACTATCAGTGCTGATATAATATGAGTAGCACTGAGACAGAGCACTGAGAGATAATGCCTGAGAGAAACATGACTCATACCTAGTCTTGAGTATCAATGTGTGGATGAAAAAGAAAAGTTTTTAATGTATGCATTTGACTGACAATAGACCAAATCGAATGTTTCCGAATGGGGGAAATGGATTTCAAACCAACATGGGTTTGAAATCAGCTGAAACCAACTGTGCATGTCGTAAGTGACAGTGAAGTCATTACCATCAGGATAAGGTATTCATTATTAGCTTTTATTTCAGCTTCATTTCGTGTACATATGTGGAACTGACATAACTGTTTATACAGTCTCACAATTTTGCTGTAAATTCTGCACTTCCACTGGGTATCTTCTCTTATAATGCTGTTCTAGAGTGGTACTTAAGCATTTTTATTTGTTGCTTGTTTCGAGGTCTTTTTGTCATACGTCTAAATCTTCATTAAATTAGGGAATGTTTTATTAGAATTCCCAATCAACTTTTTGGCCCTGAAAACCTTCCAAGTGGCTATTGCAGTATTTTTTAGGGCCATGGTCTTGATGTATAAAGCATGTCCAATGACTTTGGAATTCTCGAAATTTCAGAATTAATTCTGCTGTTGTCGTCCTTTTTAAATATTGTCAAAGATAACGTAATATGCTGAGGTAAAAAAAATCGAACAGACGGTCTTCCTTGTCATCATTCATTGCCAATGGCGACCCTTGAATATTTTGCACCCATGTCTATTGAAACATTTGAAAAATTAATAAGGAGTTCAAAGTCAACCAATTGTCAACTAAACTCAATTCCAACTAAATTACTTAGAGTGACTTCCTGTCCTTGGTCCACCACTGTTGAACATAATAAATTCCTCCCATCCTCCGGATCTGTGTCATTCTAACTGAAATGAAATTAAGTCTTTGTTAAAAAAAATCAAAGCCAGATCCAGACAGACTAAAGAATTACCGACCAATATTAAACCTGCCGTTCACTCTCAAATGTTTTAGGAACAGTCCCACTACAACTTACTGCCTTCCAGGAGACAAATAATATTTTAGACCCCATAATATATTTTAGATATTTTAGACACTCGTTAAGGTGGTAAATTACCTTTATAAAGACAATTTAAATGTTTAAAAGATAAAGGTTCTGCATCTCTCCTATTGTTTCTTGATTGTAGTGCTGCCTTTGACACTATTGATCACTCCCTTCGCTTGGAAAGATTGGAGACCCATGTTGGGCTACGAGGACATGTCCTCGACTGGTTTAGATCTTATTTATCAGATAAGACTTCAGTTCGTTTGTGTGGATGGCCTATCCTCGGACAAATCTAAGGTATGCTTTGGTGTTCCTCAAGGCTCGGTTTTAGGACCACTTTTGTTCTCACTATATATGCTGCCTTTGGGTGATGTCATCCGAAACCATAATGTCAATTTTTACTGTTTTGCTGATGACACGCAGCTGTATATTTTGATGAAACTTACATAGTACATAGGTTAGCTATGAAAAGCATGTGTTTCAGACATACTAAAGTGGGTGACATAGAACTTTCTGCTCTTAAATTCAGATAAAACTGAAATTCTTGTTTTAGGACCTAAGAAACAAATAGACATGTTGACAGATCTCACGTTAAACCTTAACGGATGTATGGTCTTATCACAAAAAAAATTTAGAAACCATGGTGTGACTCTCGCCCCGGATCTCTCGTTTGACAAACAAATGAAATATATTTCAAGGACAGCATTTTTCCATCTTCGGAATATTGCAAAGATAAGAAACTATTTAACAAATAATGATCATGATAAATCAATAAACTTCAATTAGTACTTAATATGGCTGCTAGAATCTTAACAAAGAAATTTGACCACATGACCCTGGTACAAGCCTCTTCATATTGGCTGCCACCCAGAGTGGTTGCCATTGACTGGTGTCCCTTGATAAATGCTTGGTAAAGTGGGGGGATGCTTTCCGGCTTGTTGAGCCCTTTCCAGGGTTTACCCTGTTCAGGGCCACAGTTTCACTGGACCCCCCCCTGTCTCATTTATAGGATTTATGCTGCTATACTATTGTGCCGGGGACGTAGGGAACTATGATGTCTACCCATTCCCTGTGTCTTCTTTCAGCTTCGACTAAGAAGGATCCGTGCCTGCTGGCCACGCTGTGGGACCGATCAGCCCTGGGAACATGTGGCCGAAACCTCCTGGGGCCCCCTGATTGTGTGGCAGGCTGAGCAACTGATGCTACCTGACAGTTTCAGCTTACAATCTGCCAAACCCTCAACCGTCCCAGTTGTCAATTTCAGACTGTTTTTGACCAGGACTATTCTATTTAAGAATTATATAAGACTCTGCACTTAAAAAATGGATTTAATCATTTTTATACTAAACTATCCAGGCACAGCCAGATGAGGACTGGCCAACCCTCAAAACCTAGTTCCTCTCTAGGTTTATTCCTAAATTCAACCATCAGGGTTTTCCTAGCCGCTGTGTATCAACTTGTAGATGTGTGCTTTGTCGCATTCAGGCTGGGTATTTGTAAAAGCACTTTGCGACAACTTTGTTGTAAAAAGGGCTTTGTAAAATTCATTGGATTGATTATCTTTAAATACTTCTACTAGACAATTTTAGGTCCCGTAACCTTTTTATTTAGGCTAGCCATTTGCACTTGGCAGAAAAGTTGCAAAAATGTTTTGAAGCTCTGCACAAAAAAAAGATTAGAATCTGTTGGAAAAAAATATAAAATTCTAGAATATAGACAAAATAACTTACAGATGGCACTGACCACAAAGCACACTCGTTCCTCAATTTCCCACCGACTTCCCACATCTTTCCAAAAATGCATAAAACTACAAAAAGATACCCATATGACGAACTAAGATATACAATTTGAAAGCAACTGTTTAAAAAAATAAATGAATGAACACAACTGACTTTGCGATTTAGTGTAACTGCACAATGCTTTTTTGCTCTCTCATGTATTTCCCCATTTTACAGTAATTAGCTAGTTTGAAAAGGACATCTGTTTCAGCAATTCTATTTTCTATGTCTTCACAAAACGTCTTATGGTTATCTTGTATCTCTTTGTAGCTATGGTCATGATCATCAGAATAGCAATACATATTGTGCCGGCATCTAAGAATTGTGATAACATTGTGTTTCAATAATATATCTTGAGGCCCATGGCAATTCCCAGCCCTAGATGATAGGGCAGCGAAGACAATTGTGTTTGATATAGTATCACAGATTGTCCTCTGTGTTGTACTGTAGAAGTAAATGGTCTTGAGAGAAGATGGGGGAGTGCCTGGATGAAGAAATTTGAAACATGATTTTATTCTTTTATCTTCTAATCCTAAACTGGCACAACATATAGAACCCACGCAGCGTCTTGAAAGGGATAATAACAGCATATTTCCTCTTCACTATATTGCTATTGATTGTCTAATAACTGGGATGACTGAAGTTGAAGCAGTGGCAGGAAATTGAACTATAAGAATGTCTTTCATACCAGAATAAACATTTTCTGAAAACTGACTCTAAAGGCATGTGATAAAAAAATCAGTAAAAGGCATTCCATCCCACCTTTTGTAACCATAAAAAAGAGAGTTTATTTCAAGCAACAGGACTTGGCCACTCTCACAATCAATCACAATCAGTTTTCATGTACAACTTTTCATAAAGCACAAGACAATAAAGGGGTAATTTCTATTTCGTCTGTGCAGAAAAAGGCTTTGTGAGGAGTGAGACACTAAATGGATAACGTTGTCATTGATTGCAGTGTGTCGGTGTAGTCTTAATTTGTCAAAACAGATTCAAATTTAACAGCCTATAACAAACAATTTATAGGGCAAAGCTCAACGAACAATAGAAATGTCATTTTTATTGTTGTGCAAATACTGGTTGAGAGTACATGCATGATGTCACCAGCACAAAAAATGCAACAAAACAGAGGTAAAAACACTGTTCACCCATTGACATTTGTTGCAATGGTGTGGTTTTCACTGCATTTTTCTGTTGTTTGAAGATGGTCTAAAGCAGTGTCCGGAGAAATTGACAAAATTGCTGGTCATATTAATATATTTAGATTAAATGTCCTGAAGTTATATTTGGCTGTGTACAACCTAGCATGTGAGACATAATATATCTATCAGCTATGTCAGCTTGTAAGTTTACAAAATCAGGCAATGGTCTTCTTCCTAGCATTCTCTGTTGCATTTACCTCGTTCAAAAAGGAAGGTTTTTGAAACAGCAATGTTCATTAAAAACATTAGGGTCTGGAGCTTGGATTTGAAAGTTTGCAAAATGCACCATGCACATTTAATAAGACAATATTATTTTATTATTAGCTTATTTTGGACTGATTTTGCTGATACATACTCAGTCATAGACTTCAAAGTGAGATCAATAGAGATTGATCTAAATTGATAATGCAGTATCCATGGTTTCCCCCACAAGTACGATGCAGATGGGCTTAGGTGGTTGGGTGGGATTTTGGACAGGGCTGCCTTCTCTTGTTGCTCAGTAGCTTTGTCTTGAGCCAGGTCGGGTGCCGGCAAATTTCCTTAAGGGTGCTGGCCGGGAAATGTACCCCCAGAGGCATTACTTCCTGATTAGGTGGCCAGCAGAACGTGCAGCAGACAACATATTTTAAAAAACCTGTTTGGCTAAAAATGTGGGGATGGTGGGGAAGGTGAGGAGGATGGTGGGTATCGTGAAGATGGTGGGAAAGGTGAGGAGGAAGGTGGGTATGGTGAAGATGGTGGGAAAGGTGAGGAAGGTGGGGAAGGTCAGGAGGATGGTGGGTATAGTGAAGATGGTGGGGAAGGTGAGGAGGAAGGTGAGGATGGTGGGGAAGGTGAAGATGGTGGGAAAGGTGAGGATGGTGGGGAAGGTGAGGAGGATGGTGGGTATGGTGAAGATGGTGGGAAAGGTGAGGATGGTGGGGAAGGTCAGGAGGATGGTGGGTATGGTGAAGATGGTGGGGAAGGTGAGGATGGTGGGGAAGGTGAAGATGGTGGGAAAGGTGAGGAAGGTGGGGAAGGTGAGGAGGATGGTGGGTATAGTGAAGATGGTGGGGAAGGTGAGGAGGAAGGTGAGGATGGTGGGGAAGGTGAAGATGGTGGGAAAGGTGAGGATGGTGGGGAAGGTGAGGAGGATGGTGGGTATGGTGAAGATGGTGGGGATGGTGGGGAACATGGTGGGGAAGGTGAGGAGGATGGTGGGTATCGTGAAGATGGTGGGAAAGGTGAGGAGGAAGGTGAGGATGGTGGGGAAGGTGAAGATGGTGGGAAAGGTGAGGAAGGTGGGGAAGGTGAGGAGGATGGTGGGTATGGTGAAGATGGTGGGTATGGTGAGGATGGTGGGGAAGGTGAGGAGGATGGTGGGTATGGTGAAGATGGTGGGGATGGTGGGGAACATGGTGGGGAAGGTGAGGAGGATGGTGGGTATCATGAAGATGGTGGGAAAGGTGAGGAGGAAGGTGGGTATGGTGAAGATGGTGGGAAAGGTGAGGATGGTGGGGAAGGTGAAGATGGTGGGAAAGGTGAGGATGGTGGGGAAGGTGAGGAGGATGGTGGGTATGGTGAAGATGGTGGGTATGGTGAGGATGGTGGGGAAGGTGAGGAGGATGGTGGGTATGGTGAAGATGGTGGGTATGGTGGGGAACATGGTGGGGAAGGTGAGGATGGTGGGGAAGGTGAGGAGGATGGTGGGGAAGGTGAGGATGGTGGGGAAGGTGAGGATGGTGGGGAAGGTGAGGATGGTGGGGATGGTGAGGAGGATGGTGGGTATGGTGAAGATGGTGGGGATGATGGTGAGGATGGTGGGTGTGGTGAAGATGGTGGGGAAGGTGAGGATGGTGGGTGTGGTGGTTATGGTGAGGATGGTGGGTGTGGTGGGTGTGGTGGGGATAGAGTGGGTATTGTGGGTGTGGTGGGTATTGGTGGTATGGTGGGTGTGGTGGGTATGGTGGGTGTGGTGGGTATGGTGGGGATAGTGGGTATTGTGGGTATTGGTGGTATGGTGGGTGTGGTGGGTATGGTGGGGATAGTGGGTATTGTGGGTGTGGTGGGTATTGGTGGTATGGTGGGTATTGTGGGTGTGGTGGGTATGGTGGGTGTGGTGGGTATGGTGGGTGTGGTGGGTATGGTGGGTGTGGTGGGTATGGTGGGTGTGGTGGGTATTGTGGGTGTGGTGGGTATGGTGGGTGTGGTGGGTATGGTGGGTGTGGTGAGAATAAAAGCCAGCCAATTGATTGTTTACCCTCAAATTACCAAGTTAAACATTTAACTGGATAATTGAAACAGTCATGTATCACCTCATTGCCGTATTACCCAAACAATAAAATGGACACACACACCCCCACACTTACTTGCACACCGTACTGACCCTATCCAACTTCTCCAGCCTTCTAATACATAGGCTTTTTGCTGGTCTAAATAGAGATTTGCGGTCAAAGCATTTTAAACACAAAACCTCAAAAACAAAATGAGGTAGCGATGAATTTTATAGCCAGACAAGGACTCTCTCTTTTTGCCATACCTGACAGCTCAATCATAATTTGTTTTAGTTCAGCACCCTGACTGGATGAAACAGAAACTGGAATATATATATATATATATATATATATATATATATGTTAATACAAAAATCAAGGTTCTGCATCTGAGGGCAAGCTGGGCGTTACTAAGGCTTAAGCGTGCAAGTATAATTAAAAGGAAGCAGGTCCATGGAAGCATGTCTGTTCAATTAATTTGGAGAGGTTTAATTGAGACATTAAAGCGGAGTGTAAATAATGACTAAGACACCTGAGATATGCAGAGTGAGACTCTTGTACAGTTCGTGGATCTTGAGCACACCCCGGTGGTTGATTTCTTTCAACATCCTATTTGACCTTTGTAAACAGAGCAATATAATGAGGTGCTAAAAACTTTTGGGGAAAAAACTATTACAGACCAAATTAATAACTAAAACATTGATTAACAATATTGAATAATAATGAATCTTCTTCATGTAACTCATATGACTATGGCTTTTGGGACCATTTTTAGGGATTTTATTTTCAAAGTATTGGGTGTGGCAGAGGGCTGAGTTGGGTCCTTTAATATCTTCACAGCAGAAATAAATACATTTTGCGGACATATCAATTCCACATATTCTGCTATTGATGTAAGAAAACTATTTTTGCAAATTTTTGCTTATATCCTGCCATTTTATGAAATTTTAAACGACTCATGCAAGGTTCTTATAAACAACCAATAAAAATCAATCTGGGCCAAACTGTTAGATTGTGACATTATATAAAAGTGTCAGATCCTGTCATCAGTCACCTCCATTGCATGCATCATCACGCCCTCTACAGGCAGAGTAGTAATATTTATCCTGGATTACAATCACCCCAAATCTGAACACCTGTTTCCTATTGCCACTCAATATAAATAGTCACACCTGTATTTACTCCATTAAGATGCCTTGTTTGTTTTTGACTTGCTGAGCGTACCCTACTGTGTTTGATTCTGGTCCTGACTACCATCTGACCTACCCTTGTCTGTACGTTGTTGGTACCTTATCTAGTAATCTCCGGTTGTGACACCCGCCTGCCCTTAGATTGTGTCTTTGCCTGTCGACTGCTGCACCTTCGCCCAGTTCTTCTGACCCTTGCCTGTTTGATTCGTGCTTGTTTGTTTCTGTTTAAATAAATACATTGCGCCTTCGCAATTGGAACCATCATTTTCATATTTGTAACAAAATATTGTTAAAAAAATATTGGAATGCCCATTATATTTATAGCATATACTTTATTTGCTTTGTTGGTTTAGTTTTATACCAAGTATTAATTTCCTGAAAATGCATTTATAATAAAAAATGAAAATGATGGAACTAAACCGACCCAGTTTGAAAACCTCTGTATGGCCCATATTCTGCTATTATATAGCAACTGGCACAAAGACTAAGCACATTTGAATGCTGTTGACAGTGTTAATACAGTGAGCTGCTTGAGACTGCCTCTTAAAAAAAGCAGAATTGGTCTCTGGATGGGAAACAAACCCTCACTAATGAGTAGAAACTTTCAAAGCAGCTGGTGCTTTTGCTACTTTCACAAAATGATCCTTTTGTAAATGTTGCTTCTCTCAATAGAAACCTATCAGTGCACATAACATCTCATTCCTCACGTTGCACAGAAATACATTGCGACAGGAGACTCTCAGTCCCTTTGTGACCTCATTTTCTTTGTGACTCCACCTGGCCTGCTCCTTCCAGACAAAATCCATAATATCTACTTGATGGGGGCAGTCAGACGGCTTTCTGGAGAACGCTGGCTTGATATTGATGATGCGTCTCATTTCTGGGTCTGCTAAGGACGCCCATTATGCTTTGCAGAGACTCTGAGGTGGGGTTGCTGGTGTGACTGAGACCACGTGCCCGAACGCGTGCGGCCAACAGCAGAGGCCGGCGCTTATTAAAACAAATGGGACCACCATAATAACCAGCCTCTTAATCGATCACACACACACAGTGCAGGCAGACACGCACAACACAGTCACAAGGAACAGGGAAGTGAACGCTCTGAATTCATACAAAGGTAGCAGAGTGTGCTACATCATGAGGAGCCATCTGGACAAACACTAGAAATCCAATCTGGTTCACATATTGGACTTGGGAAATCATTAAAAGTACACATCCATTCTGGAAGCATTGTCCTTCTTTGTGAGCTACAAAACATGATTAAAACCATAAGGATAATATTGTGGTCAGCTATGCCCTACCTACCCCATAGCTATTTACATGGACTGGGGCGGGAACAGCGCGTTGTTACTTAGAAGTGACTGGTTGTTGCTTAACTGACTGTCTAACATGTTCTTTGTTGCCACTTACCAGTGAAACCTGCTTCATGGTGTCTCTCCACGTCTTGTCGACAGCAGTGAAGCGACGCCCTTCCACTGGCATTTGGGCCATGATGTCTGGGGAGCTGAAGATGGGCTCCAGGTAGAGCCATGTGGACTGCACCTTCAGCCACTCGTCCAGAATCTCCTGTAACAGCAGAAGCTTGTCTTCCCATTCCCTGTCGGACAGATGGATGATTGGAATACATCAGGGTAATGTTCATTTGGACACAAAGCAACAAAAAACTCAATGTTAATGGCTGTTCGCACATCTTTAAAGGGGCACTGTGCAGAGTGCTGCCTCTAATATTTACAAGACTACATTTAAACTATACCGCAATTTGTCTCCTTCCATTACGAAATAAAACCTGAATAGTACTGAGAGTGTCTAAAGTGAGTTTGAGAAGACACCACTCAATTAGGACTGATAAACGGACCGGTGAGAACGTTTTAATGGGAATATCTCAAGAAATATTGAAGAAAATAAATAATAGAGATATAAATGTTAAACATTCCCTGCAGATGTCTTCCCGTCATTTAGGCTGCTATTAGAGTAAAGATCTTACATATGGCCCTAAAATTTGGGTGCTTGTGAGGCTAATGAGATAAGCTTGAAAAGAAGAGCACACAGAAAATACTCCAGATTATTCATGTTCAGTGTGAACTTCGTATCAAAACTCAAAATTCTCATTAAAAGTTGTTCCTTTACAGTTGAAAATATTCAGTAAGTTTGGCACTTAATGAATATACATGTACCTTGGGTATGACGCAAAAGATCAAGCGTTTTAAAGATAAGCATTGATACTATACAAAAATGCACAGTACCTTTAAACAAAGATTGAAATACATACAGGAAATATTTTTTTGGTTTAAGGTATATGTTTTGCTTGATTGGTTAAGAGACAGACAATGGAAAACATATCAGGCTATACATTTTGTCATCTTTACTCTGTAGTGGATATATATTTTATACCTAGTATACTTTGAATCCTGAATACTGACTATTTGATGGTTTATGAGACAGTATAAGAAAGAACAACGTCCCAACAACTTTGTAGCACAGTTTGTCGTATATTGCAAAACAAGACATGACTGGGCTTGGTATATGGTCAATACACCGCGGCTAATAGCTGTTCATCAGCACAACGCATTTAGAATTAGCTATGGTATATTGGCCACATACCACACCGACTCATGCTCTACTGCCTAAATAAAAAAGCACTGGTCTGAACACATCCATACACACAAAGTCCATCGATATGCCACGAAACCTCACCTGATCTCAGCCTCAAACGGCTTTATAAAGGGCGAGCCCCGCATAGTCTGGGTCTTAACGATGTGATCGTCCAGCAGCGTCTGCACCTCGTCCACTGACGACAGGATGGATGTGCCCGTCTCACGGTAGGGCAGTAGGGTGAACTCCATGTCGCCCCACTCCAGTGTCATCTTCTCCATGGCCTTCTCCAGCGAGTGCTCCTTGCTGGCTGCCTCGCCAATCCCCTCGAAGCTGGCCAGGTGGGCTTCCAGGTGCATTGGCAGGAAGTGGGCCACGGAGGCGCTCTCCTCAGAAGGACGTAGGGAAAAGCCTACAACTTCAGACATGGAATCCCAGTGGCGGTTGCGCAGCCCTGGGTTACACAGCACCTTAGGGCAGGGGGGGGGGCTTGGGTTACTGCTACAAGTAAGAAATGCACTGTCCTTGAGCAAGGCACTTTACCCCAATTGCTCTCTGTGTGCCCAGTGTGAACTCCAACAAAAGAAATAGGGTTATAAGCAGAGGTGGGTTAAACGTGTATGCATTATATTGTGGGCTAAATTGAATGGTAATCTGTGTTGTCTGCTCAAACTGTGGGTTCACTGAGCTGTGTGGGTGATACACCACCCACGTGGAGGGATACTTTATTATTTAGCTGCGGTCGTGTTTATGTATAATTACATTACAGGATGGGGACCTGAATCGTGCTACTGCTAAGGAACCGCTTTAAGTGCTCACTGATGGGTAAAGCAAGGTGGCCTCCAATACTAGATAAAACTGCTACATCAATCAAATGTATTTCAAAATGTCTGCTTCTGCTGTGCTGGATTATGATTATAATGATTATAAGAATACATTACATGTTGGTCCATGTCACTGTTTTTGCATGTCTACATGAATACAACTAACCCATTGTTTGTTATGGATATAGGAATTTACCATTACATATATATCATGAGGCTCTGTGTCCCGTGGTAGTGACTGTACAGCAATGTAGCAACAACACACAGCAGCAACAAGACACTGATAAAAACAAGCAAGAACAAGTATGGTCTTAGAGGAAAAAAATTGTCTAAAAAGTTATTTCTCAGTAAGTCACAAGACATTTGTGTTCAAAACATACCATGCAGCATATGTACTGAAAAAAAGCATATTCTTAAAGTCCAACCTGCAACACTAATTATCTTGACTGTAGCGTGGTGGCCAAACAGGCAGAACTGAACTTAGTACCTGTACTATGGGGATGTGCTCCTTAAAGGCCTCCACTTCTGTCTTGACACTGCTGGCAATATGCAGGGCCTTGGGTGTGTCAGAAAAGCCCTTCTCCAGCTTGTACAGGGCTCGCCAGTAGTTTCCCACGTCTCCTTCCACCTTGTCTGGGTTGACCCCGGACAACGGACCATGGACCCACTTCCTGTGCTGGTTCTGAAACTCTGTGGCGGTCTCGTAGAGCCGGAGAAAGGGCAGCAGACTGTCCTGGACCTTCTTTCGCAGTGGGTATTGGGATACGGGCCAGTTAAAGGCCTCTTTCTCCTGGTTGAAGCCTTCAATCTGTTGGGGGAACGGGAGAGAGGGGGCAGAGACGGCGGTGTCAAGGCAAAAAGCCACTGTTGGCAACATGGGAAATTAGAGCGTTAGAAAAAAGAAAGCCATCATTTATTACTTGTCCAAAACTTTTACTGTCATTGCAAAAACATTTTATCAAAACAATGCTCCACAAGGGTGTAAGTTATTGCAGATATTGGTTTTCTGTAATGCTGACAAAGGATCCCGGCATCAACAGGACACTAGAGAAGCTGCATCCCCTCTGAACACACAACTTCACTATATTTAAAAAAAACTGTCTCTGCTGCCCTCTACGGTCATTTTAGAGAAGTGACAAGAATCCATTATTGTCCAATGTTATTTACAGCCAATCAAGGCAAAGCTGCTTCTTTCAGACACCAATAATCCTCACCTTCTCCATGGCTGTGTCTAGTTTGGAATTGAGGGTCTGGGCCTTTTTCAGGTACTTGCTGAGCTCGGACAGGTCCCCAAAGGAAACAAACTCCTCTGCCTGCTTGGCGTAGCTCTCCAGTTCCTCCACAAACCTCTCGCACCGTAGCTAAAAAACAGAGACTTAAAAGTGAGTCAGGGCCCTGGGCTGTTGGACACAGTTAATAGGTTACTTGCAGAACTTCAAGCAACTTCCTGGTATTTATGAATTCATTAAAAATAAATAAGTACCATAAGGTTTTGACTGTGATCAAAACATGGAAGTTGTTAATGACATTTTGCAACTGACCTAATTGAGTTACCTGTGTTGACTATATTGCCTTGACTTTTGGAATTAAAAGTACTGGTGGTCAATGGTGTGGGGTGAAATAGATTGTAGTAGTTGTTTTTCAGTGAATACATTTTGGTTTGTTTTATATTGTTTAAAAATCTAGTGGGTCAGGACAGATCATCAGGGTCATGTACATTAGCAACAAACAATCGTACCTCAAGGATTTGCATAGTAGAGGTTACCTGATTTAAAATAGAGGTTCCAAGAAAAAACAAATGGCTTGGTTTTTAGACACAGCATTACGCCCTGGTAGCCACAAGATGTCATAATGAAAAATGGTGGACATTTCTATTTCATTCAACGGGGCATTTAAATTAATTAGTTTTATATGAAATATGTTTATAGGCCACATTATTAATAGTGATTTTTTTGTACATTTTGGGAATAGGGAAGTGGACCTGGTAAAAAAAAACACACAGATAGTAGTAGTCAGTTGCACATGTTTTGCTACAATGAGTGGTTTTAAATATCTCATATGGTTAGTATCACTTCCACTATAGTGCTGCTCCCTGCTGACCTTGAGAGCACCCTGGTACTGTTCCGTCTTCACTTGGGTGATCTGCTGGTGCTCCTCGAAGATGGAGGGCATGCGCGTTTGCCAGTGGAAGGTCTCCTGGTTGAGCTGCATGTCGACTGGGGACAATTTGATGTAGTCCACAAGGAAACACAAACGGGTCTTGGACTCCGACAGCCTGCTCTCCAGTAGGGGCATTTCAATCGTCTTCACCTTGTCTACAAACGACTGGTGAAGTGGTTGAAAATTAGGAACTTCTAGAAATTCAGGAAATTGGAAACTAGTGATGCTTATTTTTAATTACAGACGTTTCACTGGAATTTGTGTGAGGATTAGTTAAAATTATGAGGATAATAATTTCCAATAATGGACCAAAATATCTTTAAAAAAAAGAAACCACTTGGTATGGTAAACATTGTTTTATTTACTAATCATCTATTCAACTATGCACAGCAACTCATTCAGACACTGTTAAGGTGTAGAAGAACTGGATTTAGTTAGACAGCTGTTTTTATTCACTTATTTTAATGAATCCCACAGAAAGTGATTCCAAACAGAAAAATGGAAGACTACCGTGTAAAATGCACTGAGCTGTAGCAATAGCTGTGAAACACCAGCCAGGGGACTCACAACAGTCCCACAACAACCTGTCATGAAACTCGTAATGACCATTGATGACATAGAATTCAACTCACACGGGACTCATGAAATAATGAACAGAAAAGCCAGATCAGTCATAATACAGGGTGTCGAGTGAGCGGGCGTGACGGATGACCTTACCTTGAGCTCCATCAGTCCCTGTGTGTTGGGAGGGGTGCTCAGGGCCTTCTCTGTAGTCTTCTCAAATTCATCACAGAGCCTGCAGACACACGCATACACACAGTCAAAGCTTATTAGAGCGAACTCTGTTGTGGGCAACACAGCAGAATTAAAATGTCGGGTGAATAATAAAAGCCACAGGGAAGGTCAATAATCCATTCAGAACTAAACACTTTATACATTTACGACTACATTTTTAAAAATGGTTCACTCCAGCGAGCATTCAAATCACAAAGTGGGGTTAGCTACGGTCGTGTGCTCTGTTTTTTGGGGGGGCATTTCCCTCTACTCCCAATTTCATGATGTAAAATTCACTGGTATGGCCATGGCCCATTAAAGGCACGTCACCTCAAGTTCTGGTGTGTCAAAGATGTGTGCCTTCCGATGCACATCTGGAAAGAACCTTCTGCTTCTTTTCACACGGCTCCATCAACAACTAAGTATTTATCGGCACACGAGAGCTGACAGACACCCTGCTTAAGCTATGCTATTTTCCGTCTTCTCTGGGGCCCGCCGGGTACAGTATGTGCCTTAATGACGCAGCTGTACTGACAGACAATTACAGAAATGCTCAGATTTGTTGGAGATAACAGAATTGGCCACCATTGGCGTCCTGTTTTCTTCACAGATAAGAGCTGGGTTCACACTGAGCTTATGTGATGACTTGAAAGAGTCTGTAGACACCGTGGTGATTGTTATGCTGCCTGCAACATCATCCAGCATTACCGTTTTGGCGGTGGTTCAGTAATGGTCTGGCGAGGCATATTCTTGGATGGTCACACAGACCTCCACCTGCTTGCCTGTCTGTTGTTAGGTACCAGAATACAATCCTCAGACTCGTCAGACCTTAAGCTGGTGCAGTGGGCTCTGGGTCCTGGTGCAGGACAATGCCCGGCCTTATGCCCCAAGTGAGTAAGCAGCTCAGAGATGATGAACTTGCCCTCACGTTTCCCAGACCTGAATCCAATTGAGAAATTCTGGGGAGTTACGTAACGATACCAGGAGCTCACTGATGCCCTGATCCAGGTCTGGGAGGAGATCCCCCAAGACACCAATGTCAATCAAGCTGCAGTGTGCTGGGCTGTGAAAACAGGTTACACTAGAGGATGTCAGGCTCTCATGCCACCCTCATGGAGTCTGTTTTCTATCAGAAAAATGCACACTAGTAGCCCGCTAGAGGTCATTATTAAGGCTCTGGCAGTGCATCTCCTGTTCCTCCTTGCTAAAAGAAATCTGATACTGGTGTAACAGCCATCTCCTGGTATCTCCACCTTTTTGCAACAGCAGACCACCAGAACACCAATAGGATGCAGTTACTGCATCATGCTACCAGTACTGACAAGAACACTAGCAAAATGCAAAACTAGAGAAATATCAGTCAGGAAGGATAAAAAAGGGGGCAATGGTCTGTGGCCACCATCTGCAAACCATTCAATTTATGGGGGGTTGTCTTGCTGTTACCTCCAGTGCACCCGTTGTCACTTTCATTTGCACCAAAACAGGTGTCATTGATTCATGATCACGTATGCTTCCTAACTGAACACATTGATATCCCTGAAGTTGAACTGACCTAGTGTTATACTGTGATGATTATGTGTTCCCTTGATTTTTTTTGTTTGTGAGCAAACTACAGGTTTCAGCTCTTTCCATAGACGTTAGGGATTCAGATCAGGACTCATAGCAGGTCACTTCACATCAGTCCAATATTCAGTTTTTATCAATTTTTGGTTGCTTTTTGCTGTGTGTTCTGGGTCATTATCCTGTTTCTGACACTGGGCAGTATGTTTCACACCAATGCTAATATTTTGAGGTACTGGATTTTTTTATAAGATTAAAACTAAAAAGGGTTTACATGTTTTACTTTATGTCTAATGAATCTAGAACATATGATGGTGCCAACTATTGAATTAGATTTTAAATGATATTATAATTGTTTAAGATGCATGTGTACATGATGCAATCACTTTTGATGTCCTCACTTTTCAGGAGGAATAAAGCATTATTTCAATGAGCTGTAAGGGTACCAACATATGTACCAATATGTAAGCATGTCTGTACATAGTAGTTGTCTGTACATTTCCACTACAGACTGTTTGGAGCAGAACATATCTTACAGAGCAGTTTCTGGAATGAACCGACACCAGGTTTGTTGTTCTAAAACATATTCTATGCAAATGGCAAGCTGTACAGGGTCGGAACTTACTTCTTGTTCATTTCCTGGTGGTCTTCCAGCATTTGTGTGACCAGCAGATGTCGCAGTCCCTCAGCACGCTTCACCAGGCCAAGGATTAACTCATGGGAGTGCACTTCAAACATACCCAGACGCACCACCTGTATTATACATCAACAGTGTTTGGTCATCAACGTTAAAAACCCACAGCTCAATTTTCCTAGCCTGGTTTCAGATTTGTTTGTGTTGTCTTGCCAACACCTATTGTATGTGGAATTTAGCCACCCATAACATTTTCCCAACTACTTTAGACTTAACAATAGATTAGGCAACAAACGATTGAGGACGTAATTTTTTAGAAACCCTGCTTGAAATTGGTTCTGTAATCTTAACTAAAAAAATACTTTATTATAGTAAATACAGTTGCTGCAATAGCATTTTTTAGCTCAGAATGACAGCAATTAATTCTATCCTAGAAACAAATTGAAATCAATCCGGTCACATAATGTAATTTATGTGGTCAACATTACATTAAACATGTGCCTCCATTTGTGTTGTTCTTGTTGCTACGTTGTGGTAATTTGTTAATCCTATATAGCTTGTTCACCATTGTTCTTTTAAAACTGTCATTAAATCAAAAACGTTCTGACATTTTAGGCGCACACTATCATAGTACCAGGCACACCAACACAGACTAGATAAGCCAGAAGCAGACATGTGGGAAGTAGTATGAGTGAAACATCAAATTGCAATTTAGCATCAAATCACAATACTGTAAAAATGTACGTTAAATTAAATAGGCCATAAAGTACTTTGTGGCACCTAAAGCCAAAATGTTAAAGCTACATAGCTCCTCTCTAAAATGGACAATAACGAAAAAAACACAGGGTAGCTTTTATTCCTAAATAGATCCACACCTTTCTGGAGCTGTACTGGATCTCTTCTGCAAGCTGCTGGTAGCGGGAAACCTGCACCATCATCTCTGTGAAGGAGTGCTGTTCGCTCAGGAACTGCTCCACATCTTCCTGGGCCTGCTGGGACACCAGGGGAGTATACTTTTCGTAGAGGCGCACATGCTCCAGGGGTCCGGCGCTCTCCTCCCAGATCACCCTTCTCACCTCCTCCTGCTTGGCCTGCAGGATCTCTGGGAGGACAATGGGCTTGAGGGTGCCCCCGCTCTGGCAGCCTGGCTGCGGGAGAGAGGTGGGGTGGATAATGATAGCTAATAAACATGTTCTCAGTCATTGAGATGAGTATGTGATGTACACAAAAGAATAGGTAACACTTAATTTGAAGGTGTCATATGTAAGTACACACTAACAAGTATTGTAACTGAGGGTAAAAACACATTGTTACAGCGTTATATTGAACAATGAAACAACATGAAGCAACACTTGAAAATTAATATGTAACTATGACAGGTAATTTCTACACATTTCCAATTAGTTATGAAAATGACAATTATTATCAAATTGTATCTTTGAATAGTTGTTTACTGGTATATGTTTTTGTTTTGAAGTTCATTCAGCGGTTGGACATTCAGCGGTCTTGCCTAACATTTTTAGGGACAAAAAAATGGAACGATAACTGCAAGACACACCCAATGCCATAGTTGTTGTGAATAGTTAGTCAAAATGTTCTTCCTTACATAGACACTTCAAAAATTATGCAAATTGATGGAACTTTTAAAAATAAAAATAAACCAGCGTGATTGAGAAGCGGCGTGTTGACCTGTCATTATCCGTACAGTATTGAATTTTAATGTAAAAACAGTGACATCACTGTCCTCCACACAAAGGTACATACAAATGCAAGCACACACACACATCCACAGTGACAAACACAAACATCCAGTTAATTACCCATTCAGAGTAGAGCTTGGTTTCCACGCGGGGCACCAAGCTGATAGACTTCAGCATAATTTTAAAGACTTCGAGCAAGGCGGCCTCAAAGTCTTTGAAGCTGGGCACAAACTTGATTTGTTTCTTATCCAGGATCAGTTGCAGGACAAAGCCAGGGTGCTCGTAGGACCTCACTGAATACTGGAGAATTATAGGACCCCAAAATCAAAAGAACTAGCATACAACGTGTGTGTTTCTGCATATATATATATATATACTTGTGAAGAACAAAAAAGAAAATCTGTCTTTGAGGTTTATGGTTAGAAAGAGTGTTAGAGTTAGGATCTGGTTTAGGGTAGAAGGTAATTCATTATTTGTTATGCTAGGCAATTATTCTAACACATATAAAAATTCAGTTTGTAAGAATTGTAAGGGCAGGATTCTGGGTTTTATTCCCAAGTCAGAACCAGCTTTTGAAAAATATGAACAACGAATGCAGTTACTAACTTAGGTTGCACTCGAAACAAGAGTCTGCCAAACTACTAAAATCTATGTACATTTAAAACACTTACCGGGTCCTGTGATATGAGGTTTGTGTAATCCTGGATGGACTTCAATGCTAGACTCTGGAGCTGTGAGGTCATCAGTGCAGCCACACAATTAAAGAAAGACTGCAGTTTGGTTACGTTTGTGTTGCTTGGTACCAGCTTGCGCTTGTTCCCTTGATAGTAAATGTTCTGAACTTCCGGAAACCACCTGTTCACAAGCACACATTTACAATTCATTAACATTTCACCACAGAAGCCAGCTAATTTTGCTTGTTTTAGAATGAATTCGACCCACTGGGATTCAACTCTATTACGTGAGCATACTTTCTAAGGAGGATGTCCTTGGCAC
The DNA here is from genome assembly GCA_029465975.1 of Dallia pectoralis. Lineage (NCBI taxonomy): Eukaryota > Metazoa > Chordata > Actinopteri > Esociformes > Umbridae > Dallia > Dallia pectoralis. The sequence continues at coordinate 6,520,405 of CM055731.1, forward strand.
CCTCAATGTGTTGGGTGACTAGGTGCTGGAAGACCGACAACTCCATAGACTCCTTCCTGTTGTGGAACTCTTCAATGTCTATGAGACGAAGCTCTCTGTGTGGAAAGCACAGGAGAGGAGATTATTGAGACGGAGAAACAGAAGTAACCCAGAATAAAGTGAGTGTATGAAGATATAATAAGAGGATGCATAGGATAAAAGCACTCACTTAAAAGAAACATGCCACAGGTCCAGAACTGAAAGCATTGTGGGGTTGATGGAGTGAAGCTTATCGCCTATCCTCTTTTGGGCATGAAGGAAGGACTTGTTCCACGGTTTTGGGACCACCTCAATTCTTAGGAGAGAAAATATACAGGAAAGAATAGGACACTACTGACACTTCTGAGGAAAAAGACTTACATGATTGTTAACAGGTTGCTTCGTTGAATAATTAGACTTGGGAGGTTGGGCATTTTTAACAAAACTGATTGCAGAGTATTTTTATCAAACTACTGTACACACTGTGAAATCCTCTATCCATTTAATGGGACTTACTCAACTCTGTGAGGGGGCAGATCATTAACCTTGTCTTCTTCTTTTTCTCTAGGGTCCCGAAGTACAAAGTCCACTGCAAACAGAGATCACAAAACAACATCAGAACATTAAATGCAGTCTGTGAGGAAAAAGACAGTAATTGTAGCTAATCAAAATGTATCAAAAAACGAGAACTTTTATTTTTATGCATAACCCTTTGAGTCTAGATAGTGGCATTGTTTCCATTTATACTTCTCTATAAGCAGTTTTTTTCCGAAAGTTGGTAAAAACTAATTCTCAAGCTTATCTAACTCTGAGAAAGTGAATAAACGGGCTATTTGTTTAAAAATACAGTCAGTTACCGATAGCGGTCTTCACACTGAGCAAGTAATCCTCCCTTATCTCGTCTGATAGTAGCTCTATGGATCTAGACAGTGTCTTAAGGTGAGATGGCACAAGATCCAGAACATTCTCCAGCCAGGAGTCCTCCATGGCTGCCACATTCTCAGTGTCAATCCCATTTCGAATGTAATAGTAATATCTCTGACATGGTGGACAAATAAAAAACATTAAAAAAAGGACATTTCATAGCATTATATTAACAAATGAACAATGGATGAGCTTTGCAATGGAAGGCATAAGATATATTTTTCTACATAAAATCTTTGCAACCTTTTACAGATACTGTTATGCCACCATCCCTTACTAGATTGTCCTTTTCTGTCGCTGTTGGGGACACAGAGGTAGGAGGCTTGCAGTCCTCCACAATAGTTTTTCCATTGGCAAACTCTTCCTGCCTATAACAGAATGGCAGAATTTGGTCAACAGAGAATGTTGTAATTTAGTGAATAGTGGTGTTCACTGGTCAATGGGTGGAGAAAAATAATTAATGAATGGATCAATTGATGAATTAGTTGGGCTTACAGGATCATGCTGACCAGGGCACTACGGAAGTGCTCACGATCCTTCTTGGGCTGAGGGTGGGCACTGCTGCGATGTTTGGAGGACACTAATGACCCTCCAGCATCTCTGCGCTCTTCCAGGCCTCTGCTCAGACTTTGGAAACGTCTGGCCCCCGAACCTCTACCCAGCTCATGACCTACAGGAGATACATATCAGAATTAGGTGTTCATATAACCTTCTGGACCCTAAGACATTCCACAATAGTGTTGTATCTTTCAACTAACTAAGTTGAATTGGATATGTAATATAAAGTAGATAATTGAAAATAAATAACAGAAGGTTAGTAGTAATGTGGTAATATTTGAGCTAGTAAATGTTGAATCCATTATAATTCTATGCACCTAGTTGTTGCGCTTGCACCTGATTTTAGCCACCCACCTTTGGCTACACATTTGAAAAAATTTACCGGTAAGTTAATTCTATGTTGTGTGTGCTAATAAACAACTTACTGGGGAGTCTATGTGACACTCCAAAGGACCCATGGGACTCTCCCTTGGCTGGTGACTGCAGGACAAAAGCAGAAGCAGTGTCCTGCCATGTTGGTTTGGAGCGAGCCTGAAGACAGATATTTTGGAAAAGTTTAAATTAAACATAAAGCTGAGAGCAAGAAAGGGATTAGTAATTTCAAATGATCACAATTAGTAGTTAGTTACTCCGGTTAGATTTACGTCTTGTTGCAATCCGAGATGTAAATCATAGCCAGCAAGACGCAAAAGCGCCCGTTAGATACTGTCATCCAAAGTGTTACGGTTGGGTACTGTACCTGTGGAAAATGGGTTAGGTTGGGTACTGTACCTGTGGAGGTTGGGTTAGGTTGGGTACTGTACCTGTGGAGGTTGGGTTAGGTTGGGTACTGTACCTGTGGAGGTTGGGTTAGGTACTGTACCTGTGGAGGTTGGGTTAGGTTGGGTACTGTACCTGTGGAGGTTGGGTTAGGTTGGGTACTGTACCTGTGGAGGTTGGGTTAGGTTGGGTACTGTACCTGTGGAGGTTGCGGTAGTAGGCGTGTCTGATTACCAGGGTTCTTGGACAGCGTCTTTTTATGTGATGAATTCTGTGAACAGAAAACCTAAGATTCAGTCCCAGCTACATACACCAAGTGTCAGCCTTCTTTGACGTTTTATCAAGCTAAATACTGATAGTACCAGCAGCTTCCTAGCGAGTGCTATAAATGTAGCATTAGAGCAAACTCACCTGAGTTTCCATGTCGAATTTCAAGAATATTCTGGGTACTAAACAGTTAACCAAGTTATACTGTCGACTACACTATGTACCCCCGACCTAACACATGTATGAATATATATATGAATATACATACGTTAGGTATATATAGCTACTGTACAGTTTCTGTCAAATGAAATAATAACTGGTGTTAACATTACTAGTCACAGATTGTACCGCATGCTACGTTTACGTTAACGTACTATCTACGCATAAACCGGCGTTAAGATACGTGTTAGTCACATCTATGCAAACTAAGTGCTAATACCATGCATGTTACAAGTATCTAGCAAACGTATGCGCATTAACTAGACTAACTGCAAGAACCTAGTTTGTTCATAAAGTTAGCGGAGTCATTTTCGTGTATAGGTCGCTAGGTAAGATAGTTTCAAGCTTTTCAAAACTGACGTACTGTTGTCGCTTGTCAGTCTTGTTGTTAAGGCAACGACGCGACATGCCCCGCCTCCTTCAGCTCTGTAGACTATCGGCTTCTCGAGGACCTAGGCAATGCACAATACTAGGAGCCATTTTATCAAACAATTAATAAAATCGTAATTAATCGTAGCCAGAAAAACAGTACATATGGGCATATTTGTACATTAAAATACATAGCCATTGCCTAATTTATTTGAGGATTTATAATTTATTTAATATTGACATTTCATAAAAGAACAAACATTTTTTTTATTTAAATTAAGCTGAAACAACTTTGAACATATATTGTAAGAACCAGAAAGCAGCTCTCATTGAAATGATGAGACTGGATTTGAACAACTGAGCAATGTGCTACTGAGAAGGGGCACAATAAAATAAGACTGGGTAACAACACTGGTGATTTTGGGTTATAGCAGTCTAAGCTTCCGACTCCTGACTGCACATTCCCAATGGTAAAAGGTTCTGACCACGTGCTTGGTCAACTGTCTGCTCTTCATCTCTGCCTCCCTCTCGCCTCTTTAAATAAGTCCAAATATCCTAATAAAATAGATACAGGACGGACAGGCACAGAATCAAGATTTTTATAACCTGGTATCTGTTTCTCCGCTCCTGACAATTTTTATTGAACTATTTTGATGTGTCCTCCAGTGTGCCTCTTGGCAAGCAGTTTTGCTTGTCCCTCACTCTTCAAGTCCTGTAAGCAGACTTCTTGGTCCAGCACCTTCCACAGATGCTCAATCGGATTGAGATCAAAATAATTTGAATGTCATCCTGCTGAAAGAGGCCACTTCCATGAGTGGGTGCAACTGGTCTGCTACGATGTTTAGGTAGGCGGCATGTGTCAAATTGATGTCCACATGAAGAGCCAAGACACAGGGCTTCCTTGCAGAACATTACCCATTGCTTTTTGTGCCTTGTCCCTCCTCAGACCACTGTTGGTAGATACTTAACACTGCTGACCAAGAGCACTCCCACAAGCCTTGCCATGTGCAGACATATGCCGCCACTTCGTTCTGAAGGCGTGGATTTTATCCACTCGTTGTCATTAGCCTCCTTGAATTCTGGATCCATAGCATGTTCGGTAAATTAAAACCATTTTTAATTATTAGGATGTTATATTTTTTACTTGAACATGGTTCTGTTAACACTAGCCAATACTATCAGTATGTGTTTTGATACATTAACATTAGCTAACGTTAGAGTGACTAACTTAGTTGTGTAAGTTAACTTCGGTGTATCAGATGTAGCCTATCTTAACATTTTAAGCTAACTTAATATCTCCCAAGTTGAATGCACTTTTTTGGCCTGCACTTTTTCATATTGATGAGGTAAGCGGATGCTTTTTTTTTATTTCCATTCCCCTTGATTAATAGCAATACATTTGACTATTTATTGTCTTGAATAATAGTTGTTACAAAATATGAAACCAATGGCTGAACACTGCGCTCTCTGTCTTCTGTTATTTTATTCTATAAATACAACAATCCCACTTGAAACAACACTCATGGCACATTTGTACAGCCAATTACCCCAGCTGATATCTGTTTTCCAGAAGAAAGGAGGTGTTTCTGGCCAGAAACTAGCCACACACCTGGCGATCTTGCAAGAGGTAAACGTGTATACATTGTACAAAATATATACACTGTGGAGCAACTTCACAAAATGTACCATATGGAGCCTTTAAAGACTTCAAGAGCAGCCTTCAAGAAATAAGG